>CM053784.1:739671424-740271424 GCA_028749045.1 Cupressus sempervirens | reverse complement strand
GATATAATCATGTTAATATTTAAATACTATCATAACATAAAATATTCTACAATAATTTTCTATTGAAATAGTACATACTAAGCTTTTACTAATTACACATTGATTATAAATGGTTTAAATAAACCCTATTTCCACACCAAAAAAAAGAATCTTGTTGGAAGAACAATAAACATTGGTATATCTAAATGTTTTGAAAAATTAAGTTGTCCTAAAATATAGCCGAAAATGGTGCAATGTGTAGACAGTAACTAGTGTTTCCAAAAAAATTGTCCCTATAACACCAATTTATTTGAGTGAATCATATTTGAAATAAGTTATATATATATATATATATATATATATATATATATATATATATATATGTATATGTATATGTATATGTATATGTATATGTATATGTATATGTATATGTATATGTATATGTATATGTATATGTATATGTATATGTATATGTATATGTATATGGATATATATATAGATATATGTATATGTATATATATACATATATATACATATATATATATATATATATATGTATATATATATAGATATATATATATAGATATATGTATATGTATATGTATATATATACATATATATATACATATATATATATATATGTATATCTATAGATATATATATACATATGTATATATATGTATATATATATATATACACATACACACATATATATATATATACATATACACATATATATATATATATGTGTATGTGTATATATATATATATATATGTATATACATATATGTATATATGTATATACATATATGTATATATGTATATACATATATACGTATATGTATATACATATATACGTATATGTATATACATATATATGTATATCTATATATATGTATATGTATATATATGTATATACATATATACATATATGTATATACATATATACATATATGTATATACATATATACATATATGTATATACATATATATGTATATCTATATATATGTATATGTATATACATATATATGTATATGTATATATATGTATATGTATATATATATGTATATATATATATATATATATATGTATATATATATATATATATATATATATGTATAGATATATATATATATGTATAGATATATATATATACATATATACATATATATGTATATATATCTATATATATATATACATATATATATATATATATAGATATATATATACATATATACATATATATATATGTGTGTATATGTATATATATGTATATGTATATGTATATATATTCAAACTTTATAAAAACTATAATAAATTTAATAATAAAAATAATAAAGTATTTTGATTGGTCCAAACTAATACACTAATTGCGTCAACTGAATGAAATAGTATTGCCTACCACAAGTACAATAATATATAAAGTTTTAATCTAAACTATTTTATGTGCACATGACTCTATATGTCTAACCTAAACATGAAAGGTAGAGCTTACATAAATAATTACTAGTTTGACTAATAAACAAAAATCCATAAATGAATTATGAATTCTCTAGTATTTCACTTTGAAACTAATTTTCTAACTATACAATTAACTTATCAAGAATGATGTATCCTTTAACATGAATATTTGAATTAAATTAAATTAAGTTTATTTTAAAATATATAAAAATAAAAATTTATATGACAATTGTTTTAATTTACAAATGCTTCTCCTTTAGAATTTTTTATTTATTTTTACTCTCCTTGTTTTCTACGTGATAGAGTTGTATCTTTTGAATATTTTATTATATTTGTTTTTATAATTTATTATATAATTTTTATATAGAAAACTCTTCTTATAGCTTATATCTCTTAATTATAGAGTTCAATATTAAAATTTATGTTTGTCAATTTTTTATAAAATATACTTTTATCAACTATGTAATTTCTATAGCAAATTTTTTTTTTTTTTTTTCATTTTTATAATGTGTTGACATCAAGTATGTAACTCTTATCATAAAATTATACTTTTGTTATCTTTAATTATATTTGCATTTTTACAATATGAACTTTTAATTTTATAGATCATAATCAGACATTTGTGTCTTTGTATTATTTTCCTAAGGATTTCATACCTTAGAATTGCACTCACTCACCTTCCATCATTTTTATAATTTTTTAAAACTTCACCTCTCTTTTTCCTCTTCTAATTCCATGCTTCCTCTCTCCTTGTCTAGAAATTTCATAATCTTCATCACATTTGCATTCCTCTACCAAATCATATGTTCACTCACACTTCATTAATTTTGTAAATGTGTATCAAAGTTATATTTTTATTTGTCTTTTATCAATTTTTTGTATTATATTTATTATGCAACATTTGTGATTTTATCTACTTTCTATCATTTAAACATTTTGACCTTTGATTTTATAGACTAAGATTTGCACATTTGTTATCATTGTAGTCTTCATGCAAAACTTGTACCTTAGATCGAACTGTTGTGTTCACTCTCCTTCCATTTTTATACTGTTTAAAGCCGCACCTAGTTTTCTATCTCTGATGTCCCCAATTTTAATGTAATATTTTAATTAAATTAGTTAATTAATTAGTCCTACAAATAAAATAAAATAATAAAGGATCTTTAATTAATTATATGGGGCCCAAATCAATAAAATAATTAATTTTGTCAACATGTACTTGTGAATCTCTAGATCCTTCTTGGAAGGCTTTATAAGGTGATGGTTGGGCATTGTACTTCATCATGGATTGAATTTAATTTCACTTTGTATTTTCAAAGGTTGAAGGTTAAGGAAGTTGTGCACAGTTTTGAAGGTGGAAGATCCTCCTTAATCTGCCTGTTGTAATTTCAATGGTTTATTGCTATCCTATTCTATCAATGGAGGTACTGTGTGAATATCTCAATATGTGTGTTAGATTTGTTCATTGTCATCATTTGGTGACTAGTTGTATTTCTTGGATCTTGGCTGATGCAAATGAAACTTTACAGTATTACTAGATCTACAAATATTATTTATTAGAGTCATCTTCTAAGAATTCAATCTTTAGCATTAAACAAATTCGGACGCTACTGCACATCATGTATTTCCACACTTTTGTTAATAATTTTATCACAAAGATCTCTGTGTGATCTAGATTACACTAAACTATAAGTTTTGAATTGACTGTAGGATAAGCTTCCATAGCTTGGTTTTCACACAGAATGTTATCGTATGACCTGCATTGGTCTTCCCTCCTACCTTGTATAACATACTACCTCTACCCTCTCACCCTATCACCCCCCACTATACAACACCAAACTCTTCACCCTACAACCACTATTTCCCTCCATAGTAATCACCATCTCTTACCCGCTAGTGTATGTCCTCTTGCTACAACTACGATATGGCAAGTAGGCATCATACACCCAAGCCATTATTGTATGGATAACTCCAACTATTTCCTCAACACAATATGGACTCTTGTTATTGTCATAAGTCCTAAGTATGAACATGGGAATTGCATTCAAAGTTTCTTTTGTGCACCATATCTGTGTCAAAATATTATAGTGGTATTAGATTTGGTGATCTTCCCATCTTGTTGGGTATTGAGATCAAATCATGTCATTGAATGATGATTTAAGTGAAATATTGAGAGATTTTAGAAGAAGTCAACAGTAGCTCCAAAGGAAACACTTAGGTTGACAAGCACAAGGTCATTGATGATGACCTTCACTCCTAGATTCGAGCATTGTGAATCACAAACACCAACTTTGGTTGAGTCATTAAATCAAATTAAGCACGATTGGGTGATCGGTGGATGGGAGAGGGACATATAGACTAAAAGGTTATATAGAATTGACAATGAAGTATCCCTTGTCTCAACATAATATACTCTAAAAAAATGGTCTAAAGTGGGAAATTAACATGTGGCTATATGAAAAAGTCATGTCTTCAACTTCTTTACAACCACAAGAGGATAAGGAAAAGCAAATGATTTTAATTACCCTTCAGATAAAGAAGTTGTGGATGTTTTAAAGGGAAAGAAAGAGGTGAATGAACAAAACAAAATAACAAAGCTAAAAACAAGAAGACAAACAAGTCAATGTTGAAGTATACACTCAAAATTTTGTGAGTGGGTGGAATGGGAGTAAGACTATGAATCTACAAGAGAGTGTGAATAATGGTTTGGAGTCACATATAATGAACCATGGACTTAGAGAATGGGGTGAAGATGTAGGCTCTATAGACACTCAAGTGCGTGAATAATTGCTACGATTGATTAATCATGGAGTCTATCCTCTGATAGTGCTTATGGCATACATAACTACAATCTTTTCGTGAGGGGCTTCCTTGTGAGAGAAACAAGGCTTGCCTATGCTACGAGGTTACAGAACAAGTTGATGATCCTGATGGAATTGATGTATTTTATGATTGGCATTTTTGGGATCCTAGTGACTCTGAAGTCGACAAAGTTTATATTAGAGTGGCACATCAAAATTTTGATGACAGTGTGTTAAACTAGAAGATTGATGCCAATTTTCTCGTTCCAGCTACACAGTTCATTTGGGATCCTGGAGATGATGGTTTTTTGTTCTATTATAGATTTCTTGAGGGAAAGTAATCTTTGGGCACAAGGATTTGTGATGTCCCCAATTTTGATGTAATAATTTAATTAAATTAATTTATTAATTAGCCCTAGAAATTAAATTAAATAATAAAGGAGCTTTAATTAATTAATTAATATGGGGCTTAAGTTAATTAATAATTGAAATTTTTGGCATATACTTATAATCTCTAGATCCTTCTTGGAGGCATTTATAAGGTGATCGTTGGGCATTGCATTCACCATGGATTGGATTGGATTTTTCTTTGTATTTATCAGAGGCTCAACGCTGAGGAAGTTGTGTGCAGTTTTGTAGGTGAGAGATCCTCCCTACTCTACTTGTAATTTTGGTAGTTTAGCTCTACCATATTTTATCATTGGAGGTATTGTGCAGATATTTGTTTGTGTGCCATATTTGCTAATTATCATCATTTAGCAATTGCTTGGATCCTGTATGATGCCTATGTAACTTTGTGTAGTACTACTGGATCTACGAATACTATTTATTGGAACCATCTTCAAAGAAATTTTATTTCGATCTTTAGCATTAACATAAATTCAGGCATTATTATATCTCACCAACATGTCTATTCACTTTCCACACTTGTCCTAATATTCTTATCACAATGGTCTCTATGTAATCTCGATAATACTTAACCATAAGTTCATAATCACTAGTGGGATAAGCTTCCATCACTTGGTTGTCACACAAAATACTATTGTATGAACTACATTGGTCTTCCCTCCTACCTTGTATGCCATACCACCTCAACCCTCCCCCCTGCTCACCTTATAACACCAAACTCTTCATTATATGACTACCATTTCCCTCTGTATTGACCACCATACATTACCTGCCAGCGTACGTCCTCCTACAACTATGGTATGAAAAGTAGGCATCGTATGCCCAAGTCATTATTGTACAAATAACTCCAGTTGTTTCCTCAACACTATATAGACCCTTTCTTTTCTGCATCCTATCTGAGTCAAAACATTACACTATAAAGTCCATTTTTTCACTTTCCTTGTTTCAATTTAATAATTTCAAACAAATTTTCATTCCTAGACCAATATCATGTTTTCATTCTTGCTTCATCAATTTTGAAAATTTATCAAAAACTAAACAAGAATTATGATTTTAAGCTAGACCTTTATCAATTTTAAAACTACACATGTAATGCATGTTAAAATTTAGAAGCTACATTGTCTACCATACATATTATAGAGGTTTAGTTGAACTACATTTTTTATAAAAATTAATATTAAAACTTCTTCATTTGGCTTAAGACCACCTTGAGTTTTAACTTTATGGATAACTGGTTTAATGTAGGACATATATGTAAGCAATAACAAAGATTTATTATATAGTTATTTTAGCATATTTGAGATAGTTGTGTATGTCATTAAGCATACTTCAAAATGATCAACATAGTTATATTGGACTATATAGAATTGAAATATGAAATTTATGTTGAACAGGTCACATCTACATCTAACCATTGATTTTCTTCAATCACTTATTCAAAAAGAGAGAAAATAAAATGTCATGTATTATACTAAGGAAAAAAAAAAGTGAAGCAAGTTGTGCAAGTCAAGAAGCTTAAATACAACCTATTTTGACTTGTCTTACCATTTATCACTAGAGTAATCATCTTCTCTCTAACTTGTCAAAACAATAACTATTGTTCATATTGGCTACAATTTGAAGTGTCAACACATGAAATTTGTTATATAGTTAATATACACTTGCTAAAAATTAATTGTTCTCATGGATGAAGAAAACTCAGTTTCTAATGTAGGAGCATCCCTAGTGTAAGAGCAATCCTGCATCACCCAAAAATATTTTTATTTCCAACCTTTGCTATTTTAATAAGGGCTAGTAGACAAGGGGTTGCTATTTCTAGGAACTTGTTATTTTTAGTAAGTTTGTCATACAAGCTCAGAATGTTCTCATTTTCTACATGAAGGTTCATTTTAGAATTATAAGCCTACCATAAAAATCTCGCTACTCCAGCTTAAGTATGAGGCCTTAGAGTGCCCGGATGAGGTCTAAAAACTCGATGGGAGGGTATTTGCATAGATTCGAGCCTGTAGATCATGAATTGACATTTTTTTAAAGTGACTATAATAGCTAATCAGAGCAATGGTTTGAGAGTTATGGCCTTCCAAAGTTGGGCTACCTGAAATTTCTAAAATAATTGTCAAAGATGTATTTGGTGACTCTATATGTATTGTTAGGGTCTGTCAGCCCTAGGTATTAAGTTTGAATATCTAGAACCTTCCCAAGCAACATAAAATTACCTATTTAAGAAGGGCTCAAACATTGTCTAGAACAGCTCTGGGTGGTAGTTCATAGCTTAGTCTTGTAGATTATTGTAATAAAGGTGCCCATGTGGGTTAGCATATTATACTTGTGAATCCTATAATTCCACATTTGTGATGATAATAAGAAGTCCATATTTTATTCTCGCATTTGCTATTGTTTCTATTATGGGTTTATGGTATTAAGTGGAGCACCCTTCATTAAGTGGTATCAGAACTGGAGTTCTTGAGTGTGTGAATAGATCACCGACTGTGAGGCAGTTCCCACTAGGACCGTGGTTTGGGTTGAACGTGTAGATCGATCGTTGATTGTGAGGCAGTTTTCACTAGGGTTTCAATGAAAGTGCAAAAATGCCTCCACGAAGAGAGCGTGGTAGAAGAGTTGTAGGTGTTACATCTGAGGGTTTTAGAGCCCTCCAAAGACAAATGCAAGCATTGGAAGATCAAATGCACAAAGGAATAAATCTTGTCATAAGATAAGAAAGCGAGGATGAGGACAAAGAAGAAGAAAATGTTGAACTAGAGGCAATTCTAAACCCAGAGGAAGAGAGGCTTTTTAAGGCCATCTCCAAGATTGGAAAAAGACCTAAGTTTGAGGTTCCCACATTTTTAGGATATCTTAACCCAGAGGAGTTGATTGATAGGATCAATGAATTGGAGGAATCCTTTGAGTATGAAGATATTGAGGATCCTGACAGGGTCAAGTTTGCGAAAGTGAAATTGAAGGGACATGCAAAGATCTAGTGGTAGGAGGTTTAATTGGAGCGAAATAGAAAGGGAAAGGAAAAAATCACTAGATGGGATCAAATGATAGCTAAACTGAAGTAAAAATTCATTCATGTGGGTTATGAACTTGATTTTTTGAAGAAAATGCAAGGGTTGAAGCAAGTGGGAAAATTTGTTCAAGAGTATACCAAAGAGTTCTACTCATGCAGAAGCTAACAAGGAGAAAGTGGTCCGTTATCTTAATGGGTTAAGGCCAAGTATGAGTTGAGTCATTCGAATGAACAGTATTGAGGAGGCATATCAGTTTACCCTAAGAGTTGAGGAGAAAATAAGCAAGAAGTTTGACAACAAGAATAGTGGAAGAGGTCATGTTGGAAAATCCAACAGATTATGGTGGTCATAATGATGATCAAAAGAATAAGGATGAGGCTGGAAGTAGTAGTCAAAACTAGAGGAGAAAAAATTCCAATTATTTCCATGATAAAAAAAAATAGATATCAGAGAGGAAGAGGTAGAGGACAAGGATCTAGGAGAGGAGGCTTCTATGGGAAACATTTTCACTATAGAGAAGAAGGGCATAGAGCATTTGAATATTCCCAGTGCCAAGGAAGGATAGATCAAAGAATAGAAGTCCAGGCCAGAGTTGCACATGTTGATGAAGATCATAGATTACTTTAGTGGTGAATCTTCACCTTTTGGTGATCCTGTCTCATGGGATGATTGTCATTTGGAAAATAGCACATGCAACGTAGGCTAACCGTGTCACCAGATATTTATCAAATTTGGGTTCAACACCCGTGGCAGTCACCCATTAGTTATCACATGATTGGTCAAAAATATCAGTCCAATCGCCAATGCAATATTCATTTTGGATACATTTATTTTAAACATTTCGCTAGCTTTTGCATGTTTGTTTCTTATTGGCCCATGTTATTTTGCCATTACTACAACCAAATAATTTTCCCTTGGGTTGGGTGTGGCCTACCATTTTCCTGACATGTGTCGACAACCAACCTCATTTAGCCAACTATTTCCTACCGTGGGCTTGCATAGGAAGGTGTGCTTCACCTACATTTGACATTCTTGCTTGTTAATCCCACCTAATTTGCCAACCTAGATTGGACTATAAGATTTTATAATTCTACACAAGTCACTATTTTCTAGTCTGGAGACTGGCATTTCTTATTGTTGTCAAAGTTTCAGAGTGTTGAATGCATTACCCATTGACTCGTGGACCTTGGTTTTTGTAAAAGGCAAGTGATTTTTAATTTTTTTTATGTCGACAGTGGTACTACCATATTGGTATAGTGATATTGGTTATTTTCTAATTTGTTGTCTTGTGTCCATTGGTGACTAGACATCTCACATGCTAAGATAGCCTATAGGTTTGTGAATTAAATTGGGTAGTACCATAGACTATAGTACCATTTTTTGGAGAATGAATCATATTATTGTTATTATATGTAGTCTAAGTAGTCTACTATCACTATTCACAGTCTTTGACTTGTCACTATTTGAGTCTTTTGTTCAACAAGTAAGTTGATTTATTTTTTGTAGTCTTTATTGGTTTGCAATGTCAAACAAGAGGGGTAACAGGGGTTCTAGTAGGATCCCTAAAAGCCAAGAGAGGCTACCATTACCAAAACGTAGAAGCATAGTGGCATATTTTGGTGGTGGAAATGTTGGCAAAATACAAGATTCACAAGTTAGATCTCCAGTGCTTATAGAAAAATGAGATTCATCACAAGTTGGAAACTTAGACCGTATTGAAGTTCAAGTTGGTGAACCTAATATCTCAGACGAGGATGAACTTGAACATGATTTGGAGGCACTTCCCTTGAGTAGGGAGTCACAAACTGATATTATAGAGTTGCAATCAGTCCCAAACACTAGTACATTTAACCCTAAATTTTGACCTTAAATTTTGACCACAAATATAATTTTCTTTGGTTAGTTGTCATTATAAAGGAAACTTTTGTTTTTTTTTTAAATACATGCCTGTGTTGGTCTCAATTGTGACCAATGATTTTGTATTGGTCTCAATTGCGATCAACATGGAAACATAAAGATTAAAAAAAAAGAGAGCACCAAATGCGATCAATTGAGCTAGCATTTCACTTGAGGATTTCTCTCTCTCTCTCAGTAAGGAATTTCTAGTGCAGCATTTCAGATTTCTAGTGCAACATTTCAAATTTTGCAGCCCTAAACTCAAACTATTGTGAGTATTTGGAGCATACATTGCAACATTTCGATCATACATTGTAGCATTTCAAGCATTCAATTACAACATATACAGAGAATCTGGGGTTAGTGCAAGTGGCTAGAAGCTAGTGACACGGGAGGGACTGATACATGTTAAGATGACATGTTTTGTTGGAATTGTCCAAGTTTTGTGAACATCTGTCCAAGCGTAAGGTAAATATGGTTTGTGAGCATTTGGCATTTTTGTTTGTCTTCTTGTGGAAATGCTAGGTTTTATGGACATCTAGGTTAATACAATGGAACTCTGCAAGATCTATAAGATAATGGGGATTTGTATTGAGTTTCAAGGTTTTGATGACAATTTATATTAGTTTAGATAATGGGGATCTGTAAGATATTTTAGTTTGGGACATTTTGGGCATTTGCATTTGCACTGACTTTGAAGGTTTGGTTGGGGGAAGGCATAGTTTGAGGAAGCCCTAGTTATGAGGGCCTAAATAGGAGGGTTTGTAAGTTGAGGTACCATACAAATAGGAAGATAGGTCATTGTATCCCAAACTTAAAACTTATACAACTAAGTCCCTGAGAATCATATTATATAAGTAAAGATACAACTATGCAAACATCCCTTTGAATATAAAACATGTATATTCATTAGTGTGCAAAGAGAGGGAAACTAATTGAGCTCTGGGTGGTAATTGGTGAAGCTTCAGATTTTGAGGAGGCCATTTTTTTTTGAAAATCCAATAATGTTGGTTGAGTGGGAACATCTACAATCTCCACATCTTTTGACAAGATTGAAAGAACATTAGACATTGATGGCCTCTGAATTGAAGGTTCTTGAATGCAAAGAAGAGCAATGTGTATTGCTATTGAAATATGTGTTTGCTCATTGTGAGTTAGAGTCCCTAACTGGAGCCTTGAATCAACAATATTGATGCTTTCATTTCTTTCATATAAAATCCATGCCCGCATTAATCAACTATATATTAACATTACCTATAATAATGAAATCGATTGAAACAAAATAAAGAATTTCATTAATCTCTAGTTTTGTTTGTTGAGACATATACATTGAAATCATAGTTTGCAGATTAGGATTTAGAGAGTATTGGGAAAACCTAAAATTCTTGACTGGACAAAAACTTTGAAGAAAAAATTGGGCAAAATTTTGACAACTTGAAAAGAGTCTTAAAGAAATATATTCGTTTTGTAAAATTCATTTATGGAATGTATTAATTGAAAATTGACATCTCTAAAGAGAAAATGTATGGTCATTGGTTTTAAAGAAAAAACAATTGAAAGACACATTTTAACCAGCATTTTAGCTGCTTCAACATTTGTACCCATGGTTTTTTGTTTATAAAAATGCTAGAGTTAAACTTGTGAGTAATTACCCAACCAAAAAACTAGAGAGTACTTGGCAACTCGAGAGTACTCTGAGAGTTTGCAAAAATGATTAAAATCATGTAGTTTTTATAGTCTATGAAGATATGTATTACATTTTGCATATACTCATGAATCTTGATTTTTCATTTTGAGGAAGCCCTAGTTATGAGGGCCTAAATAGGAGGGTTTGTAAGTTCAGGTACCATACTAATAGTGTGATATGTAAGTTGAGGTACCATACTAATAGTGTGATATGTGAATAGGGTACTCTTACAAGTGAACTATCTATGTCATTAATTGCATCTTATATTTAGTACTATCATTTTGGAAGTCTTGCACTAAAATAAATGTAGCATTTGTCATAACTGTACTGCTGCCTAATGAACTATTTAACTGTTGACAGTTTAGACTTCATAAGTCTGTCATGGACCACAATAGCACTATTGACTGGTGGAAGACTACAACATATACTTTACTTGAACTATTTGACTATACAAATTAATTATCTTAGCAAATTTTAAATCTCAAAATTTCTGCTAACTTTATGCTTTTAGCAAATTATATCTTATTTGGGAGTTTCATTGATAGATATGCACTTGTGACATTTTTTTTCAAATTATGAGTAAATATTATTGTTACCTTTTATTTTTTCTCTATTTTCGAGTAGATGATGTTATTCAGGGTGATCTTATGCTTGATAATGGTATACTGAGAATTATATTTGTCAAATTCAGAAAAGATGTGAATTTGTATTCTAGTCTTAATGTTAATCTTGATACATTTTTTTCTTTACAATAGGATATTGTTGAATATGCTACATGGTTTTGAATTTATATCTTCTATTGCCACTCAACATTAAATTTCATAATAATTGTCACCTTAGTTACATAGGAATTGTGCCTACCTCTTTTCCATGAGATCAGTGATAGTGTAAGGAAAATTGGCAATAAAGAATATAACCGTTTCCACATAACCCATAATAGATCTGAAAATAAATACGGAATTAAAATCCACATGCAAGAGAATAGACAACATACCCACAAAATGTGACACAAGATATACCCTAGGAAACCCTCATTGAGGGAAAAACCCAGCCTCCAAAAGCATCCATCACCATGTATTATTCAGCAAAAAATTACCATTGCCATATAACCATGGAAGCCTTCATGGCCATAGCCACAACCGAGCAAACTATGTGAACAAGCATGAATCCACACATCCCATGCCATGCTTTCAACCTTCACAAATGCTCCCTTGGCTAACCTATCAAGCCTTGTCCCGCTCGACTCTTGCCTTTTGTCTTCTCCTTCTCACTCTCTCTCTATACAACAACTACCCTTGTGGCTGCTTATATAGTAGCAAGTCCCACAAAACCACCAAGTGGTATTACATAAACCATGTGCTAAAACCATGTGCTACCTAACCCACTGACCCCACATTTAATATTGGGCATTTAATTCTTTTCTCCAATATTAAATAATTACATGAAATATTATCACAATGTTACAATACAACACATCAAGAATATTTCATGGGAATCTTTACATGTTGCACGTCCATCTAGGTACAACATTACATAATAAAATAAAATAATAAAATATAACAATATTATGCAATGTGGGCAACACCCATTATCTCAACAATCTCCCACTTGTTGTATACATTGCATAGGGTCAATCCGTAGCCACATAAATGAACAAGGGAACAATCCCTCCCAGGACATCCACCATCATGGATCAAAATACACCAAGTGCTCCATCCTGGTACCCACAACAAAATCAAAGTATCCAACATCTCAAACATGAA
Organism: Cupressus sempervirens; assembly: GCA_028749045.1. Taxonomy (NCBI): domain Eukaryota; kingdom Viridiplantae; phylum Streptophyta; class Pinopsida; order Cupressales; family Cupressaceae; genus Cupressus; species Cupressus sempervirens. The sequence goes on along the minus strand of CM053784.1, from coordinate 740,258,414 downwards.
TGATCTCACCTCCTATTATGCCACTCCCATTGGACATACATAGAAGCCATCCAAAGAGAAAGCCACCCAACCTGTCACATTAGAAGATCATAAAATCCTGTACCAACTAAAATTCCAAGCACAAAAACCTGATCCAAAGGTAATCACATATATCCGTAGTTGTCAAAATATCCATAGCTGAAATAGCACCCACAACAAAGTGCCAAACCCATCCAACTATCCATACCTCAAAGGTATAACAAGTGAATCTCATATCACCGACATATCCAATCTGCAACCTACAATCACAAGCTTCAAGAGCAATACCTGCTACATATATACCAAGAAGCTCCCACTACAAAAGACAATGTCAAATCTATAACCAATCCACTCAACACATCTCAAAGAAGTGAATCCATGTAGTATCAAGGACATCCACAATACATAAACTGATATTCTGCAAGAACAATTCTCATAACAAGTCTCCAATGCTCTCCCAAATTCTCCACAACCAATAGAGGAAAGAGATAAAGGAATAACCATGTCATCTCTCACATGACATACATGAGCACAAACTAGTGATCACAATCTCTAACCAATCTCAAATCCAATGTAGGCAAAAACTAAACATCCAGGAAGATAACTAAGACTAGAGAAACCATGCAAATCATAACCTGTATCATGTCCTTCTACATACACCTCTAGATGTAAACTATGCAAGTATGATCTCCTCCATAAAACCCTAAAAAGAAGCCTCAACAACACCCAAACCATACCATATAACTAATCATGGATGTAAGCCTCTCACAAGAAGATCAAACTCAATAAACCCATTCCTAAACCAAGGAATAACCATTCCTAATCCAAAGAATATGCCCAAATATAAAACCATCTCCCAAACTCAACTAGCATAACAACATATGCACATGGAGATAACCAATGCTAAACCATCTCTCAAATGAACCCTCTAGAACTAACTCATGTACCATAGCTCAAGATCCAAATTCATGAGAGACAAGCATAAATATAATGCAACTGAGAGAATCAATGGGCTATACCTCTCAAGTAGCAAACCACCGAGTAGACCAAGAGTGGGGAATGAGAATGCTCATCAAGATACCCAAGTCTCCAACCAAGACTCATCTAAGAACAATCTCCTCTCAAGTCCATATCAGGTGACTGCCCCTCGGACTTCCTGTTGAAACCATCAACCATCCCAACAAATACTTCTCTAATCCAAGAGAAATCAGTGTCACCACCGTCTCTAAGTATCCATGAGCACCTGTAACCAATCAATCCATGCCAACTCCAAATGCAACATAGCAATATCATGAAGTATCCAGCTTATGATCAGTGTACTCAATACCAAGAAACTAAACCAAGATCAATGTCAAAGTTCCAACCATGGCCTCAGGAACATAAACATGACAACATGATCTAACCATCTCAACTAAAGAGATAACATGCTCCATATGAACACACCATAACATGTCACAACTGTAAATGCGTATCAAGAGTATACCATGACATAATAATGAAACCATCCTCATACCAAGGATAACATGCCAAATAAAAGCATAAACCACACCTTTGCCAAGAACCCTGTGAGTCCTCAAGATGCAACCATCTCCATACACCATGAAGAAAACCATCTCCACATACTAGGAAGAACCATCTCCACATACCATGAAGATAACAAGTGCACCATGCAAATGTCAAAGATGCTTCTGCAGCAACAGGATCTAAGACAAACCTCTAACATCTGCAAACACTCAATAAATTTATCAATGCCAACAACTCCCACTCAGTCGTGGTAGCAAGTCACCTATGGCATCATAAAATCCATCTCCTATATGAATATCCAAACCAAACCAGGAACTAATCCTGCACTATCACCTCATCACTGTCACAAGCTCCCACTAAATCATGTATCCAAGCTATCCATGATATCATGATGAAAAAACCATCCTCTAACCATGAGAATCAACCAAGGCATCAAACCATCAAAGAACTCAAAGTGCACATCATGAGCTCCTCAAAAGAAACCAAATAACCATGATCCTCAACCAAGAAGATATACCACCATAACTGAATCAGAAAATCCAAGCTAATGAACATCAAGGATGTACCTGTATAACCAATCATGTCATGCCAAAATCCATGACACCATGATCACATTCATGAACTGAGCATCTGGCTCTCAAAGTGTCCAACCTGTCAGCATAAAATAGTCAACCACAATCCTCCACCATGACTGTACTTGGTAACAACATCTCATCCCTTCTATATGAAGAAATCAGCAAATCATGTGACTTGGGGCATAGACAACCCAAATCCAAGCCACCAATCTGAATATGCATCAATAATGAAAGATCAATGGGCAAAGACAACCCATAACCAAGCCATAAATGCAACCTGTAAGTATAGACTGCTTATAACACTGCACAACTTGTAGACCCAACAAGTCATCATGCATATCCAAACCAAACACTGATAACCATATCATCATGAGACCAATCTAAAATATGAACTGAGTATACAATGACATCAAAACTTAAATCTCCAATGCCATAAACTCACAATGTTACCATAGTTAAAATATACCTATAAATGGTTTAGATCAATATATCAAAAAATAAATCATGCCAAACCTACACCAAATCTAAACCAATGTGTAGAGCTCTCCAAGAGCTTTCCGTTGACTACTCGAAGTCCAAAGTCTGACTCCGTATGCCTAAGTTATGCCCTAATCCGTGCTCAAAATAAATAACATCTGACTTTAGGGCTCTTAAAATCTGATAAAATTTCAAAATCATAGAACCAAACCTACACCATCTTGTAGTGCTCTGAATTAGCTTTCCAACGCCTATAAGAACTCTGAAATCCGATATTCTGAGAGAAAGTTATGGCCATTTTACTAAGACAGTCTTTTTACCATTTTCAGTACGATTTTTAATTTTTAATTTTTTCAGTGACGAAAAATTTTGACGGGATTAAATTTGACGGCCATCATGGGCTGAAACCAAAAAACTCTTTCATTTCCTCTGAACATGGCCAAACTAGGGCATATTATATATCAAAATTTATGGAAATGTTGACCCGGATCCAATGGTGAGGTCTGTTTTTACCCAGGAGGTCATTTTTGCATGCTACCCCCCAAAACCCTCATTTAAATGAAACATCTAAAAAAAAAAATCTCCAACAATTTCACATGCCCAAATCTTTTAACATCTCATCATAATAGCAAATCCAAAACTCTCAAATCTGCAATATATCATTCATATATCTTGCACCTTTCTTTTTTTATCCTCTCATGCATTCCCATGGATTCAATCTAGGGTTACAATAATAAAACCATAGCTCTGATACCACTTGTAAGAAAACTTGGCAATAAAGAATATAACCATTTCCACATAACCCATAATAGATCTGAAAATAAATATGGAATTAAAATCCACATGCAAGAGAATAGACAACATACCCACAAAATGTGACACAAGATATACCCTGGGAAACTCTTATTGAGGGAAAAACCTAGCCTCCAAAAGCATCCATCACCATGTATTATTCAGTGAAAAATTACCATTGCCATATAACCATGGAAGCCTTCATGGCCATAGCCACAACCGAGCAAACTATGTGAACAAGCATGAATCCACACATCTCATGCCATGCTTTCAACCTTTACAAATGCTCCCTTGGCTAACCTGTCAAGCCTTGTCCCGCTCGACTCTTGCCTTTTGTCTTCTCCTTCTCACTCTCTCTCTACACAACAACTACCCTTGTGGTTGCTTATATAGTAGCAAGTCCCACAAAACCACCAAGTGGTATTACATAAACCATGTGCTACCTAACCCACTGACCCCACATTTAATATTGGGCATTTAATTCTTTTCCCCAATATTAAATAATTACATGAAATATTATCACAATGTTACAATACAACACATCAAGAATATTCCATGGGAATCTTTACATGTTGCACGTCCATCTAGGTACAACATTACATAATAAAATATAACAATATTATGCAATGTGTGCAACACCCATTATCTCAACAGATAGTTCCAAAAGTAGTTCAGAGTTAAAAGAGTTCAAGAGTCATCAACAATTTAGAAGAAATAAGAAGTGGTGTTGAAGTATAAATAGGAAATCATAGTAATTCTATTTTTTTACAATGAAAACATGTTTCTTGGCTTCTCCATCAATGTCCAATATTCAGGACTACAGAATAATCAAAAGAGGTGGAATTGGCACAAGGAGAACCTAGTAGTAGGAGAGAAAAATCCTTGGTTTTGCATGAAAGAGAAAGGAGCTCTAAAAAGGCAAAGAAGAAGATAAAGGAGAAGATAAAAAAACCAAAAGGTATCTTGTTGGATACTCAACTAGAAACCCTTCCACCTAGCCATGTTGAGGAAATAAATGAGTTTGATTCTATCATACCCTCAACGTCAATAGTTATTTAAGAAATTCATTTAGAGGGCATATCTCATATCAAGAATCCCAATTTTATTTCCTAACTAGCCACTATTTTTGTATCTAACTCATATTTGTCTATGGAAAGAGTGATGCCACAAACTCCTACTGAAGTTACATGATGCAGAGAGAGAGAGGACAACAGAGGTGGTGAATAGGTGATAACAATTCAAAAAAGATGGTCATTTAACAAAGCAACTATAACTTATATTTATCCCCCAACTATGAAAATTTCAACAGTCTTCTAATATGACTCCAAACAAATAAAAATCAACTCAAAATGACCCTAAGGTCTCTGCAACTATCAAAGCCCTAATTTGGTCTTCAACAAGCCCTTAAGGCTAGGGCCTCCTCAATGTACCCTCTCCAAGCACTTCTAGGCTTAACCAATGATTGATTCACCATACATGGGATAATACAAGACTATACAATTCATTAAAACTATATCTCTTTGATCTGGTGGATATTTTCAGTGAAAATTGAAGTGTTTTATTTCTCTCCAGAATTTGCACCATCAGAAAGATCTCGGGGTCCTGATTCCAATGCAACTTGAATTGACAAAAATGAAGTTCGGATGAAGAAGTTATGCTCAGTCAAAGTTTTGGTCAATAGGTAGACTAGAGGGCTAGATAAGGGGAAAATTGGACTATCTTGAAAGTGGTCAACAATGGGTTTCAAATCAAAGATCTTGTCGAGAGCTTCCCAACGACATTGGTTTCATCGAAAACAGACTTCATATGTGAAAGTTATGGCAGTTTGAATTTTGGAGGTAAAAGTGTCATTTGAATCTTGATGACATCATCATGATTTCATGGGGCATTTTAAAGACCAAAAATTAAAAATTAAAAAAGAAAAGCAATTTGAAAAGGCGGTTCTAATGAGGTTTGAACCCGTGACCTTTGACTCCCAAAACTAAGGTGATGGCCATTGCACCACAATTAGCTTTTGAAATATCCTTGCACAAAATTCTATTTAAGTTTATTATTGTCGCAACTCCACATAAAGGAGGCCGCTGGCGGGTTTGGAACCCCGACCAGCGGCCAACCAAAAATGGAGCTTGTCGTTCCGCTATTGTTGCGGCTAAAGATGGAGGCACAAGATATGATATTTCAACTTTATCCTCAAAACCACCCTCTTTACAATCTAGGTAATTTGTTATGGGTAGTTCCCATTTTAAAACCCCAATTTGTTATAGTCGAATCTTGTAAACAGCTAAGGGGGTATTTTTTTTTTTTTTTAAATTATTAATGACCCTATATTTACATTAGTTTGTTTTAGCCTATTATAGGCTAATATTTTGTATAAAAAGAGGGTTTTGGGACCCTTTCAGGGAAGAAAAAAAGATACAAGAATTTTTGAGCGGGTTTTTTTTTTTTTTTTTGGTGAAGTCTTTCAAGGGAATAGGGAGATTTTGCTTGGTAATTTTTCTGGAGCCATTTTTGTACTTTGAAGAACTGTTATGCTGTCGAAGTGCTAGAAGAAATGGTCTTGGTGCATAATTTGTAATTGATTTCTAGAGATTAATCGGATTGGTCGTACTCTATTGGAGCCGACCCGGAGACGTAGTCACGTTTGTGGCGAACTTGGAAATCAAACTTTGTTTGCACTCTCTATCTTCTTCTCTCTCAATTCTGTTTATTTCACCTTAAATTCTTAAGTTTTGATGCATAATTTCATTTATGTATGCATGTAATTAAGACTTTCGCTAAGTTGTGATTTATTTATTTTATTAAACATTCATTACTGCAAATAGTCTAGATCTGTTCATCAGATCAAAAGGTATCAGAGCCCAGTTGACTATTATTGCAGTTGTTTTCTTGAATGCTAACAAGATCCAGGATTCAGAAGGGTGAAGGCAAGCTTGAAGAATTTAATCCTGAGATCGGGAAGCGAAGAACATTTCCAAAGATCTCTATTTTTGGAATGGAGGTTCCTGATGAGATCAGTGAGCAGGAATTTCGAAGAGCATTCCTCGAGATGAAGGCTAAGGTGGACATTCTTTTTCAGGAGAGGCAAGAGCGAAAAGAACGTGAAGACAAGAAAGGGAAACATCATGGAGATGGTGACAAGAAACCAGATCCACCCTCTTCTTCTTCTCCTCCCTCTTCTCCTTCTTCTCCATCTTCTCCTCATTCTACTTCTTCTAATCCTTTCAAGAGTGGGTATAAGCCTAAGATCAAACTGGATGTAAAATTTGACTTGCCTAAGTATTGTGGTGAACTTAATGCTGAAAAATTGGATGATTGGATTCAGCAAGTAGAAGTCTACTGTAGAGTCCAGAACTTATTAGATGATGTTGATAGGATTCAATTAGCTACTCTTAGGTTAGGGGGTACAACTTTAACCTGGTGGGGAAGTAAGACTAAGGTAGAAGTTTCATAGCATGGTAGAGTTAGTTTAACTTGGGTAGAGTTTGTTAATGCTCTTAAGAAGCAATTTTATCCCCTAGGACATATGCAACAGTTAATGATGGATTGGCAAATGTTTAGGCAAGGGAAAGGTCAAACTGTCCAAGAGTACAGCCATGAATTTAGAAAAAGGGCTATTGCTTTAAATGTTCCTTTGTACACCCAGGATACTTTGTTGAAGTACATAGGAGGTCTACATTCCTACCTTAGACATTCTATTTTGGTATTAAACCCTTGTAATTTGGATGAAGTGTCAGTTCAAGCTACGCACTTAGAGTCAAGGGGTAAAGGATCTTTTATTGATAAGTTTGATAATGATGTAAAGAAATCTTCTAAGAATGCTGAGACAAAGAAAGGAAAGAAGGCAACTACAGTTAAGAAGGATGAGAAGCTTTCTTGCACTCATTGTGACAGGAAGGGTCATGATGAAGAGCATTGTTGGTAGTTGCATCCTGAATTGAAGCCTAAGTGGGCTCAGAGACAGAATCAGAAACAGAAAGGTAAGGAGAAAGTCGTGAATGTTGTTATGGATCTTGGTTTGGATTTAGATGACGAGACTAAGATAACATCCATGGGTTTGAAAGGTAAAGCTCCTATTTCTGGTGTTTTTGTTGCTAGTTGTGCTTCTACTTCTACAGTAAATAATTTTCCTGAAGATAAGAAAAGGAATGAGTTGTTTCATTTAAGGATTGTTGCTAAGAACACTAAAATTGATGCACTCATAGATAGTGGTTCTCAAGTGAACTTGATTTCTGAAAGTATTGTAAGAAACTTGGGATTGAAAACTACATTACATAAGAAACCTTATCCACTAGGCTGGATTTGTGAAAATGATAAGTTGCAAGTAACAAGACAATGCACCTTAAGATTCACAATCATTAGTAAATTTGTGGATGAAGTACAATTTGATGTGGTTCCACTAGATATATGTGGGATAGTGCTTGGTAGCCCTTATCTTTATGATAGAAAAGCAGTTTTCTATAGGGAAAAGAATCATTATCACTTATTTAAAGATGGCATTCAGTATATTGTACATTCTCACAGGATTAAGACTGATCGTTCTTTTGCAAACACAGGGCAGTTAAAGAGGGTAATTAATGCAAGTAAAGAGTTAACTCTTATGTCTGTCAGTACAGGTGGTTCTACACTTGAACTTGGAGTAGCTAACCAGGGTCAGATGTTGCAGGATGCACCCGCAGTACAGCATGAGGGAATGATGATTGAAAGCATTGACGGTTCCTTGCATAAAAATGTTCCTGTTGTGAAGGATTGATATGTTGTTGACTTATTCTCTTTCATTTCTACATTATTGATTAGCTTGATGTTAGTCAATGTTTGTTGGTTAGTGGCTACGAAAATTGATGTAGATGCTTATGGAAGTGATAGAATAATGTTTATGATCAACAATGTTGTTGCAGTCTTCATTGTGCTTGTGAGCCAGGTATTTAGATGTACAGATGATACAGGACAAGTGGGGAGGCCAAGTCCTCACTTTATGTCAGAGTAAATGTCACTTTTGGAGGTCCAAAAGATCTTCAGTGGGGAGGCTTGATCCGGTGGATATTTTCAGTGAAAATTGAAGTGTTTTATTTCTCTCCAGAATTTGCACCATCAGAAAGATCTCGGGGTCCTGATTCCAATGCAACTTGAATGGACAAAAATGGAGTCTAGATGAAGAAGTTACGCTTAGTCAAAGTTTTGGTCAATAGGTAGACTAGAGGGCTAGATAAGGGGAAAATTGGACTATCTTGAAAGTGGTCAACAATGGGTTTCAAATCAAAGATCCTGTCGAGAGCTTCCCAATGACGTTGGTTTCATCGAAAACAAACTTCATATGTGAAAGTTATGGCAGTTTGAATTTTGGAGGTAAAAGTGTCATTTGAATCTTGATGACATCATCATGATGTCATGGGGTAGTTTAAAGACCAAAAAATAAAAAATAAAAAATAAAAAGCAATTTGAAAAGGCGGTTCTAATGAGGTTTGAACTCGTGACCTTTGACTCCCAAAACCAAGGTGATGGCCATTGCACCACAATTAGCTTTTGAAATATCTTTGCACAAAATTCTATTTAAGTTTATTATTGTCGCAACTCCACATAAAGGAGGTCGCCAGCGGGTTTGGAACCTCGGCCAGCGGCCAACCAAAAATGGAGCTTGTCGTTCCGCTATCGTTGCGACTAAAGATGGAGGCACAAGATATGATATTTCAACTTTATCCTCAAAACCGCCCTCTTTACAATCTAGGTAATTTGTTATGGGTAGTTCCCATTTTTAAACCCCAATTTGTTATAGTCAAATATTGTAAACGGCTAAGGGGGTATTTTTTTTTTTTTTTAAAAATATTAATGACCTTATATTTACATTAGTTTGTTTTAGCCTATTATAGGCTAATATTTTGTATAAAAAGAGGGTTTTGGGACCCTTTCAGGGAAGAAAAAAAGATACAAGAATTTTTGAGCGGGTTTTTTTTTTTTTTTGGTGAAGTCTTTCAAGGGAATAGGGAGATTTTGCTTGGTAATTTTTTTGGAGCCATTTTCGTACTTTGAAGAACTGTTATGCTATCGAAGTGCTAGAAGAAATGGTCTTGGTGCATAATTTGTAATTGATTTTTGGAGATTAATCGGATCAGTCATACTCTATTGGAGCCAACCCGGAGACGTAGTCACGTTTGTGGCGAACTCGGAAATCAAACTTTGTTTGCACTCTCTATCTTCTTCTCTCTCAATTCTGTTTATTTCACCTTAAATTCTTAAGTTTTGATGCATAATTTCATTTATGTATGCATGTAATTAAGACTTCCGCTAAGTTGTGATTTATTTATTTTATTAAGCATTCATTACTGCAAATAGTATAGATCCATTCATCAGATCACTCTTTTAGGTAGATTAATGGCTGCTACTCCCAAACAAGCATTTCCTTAAGGAATCCTTCCACAAATTCAATCCTTCAACATACAAATCAACTTCTCAAGGTGATCATCTACAATATTGCCTTCATTCTTGCATTTATAAGGTTATTTTATCATAATACATGTCATGGATTCATCCCAAGTCATAGTAATCACATTTTAGGGATGAATCCTTAATTCATGTTCCCAAATCAATGCAAACCCCAACACCTGTAACAAACCGGTCAATATAATTTGACAAAATTTGATATAAGGAAGATGAATGTGATTCAAAATGATCAAATGCAATATGCTTGAGCAATAGACATGATTCGGAATCAATAGCACATCAAATGCATACCAAGGATGCAAGAAAACCTTCTTCTTCTTTTATGGCCTTCTTCCTCACAGTCCGTACAAAATACTTCACTAGTCCATACCATCCTAGTTTTCCAGGCATTAAAGGTGTAGTGCCTGCCCCTAGTCTACATTTTCGACTTACATTTCTGTTATCATTGCCAAACTCTTTTAGGCCAATTTATGTTTGATGATTAGTATTATTATTTTAGAGATTATCAAATGATGTTTACACTCAGTTTATTATATGATGAGATTACTTGGTACTCTATATTTCATGCATGTATGATAATTATTCAATGGTTTCAGTTATCGATGATGATTAGTTAGATGGTTTATTATTCCATGTGCTTCTTATGGATACTTAACCCATACTGCATGTGTATGGTGTGCGTGTTGTTTTATTTATGTATGGTGTTTCTAATATGGTTAAGGAAGGGAGTCGTAGTCACCTGCTAGTCAGGATCTACACGATGCACCACTTCCTGCCATTGTCTGTTTAGCTTAGAATATTGTGTTTGTACATGCGTGAATTTTATGTAGGTTGCAGGTACCGGGTATCGACTTCCCTGAATTGTCAGGATGAGCGTACCCTATCGCACTGTCTCAATGGTAAGAGAGGGGAGATAAACTCTTAAGTCCAATTCCTAAACCCTTTAGCCAATTGTCCTAATTGATAATTAGGACAAGTATCTGAGTTAAGTACCCTCCGAATGCATCAAATGATGTAATTTCGGGATTATAACCCTTTTTGTTTTGATTTAGTATGTGTTTTTCTATGTAAGGTTTTCATATGTTGTTTATGAGTCCTTGATGTGTTTTCTATTAATTAAGTCTAATTAAAAAGATTAATTGATGATTTAATTCAATAGAGAATTATTATGATATCTTTAATATTTAATTAATTGAGAAATTAATTAAATAAAAGAACTAAATTTGGAGATTAAAGTTCAAAGATAAATTTAGAACAGGATAATAATTATTTAATTTAATAATAATATAATTGGAGTTCATTTTTAAATAAATGCTAAATATTATTGTTAATTAAATTAATTAAATATGTTATCAATTAAGTTTCTAAAATTAATTTAAAAAGTTGAAAGACATTAAATTATTAAAGGGTTTTAGATCGCATGATCTAAGCATGAGTTTAAATTTGAGTAATAAATTAAAAGATTAAATTATAGAAATTAATAATGTTATTTTAATTTCTTAAAAGTGCACATGAGATTAAAGTAATAAATTAATTTAAAATAGAAGTCAAGTAGAATATTAAATAAAGTTATTTAATAAATCAACTTAATGTGCATGAAAGTTGAATGCAAAATAAAAGAAAAGATAATAAAGGTTAATTTGGAGTTAACTGAGTTGTGCAAAGAGTCTTCTCGGGTGAACGCACAATTAGTGCCCCGATTTGAGGAGAAATTGCTTATCACAACTTTGGGGGTTCATTTTTGGGATATACAAAGTTGGACGAGAATTCTTGGGGAGACAACTTTTGGAAGCGAATTTCAGAAGGCTAAATACCAAAGAAAGATTTTCGGAAGAAGGTTATTGAGAGGAGCGAATTCTCTTACAGTTCTTGGAGATTGCATAATAGCATCAGGATCAGGTAGGGTCTTGTGTTTTTGTTTATCAATTAAATACGCAATTATCTTTCCTGTCTTCTTCGTGTCTGGGGTTTGTAAATTCGAATTCTCTGTGATGAAAGTTTTAAGCTTTCAATATTGTGAATTTATTAATTGTTCGTCAATAATTTCTGTATCCATGGAGACTGGATGAATTATTAGAACCCTTGTTTTCTTGATTTAGAAATTAAGATTTAATTAGGTAAGGGTTTTGAATGTTAAAATTGAAAGTTCTAATTTTATATATATATATATATATATATATATATATATATATATATATATATATATATATATATATATATATATATATATATATATATATATATATATATATATATATATATATATATATATATATATATATATATATATATATATATATATTTTTTTTTTCCTTGGAGGATATTGTCTTAATAAAAATTAAATAAAACTAAATTTAAAATAAACATTATTTATTATATATATATATATATATATTATTGTTTTAATAAAATTAAATAAATCTAATTTAAAATAAAATTAATTTATTTTATACAATTATTAAAAAATGAAATTGGGGGATTGTTTTAAAATATTTTTAAAAAAAAATTTAAAAAATATATATATATTATATGTATTTTGGAGTGGGGTGGGGCCACCACTTCCCACGCCCCACACACCCACGCTGCGACAGCAGGTGGTACTACTGCTGCGCAGCAGTAACACCTGCGACCGCAGGGGATGTCAGGCCGACAGGCCTTTAAAAACGCTAATTTTTTTATATGAAAAATATATAAATTACGACCTAATTTTGTATTAATCATTTTTTAAAAAATGTTTTAAATAAAAATTGTTTTAATCAATATTATTATTAGTTAATTTAAAATTTATTAAATTTTAAATTATATTGAAATTATATTATTATTTATTAATAGTTTTATAAATAAATAAATTAATGTAATATGTTCTTTTATGTATCATTAATTAATCTTAATTAGGTTTGACTTAATTAGGATTAATTAAATTGAAAATTTGTTTAAGCAAATTTAATATTATAACACCGATTTTAATGGAAGTGTAGATTATTATAATCAACAAGGATTATTAATAAATTAATTATTACCCTTAGATTGTTTTAGGACTTTAACTTGAAATCAATTAACGGTAATTAGGTGTTTCATTTGGAGTTAGGAACGGGATAATTTGTAAAGGTGAACTATGGATTATATCTGTTTAAAACATACGTTCAACTGGAAATGGAAACCTCACATTAACTCAATAGTATATTATCAATCAAATTGAACTATAAAACTTTTTTTTACTTGAATATAAACACTGGAAACTGAAACATAAACCTTACCTTAACTCAATAATATACTTTCAAATCCAATCTCTGAGACTTTGATGTTGTCTTTGTGCTTTGAATGTTATGGGGTTGGTTTAGCGTTGACCAGTTTAGGTTGTTACCAGAGGCTCGGGGTTGTGAATGTGATGTCATGATGATTTGGTCTCGATCTTTCTTAACCCGACCATGGTAATGTGATGAAGTGCTCTATGACATGATTGTGTTTACTGTTTGTTATTACTTTCCAGTTTCCTTGTGTGAAGCTGAGATGTACGTATTTGAGATACTTCACTTAACCATTTTCGAGTCTTGATCAGTTATATTTGATAACCATTTTTGAGTCTCGATCAGTTATACTTGGATTGCTTTTCAGTCGCTTGAAAGGACTGAAGTGTTTGTTATGTTCTTGATGATGTCATGTGTTGACTTGACCATTTTGGAGTCTTCAATCAGTATTGTAATTTACTATTGGGATACTTTCTGGTTGCTCATTGGAGAACCATTGGATTTTTTGACTTATCATTGATGCCTTCAGTTGCTGATAGAGAACTGTCGCGATCATATGATTGCTAATTGATATTATCTGTTGCTCATGAAGAACTGGTGTAATTTTGTGGCTTATCTTTTATGATGTTTTTCAGTTGCTTGTATAGGACTGAGGTGGTTTTATTATGATTCTTTGATTTATGATTTCATAAGCTTAGGGCAGGTTATCTATGTGTAGAGTTGGGAAGTGGCTTGCAATGGGGGTCGGAGCCCTAAGAGGCTGCCTTGAGAAACCCATTGTAAGTCATTTTTTTAATAAGTGAAAACATTTACACTAAATGAGAGAAAATGAACCTAACAAGATAATTGTATGTTCTCTCCCATGCCTTGAGTGCTAGTACAGGCTAGGATGGGGTAGAGAGAATGCTTGGTTATGACCTTGCATTCCATAGTAGGCCTCGTCAGTACGAGAGGATACTAGTGGCTGCAGGATCAGTAGGGACCCGGGATTCCTAAGGGATTGCTCGGGTAACTTCTACGTGACTTTTGCGATGACACTTTCCCACTTGCATATTAGGTTTCCTACATGTCTTGTGGTACCTCTGGGATTTAGATGTCGATCTTTTTAGGAACCCTTGAGTTAGCATACTTATAAGATTTCCCAGACTTAGAGAGTATTTATGATTATAGGGTTTGTTATCCTATTTGGGACTTGAGACTATCTCCTCAGCGCGGTGGGAGTGGACCATTTAGGTTCCACGCGGTCGGGTGGTAGTGCTTTTAATCTTACCATTGAGATCCGTTCCGTGGTCACCGTGGCTAGAGTTTTCAAGATTGGCATTTACCTTCACTATGTTCTTGGATTATTATGATGGATGGTTAGATTTTATGATAGATGTTTTATCATGTATGGTGAATAGTTTCATATATTTTTACTGTACTTTGTATCATGGATTTGAGGATGTTGTATCTTGATCTTTACATATTTATATTCTTTTAAGCCTTTCATACCCTGTGACTTGTACAGTGGATGATTGGGCATTCCGAATTAATTTGCCGAGAGGCATTCGGAACAAATGTATAATCTGGACATGGGACTTGTTGTTTATTCTTTCATATGTATGTGATAGTTGTTAGACTTAGAATTAATTAAATTTAAACATGACTCAACGTCTTGGGATCTTTAAGAAATGTAACTTGCAATGTATGTTTGTCGATGATTACATGTTATTGCTTCCGCTACTATGTGATTGATGTGTATGTTATATTTTCTTACTTTAAAAAAAAAAAATGTTTAGCAAACTTAGTGAAACTTTAGGTTAATTCTTTTGGATCCCTTGGCGGGGCGTTACAAAAGGTTGTTTATAATATTCTTCCCAACTTCCATAACCAACCCCAAGTGTTTATAAGTGTTTACAATTTGTTTTATGCCTTAAAACTCATTTTCCCTCCAATTTGCATATAACCGTTAATATTTAATTTTTTTGAATTTCTAACTATTGTTTTATTTTTTATTTTTCTCATTCTAACTTATCAATATTTATTCTAATTTGTTCCTAGGACCTAATTGACCCATAAAAACAATCTAAATCCCTATTTGGCACTATTGGCCACCCATACAATATGTTGGTCCTAAGTCCTTCCCAGGACTTCTAGGACATTTAACTTTTAAATCAAATTGATTATTACAGATTGCCATTATTGGCTTCAATATTTTCCAATTAACATTCAAACATGATTTTGATCCTCACTCCATTTGGTTCGAAGGTGGACTTAGGTGATTGGATAGGTGCTTGTATGTAGCAAGTGCAATATGTAGAGGTAGTGTTATGGAAGGTCAACTAAGTATTTGTTTCTTTTCATTTTATATATTTCTTTATCTCTTTATCAATCTATACCTCTTTCTATCAGTCTCGCTTTAGTATTCATTTCTATATGTGTCTTCCTCTTACTACTCCATCTGTAGGTTGTAAATAAATCATTCTTCTTCCACCAATGAGTCATTCCATTCAAGAAAGACCATGTCTGATGATATCAATGCACAAAAAAATAGGGAGACAATTGCTAGACTGTGGTCTAACTCAAAAAGAAAAGGTGATGGCAAATGTTATTGTCCTTGCAAAAATTATAAGGGCTTAAAGACTCAAAAATATCTAATCAAAACAGCTGAGGAACATTGTAGGCAACATGGTCACATTGAAGGGGGAAACAAATATTGTCCATTGGTATGTATTTTAATAATTTATAAATTGCATAAGACATGATTTGATGAAGACATCATGGTCATGGCTAATATAAGGTCATCATTTTCATATAGGTCAACGTCCCTGAGTTTCATGTTATGGACCATGACAATTCAGAGAGTGGATTTCCAAATGAGGGAACATGAAGGTGTGAATATTGAAGTAGAAGGTAATGATACCATGGAAGAAGACCATGATGATGAAGATCACGATGATCATGATGATCATGATGATCAATATGATGATGATGATGATGGTGTTGACATAAAGCTTGACATACCTATACTTGAGAAGGCACACGAGTCCCTATATGAAGGCTCTCAAACAACTCTTCTTGTTGTTGTATTGTTGTTGGTGAACTTGAAGGTTATGAATGGTTTATCCAATGTAGCAATGACACGTATGTTAAGGTATGTCATCTTCTTTCATTATTTCACTCGTAGTTCCCTTACAATTAACATTGGGTTCGTGTAGCAATTAATATTCTTGAAATTAATAAATTATATTTTTGGTTGTAGGTCGATAGGTGAGAGTTTGTTACCACCATCAAACATTCTACCTCACTTGTACCAAGAATTATCTTTCATCATGAAAGATATTGGAATGGAGTATCAAACAATACATGCATGTCCAAATGATCATATTATATATCATAAATAGCATGAATTTGCAACACAATGCCCTATTTGTCATACTAGTAGATATCAATAAGATCGATTAACAAAAAAGGTGCCTCACAAGGTTCTTCGGCATATTCCCATTATTCCACATCTGCAACGATTATTCAGGTGCAATAGCTTGGAACAATTTATGGATTACCATGCACACAATAGAAGTCAAGATGAAATTATGTGAATGCCTACAGATGGTTTGACATTTAAGGAAATAGAGGAAAAATGGCCACACTTTAAAGAAGAACCTTGTAATCTCAAGCTTTCATTGGCAGCAGACGGTGTCAATCCTTTTGGAGAGATGAGATCTACTTACTCAATGTGGCCTATTTTTGTTATCAACAATAACATACCTCCTTGGTTTTCCATAAAGAGAGAGCACATAATGTTGACACTAATTGTTCTAGGTGTTTTTTGATTTAATGGTCATCTAAATTAATTTATTATTACTAATCCATCAAAACGGTCATAATAATTATGTAATATTTTTTTTCATTCAACTAGGTAAGTACCAAGTTAAAGATATCAATGTATATATTGAACCCCTTATCGATGAGTTAATGGTGTTATGGAATGTGGTTACTATGTATGACATCTGTAGACCAATAGGACAAAGACAAATTATATTTCATGCAATGCTTGTATGGACAATACATGATGCCCCTGGGCTAACACATTTTTGTGGCATGTTCTCTTCTTAACACCTCTTTTTTGATATGTTATAGTGACAACACAAATTTAACAAATTTAATCCAATTATACACGATCTTGTAGGTCTTTAGACAAAGGGAAAATTTGCATGTCTAGTTTGTGGTCCAAAGACAAAATCTCGTCATTCAAAAATTTTAAGAAAGCAGGTGCTCGATGAGAATAGACACTTTCTACATAGAAATCATTAATACCGAATTACCGAAAAAAATCTTTTCAATGGGAAAGAAGAAACTACGTCAAAGCCACAGAGAATGACACCTCACCTATGGAAGTTGGCATACAATAAAATAAATCGTCAAGGTAATTTCATTCCATCTAATGGTTTTTGTTTCAAATTTATATTTCGATATTGTGTTTTGTTTACTAATGATGTAATTGATGCTTGTGAAGGTCACCAAGGCATCAATGACCAACTTCCAAAAGGACTAAAAATTTATCCTATGCAATTTACTAGGTTGTCATACTACGAGAAACTCCCAATTGTGCATTTGTTTGATCCTATGCATATTGGAAAGAATGTAATAGAGACATTATGAAAAATCTTGGATGGAAGGCGTGACAAAGACCAAATTGTCAAAACTTGTAGTGACATTGAAGAATCCAACCATGCAATGAAAAATGACATTCAATCAAATAAAAATGGAGATCGGATTGATACAAGTGGCCTTAGTTGGTTATTTTCAGAGCAACATAGCAATGCTATAAAAGAAGTCATAAAAAAAATGCGATTTCCCAAAAGATTTTTTGTGAACATTAACAATCTCATATCAAAGAAAAGTGAATTTGGGCCAAGGTTTAAAACAAATGATTGGTATACATTTATTAAGGTAATTCATGTTCTTTTGTATTCACTATATATTTGTATACTGCATGTAGTTTTAATTGTATTCTTTTATAAAATATTGACAAGATCATTTTACAAATATTGTAGTGCGTTCTACCTCTATCTCTCCCACACCACTTCACCAACAATGTCAAACAAGTTATATATGATCTTGGAAAATACATGAGGTGGTTGCCATCTAAAGAAATCAATAAAGAAGATATAAAATATTGGAAGAGAAAAATTCCTCTTCTTATGTGTGAAATGCAAAAGTGTCTACCTCCAAGTTTTTTCAATGCACAAGAACACTACCTCATACATCAAGCTGAGGATATTGAATTGTGCAGACCTGTACCAACTAGGTCAATGTGGATGGTTGAGAGGCACTTGAAATTTTTGAAAGGCTTGGTTAAACAGAGAGCACATCTTGAGGGTTCTATGTTGGAGGGATATATGGTATACTAGACCATGGTGTACATTAGTGAATATCTTCCTAAGTTTGCGCAAAGATCCATGTAGATCGTATTTGGGATCCCAACTCAATTAAAAAATTTGAAGGAGAGTACTTGATGGGAAAAGGTAGATCGAGGAAAGTGAGAGGTAAATCTAAGATTTTATTGTAGTTAATTAATTCTTATAAATCTTTAATATAAGTTATTTATAATTGGTGTATTTTTTTTTATACAGGTGGTCGAGAGTGGGATGCAACACATTTGTATATTGTGAACAATCTTGATTGGATGACAATATGCATTGAACAATGTCAACAAAATGGTTGCTCATTAACATGGGAAGGTGTTGCTTCATTGGTTACAGAAGCTCATTGTAATGGAGATTCCAATGTTACGTCGATGGTAGTTGATCTAGTAAAGGGTTTAAGAGGTGGAGAGGTACATAAAAATTTATTAATGATCATAACTCGACGTATGTTTTGTATCAACTCACGATGCCAATAATTTACACATGCTTCAAAAATTGCAAGTCAAGCACCACAAAGCTATGTACTATCATGGCCACAAATTTCGCATAAAAAAGTTAGATGACACAAAGAAAACATGTGATTCTAGGATAACTGTAGTTTTCGAGGTCACCAATATATCATCTAGAAATGACATACATCCTCAACAATCTCAAAATCAATACTATGGCATCTTGGATGATATAATTGAGTGCGACTTTAACTCCTTCAAAGTAGTTCTATTCATCGTCAAATGGTACAGGTTATGACTAAATCAAAATGATTCAGATAGAATGGTTATTCAACATGATAATGGATTTACAATGATTAATACAAGGTCATTTGAGCCAGTTGGAGATGAACCCTATGTTCTTCCAAGCCAATGTGAGCAAGTGTTTTACTCAAAGGTTCCACATAAACAGGGTTGGTCATTTGTTGTTAGACATGATCCAAGAGGAAGGACGATAAAGTATAATGTTATGGAAGAAGAAGATATTGAAGATGATGAAGAAGCAGATGATGAAGATCAAGATGATGGTGATGACGATGATGGTGATGATGATGATGATGATGATGATGATGATGATGATGGTGATGGTGATGATGGCAATGATGATGGTGAAGATGGTGATGATGATGGTGATAATGGTGATGATGATGATGATGATAATGATGATGATGAAGAAGAAGAAGAAGAAGATAATCAATGACTACAGACATCATCACCCCTTTTGTTGACGATCTTGCATTCCATATATAAGGTAAATTTGTTCATGTTTACGATGTTGCATATTGTTCATGTTGTCTTCTAAGTTATTTGTAACATATACGTATGATGTAATTTTTAGCTAACTTAAGATAAATGATTGACATATGCAGGAAATATGATTACATATTTATTGTGTTCAATTCCAATGATTACAACATATGTTATTTATAATTACCATTGTTTATATTGTGTTTAATTATCACCCTTTTTGCAAATAGTCAATTGACTATAGACATTGCCACCCTTTCTGTTGAAAATCTTGCATTCCATATATAAGGTAAATTTGTTCATGTTTATGATGTTGCATATTGTTCATGTTGTCTTCTAAGTTATTTGTAGCATATATGTATCATGTAATTTTTAGCTAACTTAAGATAAATGATTAACATATGCAGGAAATTTGATTACATATTTATTGTGTTCAATTCTAATGATTACAACATATGTTATTTATAATTACCATTATTTATATTGTGTCTGATTATCACCCATTTTGCAAATAGTTAATTGACTATAGACATCGTCACCTCTTTTATTGATGATCTTGCATTCCATATGTAAGGTAAACTTGTTCATGTTTACGATGTTGCATATTGTTCATGTTGTCTTCTAAGTTATTTGTTGCAAATGTGCATCATGTAATTTTTAGCTAACTTAAGATAAATGATTAACATATGAAGAAAATTTGACCCCTTTGGCGTGGATCGTGCATAGTGACATGGATCAGCAAGTATAAGTCAATAAATAGACTTAATTTTCTTATATTTTTCTTGTTTATCATTGACCATGTATGTTATAAATAAACATATTATATAATCATATAATGTATATATAGACAAAGAAGGTCTGTAAAGGAAAAAAATTGTATAATCACTTTCAGCTTACCACATTTTATATCTCTCACGTATAGGCAAAGAAGAACTGCACGTATGAGTCACGACTTGATTATTCTATATATATTATTTAAATATTATCAAATTTCCATTTGATGGATTGTAGGACCCACCAAATAGGTATTTGTCAAATCTATCTATATTGAATGAGGGAAATGAGGAAATGGTAGATGAAAGCTCTACATGTAGGACGACTAAAATAGGGAGATCAACTAGAGGTCAAAAGATTAGAAAAAAAATTGATAAACACATGCAATTTCTCCTTGCTAATGGGGGGTCATTTTCTTATGATGATGAGACCAAAGGCGACATCGAGGTGCTCTTTCGGTACACACACATTGAGAAACAATGGGTACCCAATGAGCTACCTCCAATTAACACATATTTTTGTGTTAACGAGAGGATATATCGCATTGCTCCATTCTCATTACATGGTTTGGGCCTATTTTCCATGGATGGGATAAAGGTATGTTACAACAAAGTTGTTAAATTGTTCAAGTATGTCAGTCCATGTTATAATAACAATGATTGGATGCGGATTGTTCGATATAAAAAAGTATGCGTAGGTATGCACTATCAACTAGTTATATACAATGGAAAGAAAATGATCAAAGTAAAAGATTTTCTATGTACATTGATGGGAGACCAAAAAAAATAGGTAATATTGCAAGTTTTATAAATAGTACATGACCTTCCTCAACTAGTAAGCAACCCAATTGCATATTTGAGGTGCGTTTTTGTTTGTGCAATAAAATCAATAAGTGCAAGGGAAGAATTGCTAATAGATTACCATTTAAATTGCATAGATACAAACAAAGTTACTATCATGAGGGTTGTAAGTACTATATACCATTTTGTTAATAACTTCTTTTTTTGCTATCTATTGCTTTCAATTAGCTAAAGTTTTTATGTTTAATCTTTCTGACAGGACAATATGGATCCGACACATGATAGATGCCATGAGGATGCTACTCACACCCATTCTTCAGCAAGGGTAAACATTATTGAAATTGTACAAATTAGATAGTTGAAAAATGTTATATTATATTTACGGTTTCTGAGTTTTTATGATATTTTTATTGATATTCCTCTCACAATTTGATGTTCAGGATAAGGGAAAAGCACCTGCAGTAAGTACAGAGCCACTAGCTACCCCTTCTGATGACGATATTGCAGAAACTCCCAATGTAACAATAATGTTGAAGAAAAAAATTTAAAAAATTAATTTAGAAATAATGAGAATTTTGGATGAAGAAAATATTCCATCCGAGGAGATGATGAAGAGGCTATTTGATTTGAGAGCGCAAGCTCGTCGTTATGAAGTAGGCAGTAATGAATCTTTAGTTATAACAAAAGTTCAATAAAGATTTATATTTTATAATCTTTTATGTTGTGAATTAAAATATGTAATATGTGTTCTTGTTATAGGATTTTTTGGCAACTGATCCAGAACCTGGTCAAGGACAATGCGGTGAGGCCATAGTAGCAGAGCTCTGACTACCGCTAGTAAAATAATCTTTTAATTGACAAGTTATAAGGAATTTTTTATTTTGAACCTTCAAAAATTTCTTAACTCAACTCTTACTTCTATTATTTTAGAATGTCTTTGCTAACAATGTATTGTTTAGGTCATCAAGTGTAGGAGACTCCTAGGAGGTTGACAGACATCCATACGAGATTGCTGACTGCAATGTCAACAACAAGGGGACGTCCAGCTGGTAAATCCTTATTTTTCTATATTTGGTTTTGTGTTAATTATGAGTTGATAATTTGTACTTTTATCTTAGGTGCATCACATAGTGGATTTATTTTTTTGTGGTAGGAGATGCAGCATCTGCTATGCCAGATACAGATCATAGTGCATGTATTGTTGATAATTCACCATCATTTCCTGGAGCTACTTGTGTTTCTAGCATGGGAGCTATGTAGACATCGTTGTTGATTGACAACGATGAATCGATGCCTTTAAAATATCCTAAGATTCGAAGTACTTTAAATAATTATTTTTTATATTGTAATATGCATTTACCTATTCATAAGAAGCTTTGGATTGATTATCCCATGACATTTTTTGCAAGAAATGATACATTTTATAAGAAGCTTTATAACCTCACACTACAAACATTCGGGCCCACCATATGTACAAGGTGGAACATCATAAGTGAACTAATTTATCCCACTAATTTTTTTTCATATCATTAATTGGTGCAACATTTTTCCTTTCATTTGGGTCTTTTCTTTTACTAGCTATATCTAACAATTTTGTGTTTTTTCTTAAAATGTGGAACTTTCAAGATAAAAAATTAAAAGATCACCTCATCAAAGATTTAGAGCATGAGTTTGGTATTAATATTTTTGATCATAAGAAAATGTTACAAAAAGCTTGCAAACATCTTAAGGTTGTGAGGGACTCATATAGAAAGAGTCTCACCCTAAACCCAAAGTACGAGCATCCTCCCTTTATTACAGTGAGGGAATGGAATGAGTTCATTTTGGATGCAAAGGAGAAAGGGGATGGTTGAAGACAAATTACACCAACAAGTGCGAGAAGGTATGCAATACTATTAACTACTAGTACATTAATGTAATAATGCACTAATTAGTACTGATCTTTATGTCTATATCATCTAACATATTTCAAAATTTTCATAGGTTGCAGGACACATCAAAGGTAACAAAGGCCAAGCTAGAAAAGGTTGGGCAACAGAGACTTGGCTCTGGGGGATATTCTAAAATCAAAGCACGAGTTGTAAGTAGCAGTAAATGAATTGCAGAGAAAAATTATTTATAAAATGTAAATAATTTTGTTAATTAATAAAAAAATGTAGGGCACTGATTTTAATCTGGAGGCCATAGAAGAACACAAAAGAATGCCTATGACAAGCTTCCATTGCCCCAACCGAACAGTCTCCTACATCATGTGCATAGGTAAATATGCCAAAAAATATATTAGAAATTGAATACTTGAGCAACAATCTATTTGATAATAATGTGCATGATATTGCAATGCAACCTATTAATCATGACACAGATCATATGTTGTGTCATGAAGCCCATGATGTGCATCGTACTGTCCATGGAGGTGCTCATTTGCTATTTAAAACTAACTATGTAATTATTAATACAATTTAACATCTTTAATTGAACTTGGTGTAACCTTTTTGTGTATATTTCAAAGGATATAGAATCATGTCATGTTGAACAAGTGCCAGAGGATGTTCAGACAGATCAGTAGGTAGCTCATGTGGCACATTTAGGTAAAGAAAACCTATGTTTTGTTCTTTTAAATTTATTTTTTGATTTATAGTTCTTTTACTTAAATAAAAATTCGTAATTCACTAATATAAAATGGTGTGAATTTAACTCATAAAGTACTTGTTATTGCAGCAAACCCCCCTTTGGTGCAGCAGCCTCATGTTCCTCAAGAGATGAGGAGACATGCATTGCAATTAGAACCAGTAGAGGAGGGGGATGATGAGGATATTGATATTCCTCTTAGAGTTTTCATGAAAAAAAAAGCAGCAAGAAAGCCAAAAAGAAATGATTGTTGTGTATTAATGAATTTTATGTGTTAATGACTTATTCATGAATGTTGCGTGTTAATGAATTATTGATGAATGTTGTGTGTTAATGAATGTTATCATGTGATTATAATGATTCAATGTTATATTTCAAAAATGGATGAATGAATGAATATTATTAAATGTTAATGGGGAATTTAGAATGATGTTAGGGGGGGGAGAGGGGCCAAATGAGCTTCCACCTTCACGTGGTTGGCCTTGTTTAGTAGAGAATATTAAACTATTCTCAAAACCAAGTGAAGCTCAAACTTTAAAGATAAGCTTATAGTTAATAGTGACAACCAATTAGCAAGTCCAAATGAAGTTCTTCATTATAGGTACCATTTTAGTTTTTGAAGCACAATATCATGTTTTAATATTGTGTAGTTTTTTTCTTAAGTCAAAGTATTCTTTTACTATAAGAACATAATTTATGACCATTTTAGTAACTATTCTAACATCATTTTATGACAAATCCTGTTTTGGCAAAGATGGTGATAAGTGATGTTGTCTATTCCTTGGGAGATTGGATTGCATAGGTCTGTATCTCAAAATCATTTGCATGTGGTAGAAATGCATACTTACAACCATTTCAATCTACATTTAAAAACATTGATGATACTCTAGACACAAAATAATGCTAAGTATGTAGATAAGTATTCTTAAACAAGATGGTAAGAAAGATAAGTATTCATAAACAAGGTGGTGAGAAAGATGGTGAAGAAAGTGAGTATTTTGGGTGAGTAGTACTCTTTAATCACATGTTTTCTACTTCTTCAAAGATTGGGTTTTTATACTCTTATGGTCTAATTTGTTATTTTTTGTGTTTGTAGGATGGAGAAAGTAGACATTAAGTCTGCAAGTAGCCAGTTTAAGATTGTGGGTACAGTGTTGTGTGTATTTGGAGCCACGGCCATGAGCTTCCTATGTGGTCCTGCTATAAGCCAACTCTAGCCTTCATTAGACCCTCCCTCAGAAAACATCATCCCTAACTTTCTACATGAGGGAAATCTAGACAAAACTATCACAGGATGCATTTACCTCTTAACAATTGTGAAAATTATGTCATTTGCCATGATTGTATAGGTGGAAGCTAAGATCAATTATTATTATGTTTAATGATTAATTGAGTTGAGAAGCTCACAATTCACAGATATGTTGTAGACTCTTGCCTTGGTTCTATTTGATTTTGTCATCCTCTTTTCCTAGTTTTTAGTCCTTTCTTACTATAATAGAAACATTGGTCTCATTCATGAAGCTCTTTGCCTATATAGTAGTTGTATTCTTGAGTTGTGACTAAAAATTGAGAGCATGCAATGTAGGCAGAGACAATGAAAAGCTTTCCAACCCATTATCCCTGTCAGCACTCACAACACTTTTGGGATCCACTAAAACTGTTGCTTTGATAGTGTTTTTGGACAAGGGTGTTGATAAATCATCATGGTCTTTTGAATGGAGTGGGGTTGTCACTGTTGTGCTTGGGGTGAGTGAAATAGATCTTATCATTTTATTGTTATTAATGTTTTGAATCAAATTTCATCATTCATCATTTTAATCTCGGAATATTTTGATTTTCCTTTTTTTTTTTTTTTTTCATATTTTGATATTTTGATGATGGATCATAGAATTGATCAAAAATATGAACAAATCATCATAAACAATAGAAGTTTCAAATTATTAAATTTCCCCACAATTTTTCAATGTCCTAGCTGGGACTTTGTGGGAAATTCAAAAGCCTCACTTTCTCACCATCTTGTTTATGAATACTTATCTATTTGATAAGTATGGAGAGTATGGAGATAAGTATGGAGAGTATCACTTACTATTCATAAGTTCCACCAACCTATTCACAAATAGGGCTACAAGGGCTAATAGTGAGAAGTTTCTACATCCAACACAACCACACATCTAATGCCTAATCCAAGGGTGGAAATAAGAAGTGTTTGACAACCCCAAAAACATCCCAAAAGATCAAATTCCAATCTACTCCAACACTCCACTAATCTGCCTAAGTACACAGACCTAAATGGGCCCCTTTAGGCTTGGTTTTCAAAGGAAGACTAAAGAAATGGGTGCATAGACTAGAACTAAACCTTAAAAACTCTAAGCAATAACTAGGACACTGCCAATCCACCTTTTATTTTGTTACTTTCCTTCACATACAACTCTAGCAATCAAATTCCTTAAATTTTAGACAAAATACATACAAATATTTGGCCTAGGGCTTGCAAGAAAAATTAACTCCCTTTGGTTTTTCAACTCCTACTTTTTGAATCTGAAAGTACACTCCTAGGGATCCCATTTTCATTGGGTTTTGTGCCATTTGAACCCTACAATCATGAGCTATACGTCCATTTGCACAAAACCCTGCTGAACCTAGGATTTCTGGACAGTTTTGAAATAAATTGTGATAACTTTTGATATAAATCACCAATGATCTTCAAACCAAGTGCATTGGATAGGTATCTCAATCAAGTTACTCCTCAAATAATTCAACCTCCCTTTCCAATCCATACAACATGTGTGAAAACATAAATGCAGCAGTTTTGAGCCAAAAAACCAGTTATCTTTATTGAAATCTGCAAAAATTCGTACATCAACCAACCTGTTCTACTAAGAAGGTTGGATCATAAATTTATAAGCATGTTTGACTAATAAACTACCTTGGGAATAGTTATAATCGGTTCAAACTCCTTTATTTGTAATTACCAACTTTTAAGCAAAAATTGCTTTGCAACTTTTTGTTGCATTTTGCAATTTTGAACATAATGAAGTCCTAAGACTCTCAAACCTTCGTAAGTCCTATATAAACTTATTCTAAGGTCTTTTCAACCATTTTGGAATATATTCCTTATTCTAAGATTATTTAGCCCTTATAGGTCTCTAAGGATTCATGGTTTATAGAAACACCAAATGAACCTTGAACCTTTACAAATGGGCTTATAACAAAATGAACTTATTCCTAACATCCTAAAACCTTGTTATCTTACTCATGAATTATCTAGGAAGGTGGTGTAGTGTAGGATCCTTGTGGAATGCCTCATGATGACCTTGAGTGTCCTGCACCATGCTACCCTCCTCAAAAGAACTCAAGTCCCTTGAGTTGGTATTGTGTCCAATTGATACACCCTGCCTTTTCAATATTTGTTTGAGTCATCCAAGTTGCATATTTATTGGGTGTGTCCTTCCATTTAGCTAGGTAGGAATAATAGGTGCCTCTCCTGGTTTTTTTTGTAACCTTCTTGTCCAAAATGCATTCAATCTGAGATTTAGTGACCTTAGGTAACTAAGAAACATCAACACTGCCCTTATGACCTATTCTTACACCACAAACATCAGTAGGTGGCTTATATGCATAAAGATCATAAATGTTAAAAATTGGAGAAAGACCTATGTTTGAAGGAAGATCAATCGTATATGCATTGTTTCCACATTTCTTGAGGACTTATCTCCATACTCTAACATTAAGGACAAAGGGTGTCCTCTAAAACACTGTATGGACTTTGTGTTACCATACATTACTCCCTGTAATACAAAAATTCATATATATAACTAGACCCACATATTCTTCTTTGCAATTCATGACTTCAATATTTACATTAGCACCTATTATTTTGTACAGGTTACTAGACTGATATATACCAATTTTGGTGTTGCTCTTTTAGCATTGGCATCAAATGCACTCCACAAATTGTGGAAATGGCCACGAAATGAGCGAAATCCATCTAGAAAGGTGATGATTTTAATTTGGAAAGAATTTATGTATGTTGCTTAGAAATTTGTCTTTTAAGTGACTAAGACAGTGATCTTCTCTATAGTCTACTGCTAATCTTCAACCACAAATGTGGCAGCCAGCTAGTGGGATTGTGATGAATAATAATATTGGTGCTATGAATCGAGAAGAAGTTGATGCTTGCATAGCTTTTTCTAAGAATGATTCCTATGTAATGTCTACCTCTGGTGGAAAGGTCTCCTTGTTCAATATGATGACATTCAAGGTGCATCTTTTGAAAATATGTTCCTCTTCAACATGACTGATGAGCTGGTCAATTTAGAAGTTATATTCTTACCTGAGTTCCTTATCAAGTTTTTTGTTTCCTTTTTTCAACCAAATTTTTGAGAAAATATTATGTGGCATGCTTGCTAATGAGTGCTTATAGCAGGTTATGATTACCTTCATGGCACCTCCTCCTGTAGCTACTTTTCTGGCTTTTCACCCTCAGGATAATAACATCATTGCGATTGGGATGGAAGATTCAACAATCAAAATATACAATGTCTAAGTAGATGAGGCATGATCAATGAGTCTCTTTCTTGCTCACTCATTTAGTGCATCATTAAAAATGGCAACTTCTAACTTGTGTCTTTTCAAAACTTGTTTAAACTAACCAGGTAAAAATGAAGCTTAAAGGCCACCAAAAGAAAATTGTAGGCTTGGCATTTTCACACACTTTGAACATATTGGTATCTTCTAGGGCAATGCCTAGGTTTGTCTTCTTTTTGTATATCCATTGCCATCTCATTTTGTACATTCACATTTTTATAGATTCAAATTACTAAATTCTTGGCCAATGTTAAAAGATTGATTAAGAATAATAAAACGATGTTAAGATTGACTAAGAATAATAAAAGGAGGCAACATGTGATTGATTTTCAAATAATATCTAAAGTAATGCATGATCACAAGTTGACTGAAGAGAGAGAATTATTAATCAGTAGAAGAACTATTGAAAGACAATGAAAGAGGGTGGAATAACAAGAAATACTAAAGTGAGAATCGCATTGCAGGTAAATCAAGATTGGAAAGCAGATACTAAAATGATGATAAATTTTAAATGAATATGATCAACTAAGCATTTTGAAGGATTTTGAAATCAGATACAGATATCATTCTTTGTTTTTGTTCTTTTAATATGTTGCCCAAGTCTCTTTGTCATCATTTTAACCAAATCTAAAATTTGATTTACTAAAATCCATTCATGTATTTGTAAGGAAATGTTATATGTACAAAGTTAATCTCAAATACCTTGAGGTGCATACCATAAGATATTTTAATTTCCTTTCTTAATTTCCTTCTTTCCTTCCCAAACACCAAATGCCTAGCATTCGTATCACATCCATAGGCCTGCAATTCTGATTTGGGCACTTTCATTTTGGTCTCTTTTTAATGATGCACTAAATGAGTGAGCTAGAAAGAGACTCATTGATCACACCTCATCTACTCGGACATTGTATATCTGGATTGTTGAATCTTCCAAAACTGATAACTGAAACAAACACTGATGAGTAATATAGGAAGGAGTTGCTGATCCAGTCAACATACATAATCACAAATCCAAAAGACTAGTCACAAAAGCATTGGTGTGAACACTGTTGATCCAATCAGCATCAAGTGGTGATCCAGTTAGCTTACAATGCTATGATGACTAAAAGATAGAAAATCATCAAAACATACAACATTGTTATTGTTACCTTTGAAACTTGAATAGTTTGAGAATCTACTTGCAACATTTTATCCGACCTTCTTTAGGATGCATATAAAACTGATATTTGATCTCCTTGATTAGCTCTATTCTAAATCTCTAAATTTTACATACCTTCTTAACTAATCTAATCAATCAATATTTCATTACATATTTATAAAGATTTGTCAATTATATGATAAGTTTTACTAATAATTACTTATGCATAATAGCATACAACCAACATTTACTCGCTCATTTTTTAACAATTTTTTTTTTAAATGTCACATTAATATATAGAATTTTGATTCTTCATTGACAAATTATATTATTTATAAATTTAAATGACATTTAAAATATTGTGTACAAAGATTATTTGAATAACCCTTTGCACATTATTTATTAGCATATATTTATTTTCTCAATTCATAAACCATTTTAGATTATTGGTGGATTTTGTTTATGCCTCTTCTTAAAATGTGGCTCTTGCTTCAATGGTTCTTATGGCTTGACTCTTGGTGGATATTAGTCATCTCTTTGCAACAATTCAAATTTTTTATCCATTGGTTTGTCCCTTGTATGGATCCAATATCTCGTTGTCAAGAATGAGCAATTAATCTTCTATATTTTTGTTAAAGGTTGTTTAACTTTTTTTAAAAATTGTTTTATTTAATAAACTCTAATATTGGCTCTAACTTTCAATCCTTGATTTGTTGCTCATTTTTTCTATTTTTAGAACTCGTTTTACTGTACTTCAAATTTAGATTGTTTGGTCATATTTATTACATCCATTTTTTGAGTTGATATCATAAAAAATATTTCTTTTCTTTCATACTAATTCTATTCAAAGTACAATCCATTCCCAGGTAGCTTATATACTAAGTCTTCACAAGAAATGGTGTCTCAAGAACCAAAATTTAGATAGGCTTTGCTCTTATAGGAGCCTTCTAAACTGCACAAAATTTGATTCTAAAGCATAATTGCTTGGTGGGGACTCAGGATATCGTGCACATTTCTTCCTCCTTCCTATTTTTTTGTATGAAAAAAATCATGTGATGAATGAAACAATGGTGTGAAGGTAGAAATGTACATGATACCCTGAGTCTCATGCACCGAGCAATTATGCCTTAGAATCAAATTTTGTGCAGTTTAGAAGGCTCCTATGAGAGCAAAGCTTTTTCAATAATTGGCATAGCCTGTCTAAATTTCTATCAAGTATTGCTCTCAATTTTGATGAAGATGTCTTCCCTTTGTTGTCGAATTTATGGTACCACCATAGAAACTTAAGGGGCCTTGGTCGCAATTTTGGCGACGGTTCAAGGGTTCTTGGTCGCAATTTGGTCATTTTTTCCATCAAATGTTTGGCTTCACTGTCAAAAAAGTCAAGTGGTTTACATTAAAATTTTGACCAAAGGTGGACACAAATGAGGAAATAAGAGTTCAAGCTAGACTAACGAAATTGACGAACCTGTCATCGGTAAGTCGACCTTTTGGAAGTCAAAATTTCGATGCATAATGACTGTGACAAAAAACTAACTAAAAATGATCGACAACAAGTTTAGTTGTCTATTCGACCAAATCTGGTCACAATTTTGACCTTTTCACGTTGAAATTTAGGGCTCAATTTACTAGTGGGACCAGTCAGGTGAGAAAACCAAAAGTGATTCCATAAATCATGTTCGTGCATAGAAGGGGGAAAAGAAAATTGGAATCAAAGAAAGATTGATCTTGTTGGGATCTATCCAAAAGGAATTTTTAGTTAGAATGAGTAGAAAAGTACTAGTTCATTGAACCAATGGCTAATCCAATTGATGATGAGTCTCCTATAGAATGCTAATGTAAGATTTGCACAGAGATAACAAAGAAGGAGAAGAGGTTGCATCTTAAACTTGATACCATAGAAAAGCATGTCGGTACAGTTTACAAAAGGGAACTATAGATGGAGTTGAAAAATCCGTGCTAACTTGGAAAACAAAGGAAAATTGTTTGCATATCAAGAATGCCAAAATATACGAGTTACACTAGCAATTATGGGAGAAGCATTTTGCAATAAAGGGTTCCATTGAAGATTTCATTGGGAAAGCAATGGGAGTGCAAAATATGGAAAAATTAATTCAATTAAGTGTGGTCTTTTATATTTTGACTAGAGGATGTCCTATGATGGACTATCCTTCAATTACTACCTCGTTGTACTTTTTCAAACTTTGAAACTATCTGAACAGTCACTGGTTAGTAAATAGCGGGGTGGGAATGGGCTAGATGTCTTACATTGGTTGAAAAAGAAGATATGAAGGAAAAAATAAAACACTCAAATTTCATTGCACTATCGCTAGATGAAGTTACAATAGTTGATTATACTTCCTGTGTGTGCATGCGTGTTTATACTGAAAATAATCTTTGTCATCAACCCTTTATACTATTTGTTGCTAAATTGAATTGTAGTGCGACAGCTAAAAATTTATATTATTTATTAAAGAGTACTCTAATTGAATGTGGAGGTTTGGATAAAATGGAGATTGCCAAAAATTTGGTGTGTGTTGGAGCGAATGGAGCTTTGTTTATGCAAGGTCATAAAGGTGGTCTTTGCAAAAAGATCAAGAATGATTTGGCACCCTACACTATTCTCATTCATTGCATGGCCCATCGAATGAATCTAGCTTTTGGAATTGTCAGTGAGTTTGGTTGTGCAAGTAAAGTGAAATCTCTAATCAAAGAGATTTACCAATACTTTTGTCAAAGTACAAAACGAGTCTGAAAATTTCAACACTTTTCTCAAGGACTTACTAATGGGAGGAAGCTTCTTAAAGACAATGATACCAGATGGATCTCTTTGGGTGGACCAGCACAATGAGTAATCTCTGAATATCCATCATTGCTTGGACCAATCCACTTTGTGTGAGACAGATTCTCTCAGCTATATTCAAGTCTAACTAATGTTAAGATACTCTTAACTTTAGCAACTATTCTCCCCATGCTATAGGACATGAGAAATATTATAAAAAAGGTTCAAAAAAGAGCTATGTACATTACAGAATATAATAACCTACATAAAATGACATGTAATAGCCTAGATACTCTGTATCGATTACTACCATTAGATGAATCAAAGTTTGCAAAGTGGATAGAAATCACAAATTTGAAAAATCTTGAAAAAGTTTTACATGTTGGTGCAAATGATGAGGTTTATACCAGGATATGTGGAGTTGACATACCAATGCAATACTATGCCCACGCCAACCCTGACTCCAACCCCAACGAAGTAGGAAGAAAAGTTGAATCAGAACCAAAGAAGGTACTTTCATGTGTTACAAGTGAAGACTTCAAGAAGATCAAAGACTCTATGCTTGACTCTGTCAAGCAAGTTTGCTACAATCTTTCGTCAGAAATTAGATTCAGATTCCCTCTAGAGGAACTGCTCAAAGCAATTTTAAATTTTTTTTCCACAATATTGGTCTCTAAACTGTCCGACTGATTTTCAAAGAAGGATGACAACTTTGATTCAACATTTTTGAAAACCTAAAGTAATCAATGGAGTAACTATAAATGGAATTTTAGATGAATCTCAACTGAGAGATCAATCATATCCTTTTGCAAACCTAATGAGGGAACAATATGATCTTATGGAGAACCCAAATGGAGAGGGAGTGGTAACAAAGCTTTGAAAAAACCTTGGTGAGAGTAATCAGTTGAGAGAGTCAATACCAAAATATTTCAAGCTTACTAATTTATGTTTGACAATGATATTGGGTTCAGTGGAGAATGAGAGAGTTTTCAGTACTTTGGGCTTCTTGAAGTCAAAGGTTAGAAACAAATTAGACAAAAAATTGGGTAATTTTTTGAGGCTCTATAATTCTAGGTATGAGGTAGATAGTTTCCCTTATGATAGGGCTCTCGGCATTTTGACAAACCGATGTCAAAGAAGAGGGATTGCCAACATTTCAGACCCAAGTGGTAGTGGCAGTGGCAGTGGCGGTAGTAGTGGTAGTGGTAGTGGCAGTGGTAGTGATTCATGTCCTGATATTGGAAGCAATGAAGATGATGTTGACTTTGGCATGTGTACTGATGCTGACAGTGAATCTAAAGAAAATAAACAATGAAATATTATATGCAATAAATGAGGAGGATTTTGATAATAGTGATGTTGAGTCGGTCCAGGCAGAGTGGCAACTATAGCAACTTCTGAACCTCAAGTTCTAACTTTTGCGTGAGTCAAGTAGTAGGCTAGTAGTAGTAGCTTTGATCTAAGACTCTATCTACTAATTAATTATGTCTGTAGAATTTAATTTATAACCTTCATTCACTATCCTTTTATAGATGCTTAAAAAAAAAATTGAACATGTTGATGTTACAAACTTACATGTTGAGATTTTCATTGCTTGTATTTTTTTAACATATTATGATTTTCATTGATTCTAGTTTGTTTAAGAAATTGTAACATAATGCATTGAATAAAGTAAGCTTTATTTTTAAAAAATTGTATTATAACTTATAATTATAAATCAGCCTATATACAATTACAACCCTTTGCAAATAACTCGATGTCAAATTGAAATGACCTTGAATTCCCTTTTGTAGATACAAGGGAGCAACAATAGTTGTAGGTCAATTTTTAATTGTATATATAATCAGATTATTACTACATAATACATTATGTGTGTACAATCACATTGCCAATTTGCCACATTGCCAATTGTACAATTTTTTCAAGTAGTAGGAAAAAAATTTCCATCTGCTTTGTGTAGTAATAGTATGCCAGTGCCTGGCTGCCAAACTATCCTGATATGCTAGCTCTTGATTCCTATAACAATTAACATTAAAAAAACTTGAAATTAAATCCAAAATTTGAAATTAAAGAGCAACAAGTAACAAAACGATTATAGTACTATCACTTACTAAGTTGTTACTTCTTAGTGCTATCAGCTATGACTGCCACTGACAACAACAATAACAATTTGAGAAGATGACCCAGCTCCAATGAATTTCTTTAGGGTGCTCCATTTTGTATCATTTGGAAGCTCCATTTGTTTGAGGTTGTAGCTAAATAGTTGTAACCTCATCAATAATAAATACTTCAGAGAGATAGCTTTACAATAATTGAAAAATTTATCTATAACTTCATTCATTGTTGATAGTGGTTTGATGCAACTTGCAATTCTTTCTGTAGTGGTTTCCTCAAGCAAGTTGACTAAATCAAAATTCATGGTGTCCTACAACTTTTTCATGTAATCTTCTTTTCCAATGAATCTACCATCCAAGTTAACTGGATTTGGTAATCCAGCATTTAGCAAGTTCAGTATGATGTGATTCATCTTCGTCAAGTCTTTGGAAGTAGATTTGAGAGCTTCAGTTATTTCCATTACTTGTTCACAATTGTGAGAGACATCAATGGTCATTATAGAGGCATCCAAGTGGTTTTTTATTCCATGGTTTGCCAAATCCCTATCACTAGATCTCCATACTTTACTCAAAATTTGGTTAGCAAGATTTTTTAAAGAATTAGTGAAGATTCCTCTTTTACCTTTAACATCTTTTTTTACATTTTCAAAGAGAAGTCTGAGATTTCTATTTAAATCAAGCCATTCAAACAAACTATCACTGTTCTTCATTATTTTGTCACAATTTTCTTGTTTGATAAGCTTAACCATTTTTATTATAGTATACTTCACATGATGGTCTTCGAAAGAGGTTGTTCTATTTTGTGCAATTACATTCTCCATCTTTTTCTTCATTTCAAACATCTCTTTTTCACTCTTTTTCTATATTTTCTCTAGTTGCCCTTGCCAATTAGTTGCTCTCTTCCTTTCATCCTCCAATTTCTTCTTCAAATCTTGGATTGTTTTTGCAGTAGTTACCTCTTTTTTCTTCTCATCCTTGAGTTCCCTTTCAAATCATGGATTTTCTTTGCAATGGACTCCTCCTTTTTCTTCGCATTGTCCAATTCCTTCTTCAAATCATGGAGTCTTTGAGTAGACTCCTTTTTCTTCGTGTTCTCCAATTGCTTTTTCAAATCAAGGATTTTCTTTGCATCTAACTCCTCTTTTTTCTTTGCATTCTCGAATTCCCTCCTCATATGGTGGATTGTGTTAGTACTTGCAATAGCATTAGACTCCATTTTCTTCACATTCTTCAATTCCTTCTTCAAATCAAGGATTGCTTGTGCAGTTGACTCCTCTATTTTTTTCATATTCTTTAATTGCTTATTCAAATTGTGGATTGTGTTTGCACTAGACTCCTCTTTTTTCTTCTCATTCCCTAATTCCTTTTGCAAATTATAAATCATCCTTGCCTTAGACTCCTTTTTTTTCTTTTCATTCTCCAATTCAATCTTTAAATTATTATTTTCCTTGACAATAGAGTCTAGGTCAATTTTCAATTTATTGTTGACCTATTGACTACTCTGTACAGACTTGAACAATTGTGTAGTAGAGGCTTTTTCATGCTGAAGTCTTTTTTGGCACTCATCCAATTCTTTAGTAAAATTTTGCACTTGTTCATTCATCTTTTCTTGCTAGACAATTGCCTCTGTTGGAGAAGAATCCTTTATCCTGTTTTGCAATTCTTTGAACCTATTGTCTGGTACTTTCTCCTTGGCCTTCACATTATCAAGGTCTACTTGTAACTTTTCTATTTTCTTTGTAAGTCTTTTGTTTTCCCTCTTCACTTTCAAAAGTGTAGAGTAGACCATTTTGTTGCTCTCTTTTGATATATTGATTTTGTCAATATTTTTCACTTTTGACAAATCTATTTGAAGACTAGTAACTTGTATATCATTACGATTTATTACATTTTTTGGTAGATTATTATCTCTACCTAGGGGCATAATAGCCATGAAGTTTATCATTTCATTTTTTGTATCATATGTTGGAAATATTCTATTTGTAGATCCCTGATATTTAGCAACTGCGTCATTTTTTAAAGTCTTCATAATTTGCCTTTTTTTTTGCTTGTCTGTTCAAACTTTGATGCAAACTTGTTCAAACTAAAATTTGGGTTTGTTGACACAATTGAGTGTTTGAAAGGTGAATTATCAGTTGTATCATTCTATGCTCCTCCAACTCTAGTTAAACTTACTCCACCTACAATTATATTTTGAGGATTGCCAACAGGCTGAAGATGGCCTATTCCAAATCCTGGCATTTTAAGACTATTTTTTGGGTTTTGTACAAAAGCTACTGGTGCATACATTGGTGAAGTAACTACTGACATTGCTTGTGGTGTAATTATCATAACTTTTTTCTTTTTTGCACAAGGTTCATCCATCCTAGTGCTAGTGCCAGTGCCAGTGGGATCAACTACAACTAGATTTGAAGATTATATTGGGATGACCTTTAGAAGTAGAAGTATAATATTTTTTTTCCCTTTCTAGATGAATTATCTTCAATCTCAAAGAGTCCATTGATTGGTTTACATCCTCTTTTGGGTGGGTCTGGTACTAAAACTGGATTCCAAATCCTTTTACCACTTGCACCAATGGGCCCTATACCTGCATAAAACTTTTTTTGTATCATAGTTGCCCCTTTACTATACATTTGTTTAATAGAATCACTCATTTGAAGTTTAACAATATCTCTACCCTTGGTTGACTCAGAATCTTGAATACCTTGAACGTTGGCATCAGACTTGAGGTTCTTCTATCTTTCACTATCATTGTCACTGCCAAAATCATATAGTATTGTTGGATGCTCTTTATTCCAATAATTGCTAAAAAAATTATCCTCCTTAATTTCCTCAAAATTTGTTGATGTCCTTGGTTCACACAAATTTTGCCTCATTTTCCAAAAATCATTCATCTTGGTTTGACACCACAATTCATCTGTGCATGCCTCTTTAATTTCTTTCGACATAGACCTCTTAGAAGGGTGAGATGCTTTCTCATAGAAATTTAAGTATGTCAGAGGCTCTAATTTGTGTGACTCTAATATGTGCAATGTTCTAATTTGGGATGACAATTCTTACATTGAAATATTATTCTTTGTTGCATGTTTCTCCATCTCTTCCTTAACCTAATCCCACGAATCCTTATTTTTTAACTTTTCTATCAATGACATCTCTCAATGTTGATATTTGCTCACAGAGTTCCCATTGGAAATAAGTCTCATTTTTATTATGTTCAACGGATCATAATTCTAGTGACTAACAAAATCAAAGCCAAAAAAAGTTACCAATTCATTTGTCACTTTGAAAGCCTTTCTCTCAAATGTGAGGCCTCCAATTGCGAAAGACAAGGAAAGAAATATCATTTTCTTTTGTTGTCTACTAAAAAGTTCATCTGCACTCTCCATCTACTGTACATATTCCATTGCAAAAACCCTTTCCATAACATGCATTGAAAGTTTGCAGGGTCCAACTACTGAACCATAAAACCTTAAGGCAATGTACTCTTCCATGAAGAACCAGTTAGCCAATTGAATCTAACTTCCCAGTTGAATGCAATCTTTACAAGACACAAGCAATCTAGGCATCAAAGTGCCTATGATTTTTTGGTAAATAGGTGCCAAAAAGAAGTCTACAAAATGGTTGTAGTTTTTATTTGTAGCATTCATCCTGATCTTATGTGTCCACTCATATACTGGACTTGGAGTCTTTGATTTCTTCTGGGTTTCTCATCAAACTTATAGACTTCAATATCAATCTTGTTATTCTTTGTCTCAAATATTGGGCAATGCTTTGCTAAAAGAAGGTATCACAAGTAACTTGTGAACCTAAATGTCTTTTTCTTGCCTATAGTTGTACTTTTTTTAATCACTAGTAATTGTTGTTGCATAGATTCAGCAATGTGTTGAACAAAATTATATCTTACATCTACCTTCTCAACTGATTGACCTCGACAATGGATATTATAAATCATTTCAAGAACATTGGCCCCCAGTTCCTTGTTATTGTCCAATCTCAGACAAAATGATAACAAAGAAATAGTATTATGAACCCATGGCACAAAAATATCATACTGATAAGGAGGCTTATGGTCTATGTCCAGTGTAACACTAGTAGAGGACTCTCATTTTATTAAACCCTTAATATATGAATCTTGAAAAACTCTTTCCAATTTGTCATAAGCATGTGCTCGTTTATCCAAGTCAATGTGCTCGTTAAAGTTTTCTAGTTTAAACCCTAGCCCTAGGTCTAACAGAGTGAAAAATTCACTCTCAGTTATAGAA
This sequence comes from Cupressus sempervirens, assembly GCA_028749045.1. Lineage (NCBI taxonomy): Eukaryota > Viridiplantae > Streptophyta > Pinopsida > Cupressales > Cupressaceae > Cupressus > Cupressus sempervirens. Next base: position 740,219,617 of record CM053784.1, on the reverse strand, counting down.
AAAATTTCCTCCTAAGTGTTTTGGTTTACAATTGCCTTTCTATTTTCATCATAATTCTGAGCGCATAGCATTACAATTTCAAGGCAAGGAAATACTTCGGGTATAGCGAGGTTTGCTAATCTAGTAACTAGAGCAGCTAGTTTATTTATATGTGCACGAATACTGTTGTTATATTTATAATAATTTCTACCCTCCTGTGGATCTTTCCACTTATTAAACAACGAATGTCTAATTCCCATGATTCCAAAATCTCCATGGATAACAGAATTAAAAAATATTATGACATTCATCGATGAAACCTGGGGTTTTTAGCACTTGCTTGAGTTCTATAATGTCTTTCTTTTCATTTATGCTTGCACTCGTATAGGAGCTTTTTGACTTTTTTTTGCCCATGCCTACTACTAGTTATTAGACAAAATTCTTCTTTAGGCCCTATTTAAAATAATTGTAAAGTATAAACCTAAGATAATTAAAATCAAGATTTCTATTGCTACAAATTGCAATAAAAAAAATTAAATTAAATTAAATACCTGGAATCGAGATTGGATAATTGGTGTTGTTGTATGATACTCAAGTTTCACTCTTTCAGTCTTCAAAACACAAAATGGAATTCTGCTAGTCTTTGAAAAAATGAAATTTGAAAACCCTATCGTATCAGACTCGACTTGGAGAACTTTCAACTTCATACTATAAAAACATAGAAGGTTAATAGTTAAAAGTTAAAAGCTAAAACGAAAGTATTAAGTAATTAATGGTTTTAGGTACTTTACTAATAGTATGTACAATGTAAATGTAAACGACATAAAGAGACAAGACTCAATAACCTAGTAATATACATAACAATTTTTTTTTAAAAACTAAAAAAGTATTACATTAATATACATTTGAATAAATTTGTTGATTTTAAATTAATTAATTAATAAAAATTGAACTTAATTATCAATATGATTTTTGAGTCAATTTGTGGAATGTTATCGTTGTTGTCAAGAGTCATCCAGAATCATGACATGTGTCAATTGTGACACTTGTCAAGGACACATGTCACGATTCCAGATGTTTATTGACAACAACCATAGTGGACCCAAAATTCATCCCGAGGACCGAGTCGTTGTTGGCGTTGATATTATATGTTCTATTATATAATAAATAATTATAATATAAAAATAATAATATTTTTATAATAATAAAAAATCTTAAATGATTATATAATATAAGTAATATTATTTTTAATTGAATGATGAAAAACATATATAATTTATAAAAAATAAATTACTAAAATATAAAATATGAACCAATGTACTTACATTAAAAAAATAAAAATATTAACGTTAATGATAATGAATCACATTGAAAATGAAATATTTAGCTCTTAGCCCTAAGCCTACCGTCAAGTACTAATAATAAATTATAATGAAAATAGTTTAATTTAAATAAAATAATTAAAATTTAAAAATATAATACAAATGTTATATTTTTATTCATATTTATTATTTAATTTCATAATTAAAATGGAATATAGTTTAATTATCTATAAATTATTAACATATATTGATAATTTTGATAATTGTTTATAAACATAATTATTAATAATATTAACTGAGTATTCCAATGATCGGACATGTGTCACAATTTTGGATGAACCTAGGCACATGGGAAAACATTCCCCAAATCGGCCCAAAATTCATCTTTGGTCGTCGATCTTTCTTTTATGCAATGGTCGAAATTTCAGGTAGAATCTTCGACTTCAAGTACACGTGTCCCGATTTTTCGTAGAAATAGACTTTATCTTCAATCTTATAAAATTTGACCTGAAATAGAGCCGCAGTCATTGAAAAGAATTTACATAGCATATTAATTAATATAGAGAAAAATGTTGAAATAAATATTGTTAAAGAAATTGTTATTAATTATTATTATTTTACTTTTAAGCTTGAGCATGTCAAAATCATGATGTTAATTTAATTATTTATATAAAATATTATATATATATATATAATTTAATTTATAATAATAATTATAATACTTTTAATATAATATAAATAAAGGATTTTTTTTTCTATTATAGAAATGATTTTCTTTTCTATCATAAAATTTTTATTGTAAAGATGATATGAAAAATTCAATGAAGATATATTAAATTTTATAAACTAAAATTGGTGCAAGATATGAAATAATAATGACAATAATTTTATGTAAATAAAATAATTGCAATTTAAAAATATAATTACAAATGCTATATTTTTATTCATATTTATTATTTAGTTTGAAAATTAAAATGTAATATAGTTTAATTATCTATAAATTATTAAGATATGTTGAAAACTGTGATAATTGTTTATAAACTATTCTTCATCATTTAAAAGATTTCATAATGAAAAGTTTTAGGAATATGTGACAAGATAGGTATGAAATAAACATTTGACACATAAATTATCAAAATTATATTTAACTTTGTTAAGGGTATAATCTTTAGTTTTCTTTGAAATCTACTCTTAATAACTTATCGCTCCATTTGTTTTAACCAATTAGATAATAGATTAAAGAAAAGTAATTTTAGAAATTAAAAAACTTTTAATTGAATAATTTTTGATTGAATAATTGTTTGCTATAAATCGTTAATCAAATATATTATATGAAACCATTAAGGGAATTGAGATTGTTGAAACCCTTTTTTTTGTTTCTAAGTTCTAACTTTATAACTATTAACAGTTAATTATTTTTAACAAAGTCACAGACTAATGTTTCAACAGTGCATTGAGAATCGAGATGCCAAAAACAAATTCATAGACTAACAAAAACAAGAATTGAAGAAGCCAAAAACTATTGCTTTCATTGATAATATTTTAGATTGTACAATGTACATAATACTGATTCATAACATAGATATTTAAAATAGTTGATTAAATCAGCCTAGTTTTACTATTTCGTAATTTACAAAAAAGGGCAAAGCCCAATCCAAAGAAAAATACAAATATCTTAAAAACATTTTTTTTCCCAAAGGGCAACGGTTAAGGAAACAATATTTAGGAAATAGGGAATAGGGAACTAGGGAGGCTAGAAGAATCAACAAGATGAGGGGTTGAGGGCTTGAGGCCTTCAATCAAAAAGGTCTTCAAGTCCCTCCACGAGGAATCTGTTAGAGAAGATGATGTCGTTGAACTCGTCCAACCATGTGAAGTCGATCTCACTGACGTTGTCCAACAATAACCACTTCCATAGAAAATGCCTTTCAAGCCGCGTCCACTTCTGATGGTGAGTCAATTGTCATTCATTCACATTGAGTAGGAAAGGATGCTTATGTATAATGCACCATATGCCTTCCTCCTAGCACTTGTCTGCTATGTCTGCAAAAGGGATGCCAATGCCTGGCCCCGGTACTTGCTCGACCAATACAATAATTTTTACATCATCTTCTAAAAATGTTTCCTTAAAAATGTTACACAGAAGCATCAAAATGTCTATTTGACTGCCTCCAAGGTCGAGAAGAGGCGCAAGGAAGTAGGAGGTAATATCCATGGACACATGGTACTTCTTATGACGAAGGACCATGAATATAGAATGGCAAATAAAAGGAGTTTGGGCATCTGGGTTGTAAACCATGGCAAGAACATCACAAGGAATCCTACCCAAAAAGGGCTTTTGTAGAGCCACTATAGTGCATTTCAAGCTAATTGGTTATCCATGACTAAGATTCAGGAAACTCTACAAAGTGCAACTGCAAATCAAATTCAGATTGAAGAATATGAGAAATGATAATGAAAGAGGATTTGAAGAGGTTATTTAATAGAAGTTACATTAAATTCTTTGGCATTTGTGATCTTTCATATCTTATTTTTTCATATTCCTATTAATTTTCAAGTGTGTGAAACTCTAAAATGTAGTGGCATTAAAGTCAGACAGTCGATAGTGCCTAACATTGAGAAATTATCTTCGTGCAAACCTTTCCACGTGTCTCTATTCTGAAGAATTGCATGCGACTCCAGGTCTTTTCAAGCGAGTGGCCTCGAAATGCATCTTCTATCATTGATCTCTAATTAATCAACAGTCAATAAAACTATTGCATTTACTATTAACAATACAAAAGTGATGGTAGCCAACTTGGTAATAGTGACACTGATGTAACGACATTACAACATTATTAATAATAGACCTAAGATAGTACACAAGTTGACACTTTAAGTGACTAGTGAGTACTCAACAGTTAGTACTGTCACTAGCCTATACATGTGCAAATTTCACTTTCAAATTAAAGAATTTTTCAGTTTACCACTAAAGATTAGCCAAGACCATTATTATTCATTTTCCTACAAAACAAGTAATTTTCCTCTGACATTATTAATTCATTTTTGGCAAGGGGAAAAATAGTCATCATTTATTTATCTATCAGCAAGAAAAAACATTAATTCGCCACATTTAAAATGATTTTTGCTAGGGCAAGAAAAAAATTGCCAACATATAATATTTTATTTTCATATATAGAACAAAAAAATTGCCTTCGACATTAAAAATTTCCTGCCCATAAAATGTTGGATTCGCCAACACTTTAGACATTTTTTTTTTTGGGAGGGTTTCTTAAAGTTATCACTGATGAAGATGCCAGATCATCACATTTTGAAGATGCTAAAAGAGGAGAAGTCCTAGTTAACAAAAAAGTCTTGCTAAGTGGTGAGAATGAACTTGATCAAAGAAGGAGCTTGTTTCACACAAGGTGTAGATGTGAAGATAAGTGTTGTGATGTGATTATTGATGGTGGAAGTACTGACAATTTGGTGTCAGAAATGATGGTCACAAAGTTGAAGCTAAAGAGGTAGAAAGACTCGCATCTATACCATATTTCCTAGGTGTAAGATGACCATAAGGTCATGGTCAATGAGCAATGCTCATTGAAGTTCAAGATTGGAAGCTACTAGGATGAGGTACTATTTGATATCATTCCTATGGACATATGTCATATGTTGCTAGGTAGGTCATGGCAATTTGATAGGCATGTTGTACATGATGGGCAAGCAAATACGTACACTCTGACCAAGGATGAAGTGAAGCATAAGTTGAAGCCATTGAAGGAGAAAGAAGAAAAGGTATGTAGTGTTGCCAAAATATGTTTTGTTAATGGAAAAGAGTTTATCAAAGATATGAAGTGTGAGCATATGCATTTTGCTATAATTCCAAGAGATAGTAAAGAAGAAGTAGAGGAGGCACCTATAGAAGTTGCAGATATGTTGGGAGAGTTTTCTCACACTGTACCAAATAATTTATTTAATGGATTGCCTCCAATGAGGAAGATCAGTCACCGGATGGATTTGGTTCTAGGAACTAGTTTTCCAAACAAGGTAGCACATAGAATGACACTAATAGAAAGTGAAGAGTTAAATAGACAAGTTCATGAGTTGTTGTAGAATGGGTTGATTCGAGAGAGTCTGAGTCCATGTTTTGTACAAGTTGTATTAGAACCAAAGAAGAATGGAGAATGGAGGATGTGCACAAATTCTTAGGCTATCAACAAGATCACAAGCAAGTATAGATTTCCACTACCAAGGATGGATGATATTATGGACTGTTTGAGAGAAGCTGGGTATTTCACAAAGATAGATCTGAAGAGTAGGTACCATCAGATTCATATCAAAGAAGGTGATGATTGGAAGACTGCTTTCAAGACAAAAGAAGGACTATACGAGTGGTTAGTCATGCCTTTTGGGATAACCAATGCACTGAGCACTTTCATGAGGCTCGTGAATGAGGTACTGAAGGATTTTCTGGGTAAGTTTGTCATTGTTTACCTAGATGATATTTTGATCTTTATTAAGACATTGGAGGAGCATTTGATTCATATTCACAAGGTGTTTGATAAGTTGAGGGAAGAAAAGTTATTAATAAACCTGAAGAAGTGCAATTTTGTAAAGGAGTTGGTGTACCTGGGATTTGTAGCCTTAGCAGAAGGTCTGAAAATGGACCTAGAGAAAGTGAAATCTATCCTTGAATGGCCCACACCAAAGAGAGCAATAGAGGTAAAGATATTTTCATGAACTGGCTAGTTTTTACAGAAAGTTCATAAGAGGTTTTAGTAGTATTTGTGGACCCCTGACTAAAACAATGAGAGGGGATATGAAAGAATTTAGGTGGACTGTAGGAGTAGATAAGAGTTTTGATCTGTTGAAACAAAAAGTTACTGAGAATCTTGTTTTAGCACTTCCTGATTTTAACGAGGTGTTTCAGCTAAATTGTGATGCTAGTGGTACTACAATAAGAGCTATTTTGAGCCAAGAAGGTAGACCTGTTGCTTATTTTAGTGAGAAGTTGAATGATGCAAAAATAAAATATTATGTTATAGTTCAAGCATTGAAGAAGTGGAGACACTATCTTCTTCCTAAGGAGTTTTTTTTGTATAAATATCATCAACCTTTGCAATATTTGAATAGTCAAGCAAAATTAAACCAAAGGCATTTGAAATGGGTTGAGTTTTTGCAGAGTTATACATTTGTTTTGAAACATAGGAGTGGGAAGTCCAACATAGTTGTAGATGGTCTTAGTAGAAGACAACTTTTGTTTACAAAAATGTAGATAGAGGTTGTTGGGTTTAAGGAACTCAGTACTTTGTATCCAGATGATCCTGATTTTGGTGAAGTGTTGAAGACTTGTAAAGGACCTATTACACTTGACAAGACAAAGTGGTTAAATTTCACGATCCAGGATAGTGTGTTGTTCAAAGGAAGCCAGTTGTGCATTCCCAGAAGTTCAATGAGAGAAAATATCATCAAGGAGAAGCATAGTGGGGGATTGGCTGAATATTTTGGCAGAGATAAGACCATTTCTTTGGTTTCCAAGAATTATTATTGGCCACAATTGTAGCAAGATGTGAAGAATTTTGAATAGAGTTTCAGAGTATGTCAAATGGTGAAAGGAGTGAAGCAGAATACAGAGTTGTACTAGTCATTACCTATACCAAGAAGCCGTGGGAGGATGTTAGCATGGATTTTGTTCTTGGATTACCAAGGACGTGGTGTGGGAATGATTTTATTTTTGTGCTAGTTGATATTTTTTCAAAGATGGCACATTTTATTCCTTGTAAAAAGACTAGTGATGGTGTTCATGTGGCAGGGTTATTTTTCAGAGAAGTGGTGAGACTACATGGTCTACCAAAGAGTATAGTTTTAGATTGAGATACTAAATTTGTTAGGTATTTTTGGTGTACATTGTGGAAGAAGTTGAAGATCGATTTGGAGTTCAATTCATCACATCATCCACAGATGGATAGATGGATAGAAGTTGTGAATCATAATTTGGGAAATTTGCCGAGATGTTTGGTTGGAGACAAACCAAAAAGATAGGATTTAATTTTACCACAAGCATAATTTGCATATAATAATTTTGTCAATAGGAGTATTGATAAATCACCATTCCAAATTGTATATGGAAGTAGTCCCAGAAATGCTTATGAATTGCGATAGTTGGATAAAGGAGAGATAAGTAGTACTAAAGCAAAAGAATTTGCTAAACATTTGAAGAACATCCATGAGGAGGTGAGGAAGCACATCATAAAAATGAATACATAGTACAAGGCTAAGATAGATGTGAAAAGGAGGTATAGGGAATTTTAGATTGGAGATGAAGTCATGGTTTATTTGAGAAAGGAGTGTTTTCCTATAGGTACATATAATAAGATGAAGATGAAGAAGTTTGGACCATACAAGATAGTGAAAAGGCATGATTCTGGAAATGATAATGAAGTGGAGTTGCCTACTGAATTGAATATTTCACCAGTATTTAATATTTTAGATTTGATAGAGTATTATGAAAGAGGTGATGGAGATGAAGTTGCAGAAGCACAGTGGAGTATTCCAACAGCTAGTTCGGCTACAAAGGAGATTGAGGAGATACTGGACAGTCGTGTTGGAAAAAGTACAAGGAACAAAACTTATGAGGAATACATGGTCAAATGGAAAGGGAGGCTAGAAGAGGATTCATCATGGCTAGCAAGGGAGGAAGTTAACCATCTTGGTTTTCCTTTGAACATCTAAGACGTGACAAAGTCACTTCTCAAATTACCCTAGGTGTCTGATGTAGGAGCATTGTGGATGTAAGAGCAATCTTGCATCACCCAAAAATATTTTTATTTTCAGCCTTTTCTATTTTAATAAGGGCTAGTAGACAGGGGGTTGCTATTTTTGGGAACTTTATTTTTTTAGTAAGTTTTTCATAGGAGCTCAAAATGTTCTCATTTTCTACATGAAGTTTCATTTTAGAAGTATAAGCCTACCATAAAAATCTCATTTCTCCAGCTTAAGTATCAGAGAAGTTATTGCGGATTTTCGATGGAAAATTTGGAGAAAAATCTTTAGGCTCACTATTGCAAGCCTTAGAGTGCCCAGATGAGGTTTGAAAACTCGACAAAAGGGTGCTTCTATGGTTCTAAGCATGTAGATCAAGAGCTAGTGTTTCCAAAAAGTAGTTATAATAACAATCAGAGCAACGATTCGAGAGTTATGGCCTTCCAAAGTTGGGCTACCCGAAATTTCTAAAATAATTGTCAAAGATGTATTTGGCTGACTCTATATGTATTGTTAGGGTCTATCAGCCCTAGCTATTAAATTTGAATTTCTAGAACCTTCCTGGAGGGCATAAAATTGCCTATTTAAGAAAGGCCCGAACATTGTCTAGAACAACTCTAGGTGGTAGTTCATAGCTTAGTCTTGCAAATTGCTGTAATGAAGGGGCCCATGTGGGTTAGCATATTGTATTTTTGAATTTTGTATTTCTGCATTTGCGGCGATAATAAGAACTCCATATTTTGCTCTCACATTTTTTGTTGTTTCTTTATTTTTGTTATGGGTTTATGGTATTAAGTGGAGCACCCTTCTTCAATTTCTAAATGAGATGAATTTATAATGTCAAAATTTTACTATTGAAAAAATCAAGTCTTATTGTGTTAACACTTTTTTTAGAATAATTAAAAAAATATGGATAGTTCAATAAAGATCACTACATCAAAATATGAAAGTATTGCATCTGGTCAATTAAAGAGTTGTTACTATCAGTTGATTAGTTTTGATGTCCACCATAATTAGATTTCTATTACATTTCAAAAAAAATTCATCACAAAAGTTCTTTTGAAGATAATAGTAAGCATGTATATAAGGAAATAACCTATATGCAAGAGATCATCAGTTTCACAATCCAGTAATGTTATTGTTGCATTGAACATGATCTATCTCAAAAGCTCCAAGTGGAGGATCCATAGGCTTGGGAATTTTCGTTATCACTTCCCAAATTGGTGTGTGGGAGCCATGCATTTCTGTCATCTTTTGATCAACCTTCTTAATGTTTGTTCATTTATCCTTTGCCACATGTTTAATCATCTCCAACTCCCTTTGGTCAAGTATGTCATTGTAAGTATTTAAATAGTGTTTGATTGTATATCTACTTTTATTGATAATGAGGGCTGCTTCCTAAATAAGTATCATAAATCCACTCTTAGATATCCCAAGCACTACTGATGTTCATATCATTATAAAATAATGGATAAGTTTTTTATTAAACCTAGTAAGCTCCATCTTTTACCATGGAAGAATTCATCATTTCTTTGTTTCCAGAGTAACCAAAGAACTTCATCTAAACCAAAACTTGTTAAGTTTATCATCAAAAATATTAACATAACCAGCAAGAATTTCAATCCATGAAAAGCCATAGAAATAATTCCAACCAATAGAGGCTCCAAAAAATAAAGACCAAACCATGATGGTAAGCTTGCAATTAGAAAAAATATGTTCAATGGTTTGGCAACATGAAATAGAGGACAACGGGGAGGTAAGATACCAACATGTTACAAAAAGGGACTTACAACAAGTTTTTTAGCAGCAAAATCCATCTAAAATAGATCTTCTTAGGTTCATTGGGACGGTGTAAGAATAAGTCTAGTATGAAGTGTCAATTGGGGTCTGGCTAATTAAGGCCCCGTGACTAATTGAAACACCTAAGAATTAAAGAATCGTCCTTAAGCATATTATAAATATGTCTAGTAGATGCTTCCTTTAATAGGGTTCCATCTTGTCATTTCAACTACTTAAAATAATCATAATTGGATACCATCTTACCTAGAAAGGATGTACCCATAGCTTGACAATCAAACTATATGTTATTTTGTTTAGAATTAGGAGTGTTTCGCTAGTATATCATCAACTATGATTTTCTTAATCAAAGAAATGTATTTTTTATTTTGTTGTTTAACAAAGAAGTCATGAGGAAGAGCTATGAGTTTTTCTTTTAATTTAATGCCCCCCAAAAAGGGTCTATCAACCATAATTAAATAAGGAGGGTCAGTAATAGTGCCTTTCAAAGAAAATAATCTCCTTACATGTGTTCATTCCCTCCATAGTGAGGCAAATCTACTGAAGCCAAATATTTTAACATCAAAATCACTTATGATGATATCACAAAGAGAAAGACACTTCTAACTCTTGAATTTTTTAATGTAGTATCTCATACTATTACTTTTATGAGAACTTTCCAAGGCTCATTTCCATTTATGGATTTAAAAATATATTTAGAGATTGAAGCTACATCATGAATTTTCAAGTCTCTCATATCCATGCCACCTAAGTTCCTAAGCATGAAACACCAATCTCATATAATAGAATACCTCTTTTCAAATCCAAGGCCATCATACCAGAGAAAAACCTATATAATTATATCAAACTTATCAATTTGGTATTTAGAAAATAACCAAAAAGAGAATAAATATATAGTGTGATAAGTCAAGAATTGTTTAATTAAATGAATCCTTCCAGCTAGATAAAATGTATGATTTTGCCATTTTTTATCATTTTTTTCAATTTTAGGGTATACCCAAGACAAACTTGTCAAAAATTTGGCTAAGAGGAGAGTATGGAGATACTATGAGCTTATCATTTATTGCAACAATATATGCTATATCTAGTGAGAAAACTTTGGGGTTATGTTTTGAAGGAGATAACTCAAAAAATTGTCTAAGTATAACAAAGGCTAACTTTCAACAAAGACACCTTTCTAAATGGCAAGCTTCATATAGAGTGAATTGGCATGTGTGTAGTTAATAGGAGGTATTATGAACACTAAAGATCACATCCCCAAGTGCACATTGTCAGAGTTTTATCAATTACCTAGTCGTGTATAGGAAGAATAGAACATGGGCAAGGTAATGGTAAATTGTGTTAAGGAATTATTTTGGTTTACCAAAATAATTACTTAACTATTATGGGATGACATCCTAGATGTTAACCCTAAGTTCGCATGAAGAGATTTTTTATTTTGGGATGTGTGTGAAGACTTGAAGGTTGATAGGATAGAAAAAATGGGTATAAAGGAAAGAGTTTTGGATGTGAAATTGTGTTATGACTATGTCATTGTATTATGATATTTCTATGATGTGAACTATGTGTTAGAGAAGAGAAAAAGTAGTATATATGCAAAGTCGTGTAAAGAGAGCCATCAAGGACAAATCAAATATTGAAGATATCAACATTGTCAAAAGGTTTTTGTATCTATACCATTTGTGTATAGAATATATTGTTGTATATGCATGTTTGAGCAATGGGCTCATCTTTCTACTTTTGTATTGTAATACCAACTCTTAACAAGGTTGAGGCTTCTGACAAGGCCTAGTCCTCTAACAAGGACATATACATTATATGGATGTAATAGACTCCTAATAGGTTCAATATCTTTCACAAGATACTTTTGATTAGTGGATCATTTTGTGGGTACCATCCCCACTTGGGTTTTGCCCTGGCCAAGGTTTCCCTAGTTAACAAATAAATTGTGTTATGAGTTATGTTACTACTATGTTTTAGTTTGACCACATGTGCATGTTTAATATTGTTAAAGATATCCATAGTTGGGGAAAAAATTGTGAAATATTGATTCACCACCCCCCCCTCCCCCCCCCTTTGTATTTCCTATTTGTAAAAATTGGTATCAAAGCATGGTTACTCAAAGGAAACCTAACAGGTTGAGTAAGATCTGTGTGGATATGGATCAGTTACAGAAGAGCCTAGAGGAAGCTCTTGAGGGACTTGATGTAATCACAAAATAAAGAGACAACTTGAAGATCAAACTTAAAGGTGCACAAGATTTCATTCAGAAGTTGAAAGAGCAAATTGAATCTATAAAATCCAAGAAGAAAGAGTCAAATGATCAAATCAAGGATAGTGATGTAGTTTCTAAGCTAAAGAAAGAGAATGGGATTATAAAGCAAAAACTTAAGATCACAAATCTTAAGAAAAGTTTGATGGAAGATGAGAAAAAAAGTCAGTCAAATTTGGGATCTCGAAATCTAGATCTGAAATCCAAACTTACCAAGGTGACATCTAAACTTGAATCTACAAAGCTATAATTTGTAGAACTTGAAAAGTACAACACTATGGTGAAAGGAAAGCTTACACAAATTAAGAAACATCTTGAGAAGTTGTTTTCCAACAATGGTAAGCTTGATGCATGACACAAAGACCTAAAGGTGATATGACTGGCATTGGCTACTATGAAGGAGAATCATCTAAGAGATATGAAGTTATTGAGGAATCGTATCTAGTGATCCAACAGACTATACAACAACAACAGGGTCTAAAAAAGGAAGTACCTAAATAATTTGAACAACCTAAATAAGTGAAGAAATAATTTAATGGTAGATGCTTTGCATACAATGAAATTTGTCACATGAAGAAGGACTATATAGGTAGGTATACTAACCCTTTTCTTGGTTATTGTCATAATTGTTATGCTTAAGGACATAGAGCTAATAGATGTAGAAAATCTAGATATAATAATAACAATAACATAATGTATCAAGGTACTAACCTTGTAGCTAGTAGACCTATTGGTGCAAAAAATGTCATAAGAAATGGAGTAATTTGTTTGAAGTGCTAAAAAAATTGACATATTGCTAGAGATTTCATATTACAGATCAGTTAATCAGGACCTAGATATGGAAACAATGGCATAGCCTATCATAATTACAACAACCTTGGGCACACAACAAGATTTTTTAGATATAATGGTTTTGGAAACAATATGAGAAAAAATAACATGAGATAACATAATGCAAGGACACCTAAATATAGAAGGAATGCAAACAACAACATGAGAAGGAATGAATACATCAATGAAAAACAAAAAAAAATGGTGAAAGATCAAGTTGAGAACTTCAATAAAACATTTGTTAAAGCTAAGACACCCACAAGCACAAAAATATGGGTAGAAAAGAACAAAAATGACTCATCTAAAAATAAGTTGAAGTTAGTGATAGTAGCTCACAAACCCCTATCCATCTAACCAATCAATTCATTAAAAAGTAAGGAGAAATGACATTAGAAAATTATTGATCCCATGATGTGTTGAATTAAGACCTATGGAATTCAAGGTAGTTTGATATGGATGAGAGGAAGCTACATCTAGAGAACATGAAATTTGAAGCTCATATGTGAGTGTGCAAAATAAAATAGATCACTGATAAAAGATAACAACTTATTGAGTCATGTGTACTTATGCAATTGATGTAGAAGTCATTTGTGAAGGATTTAATGGCTAAAATTGAATCATTTGATCATCATTAGATCAATTGAAGATCATTTGGGAGTGACTAAGAAATAAATTGAAGTGGATTTCTAAAATATAAATTCACATGGAAAGCCCTAAATAGCGATCTTAGAGGTATTTTAGTTTTTGTGAAGTGTGGTTGAAATTTTAAGTTGTTGTAATAGAAGAATCAATTTTCTCTGATATCATAGAGGTATCTAGACCCAATTTGAAGAAAAAATCTATTTCACTTGTTGGGTATGACCCTAATGCAACATTTCTCAAATACCATGACAAAGTTCTATATCTAGAGGATGTCAGAAGTTATACCCATTACAAATTTGAGACTATAGGAGAAAACAATATTTCATATGAATTTGAGAAGATACACAAATAAGACATGTCATAAAGGAAGGATTTAAACACCTAAATCAAGTTGAGTTAGTGATATACATGTTTTATCATGAATTTGACAATGAGAACTGAATCATAATTATTTTGAGTAGAATTTGTGATGAGAAGTTTTGGATCAGTGACAAAATAGTAGACATTATAGTTGAATTGAATCATGAAGTAACGATTTTGTCTAATCAAGGATCAATACCATTAAATGAGAAGAATGCTAAGAAAATTATGATAGAAAATTCCAAATTAACCTACAATGGAAGAGGTGTACTAATCAATAAAATAAAATAGGATGATGTGAGATTTATAAGTAGATTATTACCACTAAGTTATGTTCAAGTTCAAGGGAATATGAATTGGTAGTTGGATTTATACACAGAGCATATAATTTATGTATCGAAAAGATTAAAGTAAACTTATGTGAAATTTTGAGAATCAACTGATAAACAATCTAGAAATGATAAAGAAAACCAAGAATGCACAATTCAAATTATAGTCTTCGATAACCTGTATGTTTTTCCACTTTTTCAAGATATTTTTATTCATGCCCATATCTGATTGGAACAATAAGAAGTGTATAGTAGAAAATATTACATATTTGTATAGAACACACCCTATGGACAAGATTGACAACAATGCAACACTAGTTGTGAAAATCTTTCAATCTGAGATGAAGCAAAGGACAAGGATTCAGAAGACAATGGTTGAAAAGTACAAAGATGAAATATGTTTCATGGTAGATACTAATTTCACCAATATGGAGGCATTCACTCCTAGAGTGATATATATAGACCCACTTGGCTATGAAATCATCGAGGGGGCAATTGAAGGATATGGACAAAGGATCAAAAATTCTAATTTAGATCATAACAATTCAAGATTTGGTAGATTGAGAAAGCAACAATGAAGAAGGTTGATAGTGAGATGAAGAAGATTCTAAAATAAACAAAGATGACACACCAAGATTTTATTGATGTAAATCAAACCTTATTTGAGATAAAGCAAATTGGACAGAAATATGTCATAGTTGTTCCATCACTGGCAGTTCAAGTAGGCCCTAACACTACACCTACACCATCAGTTACACTTGATCAGCCCATGGTAGAATAAGTCAACATAATTCATGTTCAATCATCTACACCAGCTAGCACAAGGAGATCAACAAGATTAGTTGAAGTAAAACACGAACAAGCAAAAATATCTCAAACCAACAAAGTTAAAGAGATGGCCACTAGTCCAGGAAAAAGGAAAAATATAATAATCACATATGAAGGAATGAGAGGAAAGGTGACACCACCTGAAGTCCAAGTACAACAATGACAACAAGAGGGTAGCAACAAAATGAAGACAATTTGGAAGCCTAGAATAGTGAACTTGAATGAATCTATCTTAAAGGAAGGTAATATTAAGAAGCCAAAGCAATACTATGACATATATCTAGTGTATGAATAAATAAATTTGGATGTAATCATAATCCAGTAGATGATTAAGTTTAAGAAGCCTTTACTTGATATTCATGGAGAACTTCCAAAAGAATTATATGAAAGACTGAATGAAGTTAGATTGAGAACCAAGAAGGAAGAGGAAACTTTGAGAGAAGAGATTACTAGAAAAATTTATGATGTGAAGAGCATCATGCAAATGGAAAGGATCATGCATAGACTCTATCCATTCGTGTGAGATAAAATGAGATTTATAAGACTCATAGGAGGTTTGAAAGAAGAGGTCACAAAAGATATTGTAGAACTTGTCAATTAGGTATTAAGTGAACCTATGAGTAGATCATACATTAAAGAGGCTAAAAATGAGGTAATCTTAACAATGCCACCTAGTTTATCAAGGATGAATACTTCTATAGCAGCAATAGAGACTCCAGCAATGACAAAGGACATTGACACTACTTTGAATGCACCTAAGTAGGAAGAAAATAATTATCAAGTGGATATGCCACATCAAGAGGAAGGAAGCTTGATGATAGGGGGGGCATTCATCATAGTTGAACCCAACAAATATCCCTTTGCAATTGTTGCAATAGATCCATTTGGTACTCAATTAGAATTAAGTCTTGGAAATTTGGTAGCTAAGAATATTGTAGACTATTCTAGCTCAAGCTCAAAAGAAGAAGAAGAAGAAGAAAGGAATAAAAAGGAAAAAATGAAGAAGAAAAGAAAGAAGGAGAAGGAGAAGGAAGACAAGAAGAGAGACAAGAAGAAAATGCAAGGATTGAGGAGGTTATAAAACCTTAATAGAACAAACTTATTTCAGAGGTTAGCTAGAAAATTGAGACTCTACAAGAAGACTAAGAAAAAGAGAAAGAGGTAGAGAAGCCTGAGACTGAGAAAAGAAGGCAAACCATGAAGATAGATGATATTCAAAATTTACAACTATATCTAGTCACACCTACAAAGGAACCTAGCAAAGATTTAGCCATCTCATCCAAGTCCTCATTAGATTTACTTTTAGCAAAAATGATGATCAACATACCTTTGGTAGACACAAGAGATGTAGAGATTGAAATGTTCAGTTAAGTATCAATATTTTCCACAAGCAAAAACATTAAGAAGAGTAAGGGTATCAAGAGGACTGAATAAACTCTTGAGAAGGTAACTAAAAAATTGCAAAACACTGTGAAGGATTTTGTAAAGAATACTGAGGAGAGAAATGAACTAGTAAAGTGTGAAACTTACTACAAAATGGATTCAATCAAGAAGCTTCGAAGTTATGTTTTACAGGCTATTATAGAGTATATTTCTTTGGACACTAGATTTGATTGAGTAAGAACACAACATTTTTTTTTACTCAATCACTTTCGCTATGGTATCAAGATTTTTTTCCCTTTTTATTTATATACTTCAATGTGTAAGGGTATTTTTGGGCACAAGAAGAAACCCTCTACGAAATCTAGCCTTGCACAAGGGGTTATTACTTCTAATTTATGAGCATTTCAAGGTTTAGACCATAAGCAAAACCCCCTGCAGGGCATGGATGCATCTATGGATATGGGAAGTTCCAGCTTCTCATCTGATATGGAGGATGTCCAAAGTATTAGTTCAGAGGGTGAAGAAAACATTTTGTCTAGAAAGAAGACCAAGGATTTAGAAAAGAAATTTCCCTCATCAATTAAAACCCCGAGCAGGAAGAGCCCTAGAGGACATAGGTATAAAGCTTCAAGATAAGGAGATGAAGAGTACAACGAGGAAGGGGAGGATATGAAAATTGATTAAGAGGATGATGAGGAGGTAGAAACTAAGAAAGAGGAGCTGGTGGCTAAAAAATAGAGGAGGTCTAAAGAGAAGGATGCAGAGGGGATTTTGGATTCTGGGCTAGAGATCTCTACCATTCCTCTTTCCCCTATTCATCCTCATGAATAAGACAAGGAGAAGAAAGATGGTGAGGGAGGAGAGGTGGTGATTAAGGATAGGTGCATGGTTTGGAGAAATTTTAATGTAAGAACTTCCAAAATGGGTATTGTTAGAGAGGCTATGAACCCCCAAATTCTAGAAGAAAAATAGGGTCAACTCTAGTTGGAGGATCTCATTGATCCAACAATGGTGGCTATTATTGATAATGCAAGGGAAACTGGTATGAATTTGCTTAATAATGGTAGAAATAGTATGATTGACAATTTCAGGTCAATCAAATGGCTTTACCATGAATTGGAGGAGTTCAGAGAAAAAATAGGCTAGCTAGAAAACATAACGAAGATGCCAGATTATGGAAATTTGAATGAACAGAGGGATCAAATCAGTTTGGCTGAGAAGAGAATCCAAAATTTGGAAAACTAAAATCATAATCTAGCAAATCAAATGATATTCATTCTAACCTCTATCAATGATAATATCTCATCCCTTACTACAGTGCTAAAAGCTAGAGGTCTTCTGGATGAAAATAAGAAAAAGGATAGAGAAAGAGCTAGAATGGAAGAGGACATGATTACTGACATTACCTTTAGCAGCATGGATTGGGATGGTCAGAAGAAGTAGGAGAAAATGGTTGAGGAGATTAACAAAGCCTATGAAGCAGCAGAAACGATGCAAGAGCTCAAGAGAAAGACGGAGGATTAACTTTGGTTTTTCTTTTCCTATTTTTTGGACTGTTAGATTGTAGTAGGTTTTTTGGTTAGTTGGTTTTTTTATCTATCTATTGTACTAGCCTTTTTCTTGGCTTTCATTCTTTGGTGGGGCTTTATCTTCTTATTATTATCCTTTTCATATGTTTTACTTTCGTGTTTTAGGATCCATGTAAAACTTGTTTATCTTATCAAAAATAAATTGTAGAACATCATATCAGTCAAGCTTAGTGAATAAGATATAGATAAGAGAGTACAAGAAGTTATAAATGCATTTTTCAATTAGTTTACCACTCTCTTAGAAGTTGCATCAGTAAAATCACAAGTAAGTCATGATGCAAAATTATTTGGCTTAGTATGCGACAACATTAGAGGAGATTTAGTGAAACTTGACTCTTGTATCAAAGAGTTAAGGAGATGTCTAACAGAAGGAAAGACTTTATATGGACAATGTGCTTTGTCACATAATTTTATTAGAGACATCATAGAAGATCTAAAGTCCAAACATAAGGAGTTGCAAAACATTGTGAATGAGCTATAATCTCCTAATGTGCAAATGGAAGATCTCGAAAGAAAAATTGGAAAAGTGAATGAATTGGCAAAGATCTTGTTAGAGTTGAGAAGGGATAAAATAATGCAAATATTTTAATTGTTGAGGGAACACCTCATTTTGAAAATAAGTCATATTCATAAGCAATTGGATGAATTCCTTAAAGATAAGGCATCATATGAATAATTTTTACATTTAGATTTGAATGCAGTGAAGATAGCATCCTATGGGCTATGCACATTAATTAGCATATTTGAGGCAGTTCAAGATACATGGGGCAAGGAGTTCACAAATTTGAAGACAAACTTTTTTGATGGCATCACATGCCTATCAAACCATTTAGCTTGAAGACAAGAAAGTAAAATTCCAAATTTTGTCTTGTAAATAGTTTTTGACACTCACCTTTGTTATTGATATCAAAGGGGGAGTAGTAGCATAGAAATTGTACAATCTAAGGAGGAGTAATTATCATAAAGGGAGATATAAGGTAAGAAGGAGCATGTATGTAAAATGTAAAATATGGTATACAAATATAAATGATCCAGATTTTTTCAAATCCTATATGGCCATGTGAAGAACTTCACATTTTGTAATATTGAAATTTTTGGGACTTAGCCAATTTTCTCATATTTTGTCATCAATGCCAAAGGGGGGTATTGTTAGAAAATTGGATAAGAGGAGAGAATGGATATCCTATGAGGTTGTCATTTATGGCAATATATATGCTATATCGAGTGAGCAAACTTTGGATTTATGTTTTGAAGGAGATAACTCAAAAAATCATCTAAGTATAACATGTACCATCTTAAAATGGAGACACTTACTTTTGAGACTTTTGATCCCTCCTTATAGTGTTTTTGGTCTCTTTTACTCTCTACCTTTACATTTCATGATTCTTTTTTATCTCTTGCTTTTCAACATGGTCTTTTAGGTGTCACTTAGATACCATTTTGACCCTATCTCCTTATCAACTCATTATCTTCCAATCTCACATGTACCTCCTTCTGGGGCTTTCTATGGCCTTCTTATCATGTCCTTTAGGACCAGGTCTACCCAAGTTGACCTAGTCCCTGCTAGTTGTGGGGTTCAAGGCCCAAAAGTCTTCATCTTTACAAATTAGTTTAATTAACTCCCCTGTTGGCCCGAATTGTTTTCCTGCCCAAAAACTAATATAAAAAGAGGCTTGGGGGCTTCATTTTCATGTATGATTCTCAAGTTATCTCATATTCTCAAAACATCCACAATAAATTAATTATTCAAGGATTTTTTCTTCAAGCAAGCATCTTCAAGTATTCAAGTTTAAGCATCTCCTTCTTGCCTGACACTTCTTCCTGCAAGGTGGTAGTGGAGTTTGGCTATAAGGAGAATATCCATCATTCCAATCCATCCACATTCTTCTATTATTCATCCATGAAATGTGACATACATTTCCATACATGAGGTTTTGGATTCTTTGACTTCCTTATCATTTCTTTGAGTCAAGGCTATTACACTTACATACTTGATCCCATATCAAAGGCAATTGCATCTTTGAAGGTAAGTGTATCTTTCATTTGATAGTATTCTGATCTACTAAATGCAAGCATTTAATTTATCAGTTATATTTCATTTATGGTTAATTCCTTAACCTAGTGCTTAACCAAGGTAAGCCCTCATCCAACCCCAATCACAAAACCCTTATTTTCTATATTTATTTATAGGATACTAGTAAGAGCTTACGAATCTAGAACCTTCTCTTTAGTTTCTTTCTAGAGAAGTTTGTTGCAAGTCATTAGATTGCATCAGCTTGGTTGAAGGACACCTTCCTAATCAACCTATAACTTCATTGTGCTTTTACGAGGATATTTCTAGGTTTTTCCTTTCATCATTTCATTTTAAGACCCACGGAAGGATATTCAAAAATGGGTTTAGATTCATGAATTTTTGAGCTTAAATACATCTTCCTCTATGCATTTCAAGGTGATTTTTTCATATTGTATTTCCTTTCATACATTTATCCTAGATCTATATCTTTATTAGGCTAATTGTATTCAAATAACATCTAGATTTACTTTATTCAAGCAATTGGTTCAATTTCACATTCATATTATCATATTAAGGGCCAAAGAGTACATTTCCTTGTATTGCATTCCCCTTTAAAATTTGAATTTAGTATTGGTGCCCTTATTCCTTTGGGTTCTAGCTAATCTAATTTGGATCATAAGTGGAATCATATTTGGAAATTCCCCCCTTTCCCTTTCATACATATTTGAGTGGCTTAGTGGCTCAGAAAATGGGAGATCTACAATCCTATTAAAGTGTCTCCCCTTTTTCCCTAAACATAACAAAGGCTAACTATCAACAGAGACACATTTTTTAATGGTGAGCTTCAGAGAGAGTGAATTGGCATGTATATAGTTAACCATAGTTAGTATGGATGCTGAAGATCATGTCCCCAAGTGTGCATGTCATAATGAGTTGTACGGATAGAGTTATTAGAGTTTTATCAATTACAATCATGTGCAAGTGAAAAAAATAAGATATTGAAGATATTAGCATTGTCAAAAGGTTTTTGTATCTATACCTTTTTTGTACAAAGTATATCATTGTATATGCATGTTTATGTAGTGGGCTTAGCTTGCTACTTTTGTTGTGTAATACCAACTCCTAACATGGTTAATGATTCTAAGAAGGCCTAGTCCTCTAACAAGGATAGATACACTATATGAATGTAATAGACTCCTAATAGGGTCAATATATTTCACAAGATACTTTTGATTAGTGGATCATTTTGTGGGTACCATCCCCATCGCAGTTTTTCGTTGGCTAGGGTTTCTATAGTTAACAAATAATGGTGTTATGAGTTGCATTGTGTTACTGTTATGTTTTAGTTTGATCACATGTTCATGTTTAAAGATTGTTAAAGATATCCATAGTTGGGCAAAAGTTTGCGAAATACTGATTTACACTCCCCCCCCTCCCCCCACCCATTTTTGACAAAACTTACCATTTTGGTAATTTGCAAATAACTAGGAAGAGGATAAATATATAGTATGAGATGTCAAGACTTGTTGAACAATGTAAACCCTATTGGTTAGATAAAGTATATGAGTTTTCTATTTTTTCTTTTTTCAAATTTAGAGTATACCAAATCCTACATATTGTTAGGAGAGGAGGAGACTGCAAAAGGAATATTAAGATGCCTAACAACACATGTTGGGCCATCCCACATCCAACCTTTATTATCCATCCATCATGGGGAAACATCCTACCATCCAAATATAGTTGATTTGTATGGAGTAACTTATTCCTCTTATGGAAGACAAAAAAATGGAAATCTATCCAATACATTACCAAAATTACCATTAGCAAGATCAACAAATAGGGCAGTATAATTTGCAAAGTATTGATTAATTCCTCTTGATTTAGGAGTGTAATTCCTTTGACAGGTAGACCTAAAGTAGGACTTCTGAGAATGTAGTATAAGTCATCTATTGCAATAAAAAATAGGGATGGAGCTATAGCACATCCTTATCTAATTGAACTTTGTAAGGGGATGGTCTCAAATATATCCCCATTGATATCTATAATTGTTGAAGAGCCTTCAAAAATAATTTCAATTTATTTACAAAATAAGGGTGGAAATTCAAGTGCTTTAAGCATGTCTATGAAAAAAGTTCACTCTATTCTATCATATACTTTTTCAAAGTCAAGAAGAATCATAACATAGTTTTGCCCATTTTCTTTAGCCTAGTGCAGAGCCTCCCATCTAGCTATCCTATTTTCAAGGATATATCTTCCTTTTATGAATCTAGGTTGTGTGGTAGAAATGATACATTAAAGAAGTTGTGCAATTCTTCTAGCAATAAGTTTAGCAATAATTTTATAGGATAGATTAAGAAGAGTTATTTGTCTCCAATTCTTAACTTGGGTTGCCCCTCCACTTTTTCAAATCAGTTTGATCACTCCTCTATTGATATTTTGTCCCAACAAACCTTGCTCAAAAGCTTCGTTATATAGCTCAAAAAGCTCTGAACTAACATAATCAATGTTTTTCTTGTAAAACTCACTAGGAAAACCATCAAGTCCAAATGATTTTTAATCATTCATGTCTCTAATAGATTCCTCAATTCCTTCCACATTGATGCTCTTTTAAAGGGATTTTGTAACAGATAAAGGCACCTTTTTTGATATCATCTTAAAGAATTTATTGAAGGCTTCTTGATTAATGCTTCCATGTTTAGTAGAGAAGAGGTTCTTATTAAAATTAGATAAGGTATTTTCACCTCATCAATATCTCTAGTGATTTGCATATCCCCTTAGATTTCCTCAATATGTTCTCTCTTTTATTGGGCTTTTATCATATTAAGGAAATATCTTGTGTGTTTGTATCCTTCTTTAAGCCAATTCATTTTGTCTCTAATTATTTAACCTTGGAATCTATAGTTTTACACTTTTCTTAGGTTTCATTTTTTTTCTTTAACTCATCCTCTAAAGTTTTATCATTCCCTCAAGTTTGCATTATTCTTTCAATGTATCATTTAGACTATAGAAATCCCCTGATCTAATTTCTAACTTCTTTTGTCTCCTATAACTTGGAACATCTTACTCCAAACATTAGTAAGGGAATTCCAATGTAAAATTGGGTCAAGACCTTTATTATAGAGTATCCATATCGATGGGATCTAGAAATTATTGATCTTTAAGCAAGGAGAAATTGAGTTAAAAGAGGTTTTTGCTTCAATTTTATCAAAGTGAGAAGGATTAACATCAATAAGAATAGAGAAGGAGATTGGGCAGGGATCATAAATGGAGGCTAGGGTAACATTAATAGGTGAAAGGCCAAAAGAGGAAGAGAAAGAAAAGATGGAGGAAATTTTATGTAGATTTTCTCAAGTCTGCAATGGACTATTTTTTTATCGATTGATTGTTACACCATGTGATCCAAATGTTGAAGAAAAATCCTTTTTTCTTTCTATGATATACACAAGATGAATTATTCTCTTGAACACAACCCAAAAAATGTTCATTACCTTTTCAAGATTATTTTTATATCTCCACACTTTTTCTCTCCATATTCAATCATTTTGATATCACCAACAATGATTCAATGTGCCTTAGGTAGGGACAAAGCTAACCAAACCTAGACAATAGATTTGTCTCAATAATCATTAGGGGTGTATATATTACAAATGCCAAGAGTTTTCTCTTTTCATTTAAAAGTAACCCAAACTTGTCAATTAAATGGGGTGACTCCATTATCTAGGATCAAGTCATCCCATTTGAGCTTAATGATAATAGATAGTCCACTTTTGCCTCTTTTATGTTTAGACATGTGAAATGTGTGGCATGGTCCCAAGTGAAATTCATAGTTACGTAAGCATAATAACCAATCACTTAAAATTCTTCAAGGAATAAGATGTCTCTATTTTGAATCTTACTACACTAGTCTCCAATTACATATTTTGTGTAAGGAATTTGTAAACCTCTATCATTCTATCTTAAATTATTCATCATCATTATTGATTTTGAGTCACCTTTTGACAATTATAAAACTCGTTAGAGAAATCGAGAAACTCTAAGTTCTTTGTCTTATTTCTATTATTATTTGAATTTGAAAGAGAGGATTTGTCCATAGTCTTTCTCTTTTTCTTTTTGTACTATCTTAAAGTAGAAGAACCTGTCATTTAAGACCTTTTGGCTCCCTTCCTTTAGTCACCTTACGAACTATGGATGGATTTGTGCTCAATCAACTCTTTCTCCCATTTAATTTCCTCTTTTCTAGTTCTATCAACATAGTTTCTAAGACCTCAAGGCCCTCCTTCTTTGGGATAGCTTTGGAATCGGTCAAACCACATTGACCTTGTTAGCCCCAACTAATGGTGCAAATAAGAATGCTATGAATGTATGTAAAAGAGTAATATCAAAACATTATATTTTCATTTATGTCAAGTATTAGTTGATTAGACATCATGCTAATTCAGTAGAGTGTCATATCATTTGATTGATGAAGAGGATCTAAAGAAAGTATGTTAATAATAGACTTGATAAGTATTGTATTCAATGGGCACTTGAATGAGTTGGAAAATGATAATGTAATGATGGTTTAATTGTTTTTCAATCATGTAATATTGCAATGTAATTAGCTATACAAGATATATCGAGTGACAAGGTTAAAGAAGGAAGACAATGTTCACTGAGTGACTACAGTGTTCATAGAGCATTTGACAAAGTAATATTGAAAGTTTATTATTAACCAAGTAAGTTCAGTAGTGTCTGAGTGATATATTACTTGAGTGAAATTTTATGTTCATTCAGTAATAGAAAGAAGAACAAGTTTGTAAAGATGGAATATGAAGCCGAATCTTGGTGAAAATAAAGAATGTTTGAGATGTTCATTTAGGCATGAGTCAAAGTTTGTTACAAGATCTACGACTATAAAAATATAATGAAGATGTGATTATGGAGATTGCAAAAGGATAAGGATAAGCATAAAGTTTTATGAAAGTTTTATTTTCTAAGTGTTTAGATTCATTTTATTTGGTATGAATATGAGATCGATGATTGTGATTAAGCAACAATAATTAGAAGAATCTGGAAGCAAAGAGACTACTATTTAAGGAGTAGTTGTATAAGTTTTTGATTGTTACTTGGATGTTGATCAAATTTTAAGAAATGTGATCAAAGTGTGAAGTTGTTGAAGTTGGAAGTAACAAGGTGAACTAAGAAGAGAAAAAAGAAGGTCAAAACAAAGTTAAGACAAAGTGAAAGAAAGGAGTGAATCAACCAGTAAAAAGATTAGAGAAAAGAGATTGAGTAGAAAGGAGATCTGAATAAGAAAGGTAGCACTAACGTTAACATATCAATTTATATTGTTATCTTCTTATCATTGTAGCAGAAAAATATCACATATCGATGCTTCGAGAGAATTTCCATATCTCCTAACTCATGAGGAGTTAGAACTTGCGCTCTAGACCATAGATAGTACTCTAGGCCTCTTCAATCCTTGAAGTATGTAGTCCTTCATTCATTAAGGAAAATTAGTTACATAGTCTGCAACAGGCACCCAGAAACTAGAAAATATAGTTTCAATAGCAGGAGAAGAACTGAAAACATGTAGGATAGCAGTGCAACCCAGGATGCTCCTACATCAAACAACCCAAGTTGGAAGAAATGATTCTCCTAAATCATTGAGATTTCATAACCTAAGCTAAATCCAACTCAAATTGAGAAATCCATGAAGCATCTTCCATAGGTATGTTCTTCCACTTCACCAGATATTCATAATAATCTTTTCCCCTTGTGCTCTTACCAATTCTCTGATCCAATATCTGTTCAACTTCTTCAATCTACTTCTTAGGATATTCCTTTGATACAAAAACTTCATCATCTAACTCATGATACTTATACAAATCAACAATATTGAATATAAGAGATATATCCTTGTCATCAGGTAACTCAACTTCATAAGCATTTCCACTATCAAATTTCTTCAAGATCTTACAAGGTCCAAACTTCTTCATCTTCATCTTACTGTATGTTCCAATTGGAAATCTTCCTTTCTTTAGATGAGCCATCACCTCATCACCAACTTGAAAATAATGATGTCTCCTAGACTAATCAGCATTCTCCTTATACTTCTGATTACTTTGTTCTATCCTCAACTTCACTTCCTTATGTAAAGACTCTTTAAAATCAAAAATTTCTTCTCCTACAACACTTTTATTTTCTTCACCAAAAATATCTCTCAAGTCTGATACTCCTCTAGGCTTCATTCCAGTAACAATCTCAAAAGGTGTTTTCCCTGTACTCCTATTCACAGAATTATTATATACAAATTCAACTTGTGCCAATACCATCTCCCAATTACTTGGCTTATTCCCAGCTAAACATCTCGGCAAATTACCCAAGCTTCTATTTACAACCTTTGTCTGTTCATCTATTTGTGAATGGAATGTAGAACTAAACTTCAATTTAGTACCCATCTTCTTCCACAAAGTCTTTCAAAAATAACCAACAAACTTATTGTCTCTGTCAGAAATAATGCTTCTTGGTAATCCATGCAATCTTACAATCTCTTTAAAGAAAATTTTAGTAACATGCTTGACATTTGATGTCTTCTTACATGGTATGAAATGAGCCATCTTAGAAATTTTTTCCACAACAACAAATATGGAGTCACACCCCTTCACTATCTTAGATAATCCAAGAACAAAATCCATACTAATGTCACTCCAAGGTTTCTTAGGAATAGTAATAGGTGTATACAAACCAGTATTTTGACTCACTACTTTTGCAACTTGACAAACTCCACAACTCTTTACAAATTTCTGAACATCCTTATACATTTGTGGCCAATAATACTTCTCTTTTAGAAAACTCAATGTCTTATCAATTCCAAAATGTCCAACCAATCCACCACTATGCTTTTCCTTAATCAGATTCAACCTCATAGAACTTCTAGGAATACATAAATGAATAAATTTGAACAACATACCTGCTTGAATGAAATACTCATCATACTTACTGATGTGATTTGTTAGATTTGGTGTTCTGCACTCTCTCCTCGCCTCAAAAAAATCAAGATCAGCATCATACAACTCTTTCATTTCATCAAAACCAAGAACTTCAACCTTCATTTCAATCAACAAGGAACATCTTCTACTCAATGCATCAACAACTTTGTAATAACTCTACTTTTGTGCTTAATGACAGATATAAAATTCTACAAATACTCAACCCACTTCATGTCTCTAATTTAATTTATGTTGACTTCCCAAGTATTGTAAAGATTTATGATCAGTATACAACACAAACTCCTTAGGAATTAAATAATGTCTCCACTTCTTCAATGCTTGAACAATAGCATAAAATTCTTGCTCATACATAGAATATTTCCTTTTAGCATCATTCAACTTCTCACTAAAGAAAGCAACAAGCTTACCTTCTTGACTTAATACAACTCCTATTGCATTACCATTTGCATCACATTCAACTTCAAATAATTTGTTGAAATTAGGCAAAGCCAATACAGGTAATTCAACAACCTTTTGTTTCAAAGTCTCAAAACTCTTATCAGCTCCATGTGTCCACTTGAATTCATTTTTATCTCCCCTCATTGTCTCAATCATAGCATTACAAACAACACTAAAATTCTTTATAAACTTTCTGTAAAGCCTAGCCAAACCATGAAATGATCTTACCTCACCCACATTCTCAGGTGTAGACCACTCCAAAATTGCATTAAACTTCTCTAGATCCATCTTCAAACCATCAACTAAAATCACAAATCCTAAATACACAATCTTCTCTTGCATAAACGAACACTTTTCTAGATTAATCAACAACTTTTCCTCTTTCAACCTCTACAATACTTGTCTAATATGCTCAAGATGTTCTTCCTTAGTCTTAATATCATAATGTCATCCAAATAAACAATCATAAACTTACCCAAGAATTTTTTTAGAACTTCATTCATCAACCTCATGAAAGTACTAGGTGCATTAGTCAAACCAAAAGGCATAACCAACCATTCATACAAACCATCTTTTGTCTTTGTAGGTGCACTTTCAGTACACCATTTTTAAACTTTAAAATTCACCTCCCATGAAAAGAAATTATCTTAATGTGTTTCCTAATTTTACTAATTTTCTCATGAAGTTGAATTGGTTTGAAGATCCAAAATGTAAAATTCCAAATTTTTCATGTTTGAGGAGTTCAGAATTCAAAGATTAGTCTCATGACTTAAATTACCAAAATTAATGAAAGTTCCAAGATCAGGGGTGTTTGATATCAAGTTTCAATCAAAGACTTCTAGATTTGATGATCAAAGGATAATGACTACAGATATGTATTCAAATTTCACTTATAACAAAGAAAGCGAAAAATGAACTCCGAAGGTAAAATTTTGCCAGTGGAGAAGTAAAAGTCCAAATTCCCGCTGGGGTCTTTCAATGAAAAATATACATTACGAGCTTTCCCAAAGTTCAAATGTGAGTTTTGATTTTCCAAGTTTTGGTATAATTCTGTGATTCAAATTCCATGATCCAAAATGTGTGTTCAGAATACAGATTTCAAAACACAATCTCAATTCAAATTTCAGAATGCAAATTTAGGTACAATTCCTTCTCAAGATATGATTATCATTGCAGTTCACAATTCGAGTTTTTCCAGTTCAAGAGTATAGTTTCCAAAATAAGTTTGGATATACAATTAAAGAGGGAATGATGTTTTTGAAGTGAAAAGTATCTCTTAATGAGTCGGTCCTTGGGATGATATAATATCTTTTCTCAATGTCAAGCCATATTATACTCATTTGTGAAAATGTCCATGTTCATTATAATCAAGGGCATCTGACACATTATGAAGATGTCGAGCACATCTTTCTAACATAGTTTGACATCGAGGCATAACCAAATTCCTAGACTCTAGACATAGGAGATAATGTTAACAATGAAGGTACTCACATCCACCATTGGGTTTTATAGTGAGAAAACATAAGGATTGGGTCGATAGCTAGAATCATTAAAATTAATTATCCTCATAACTTCACGGATCCTTCTGCTAGTAGTAGTAACTCTCAGATTTTATACATATTTCCATGGAAGTAAAATTGGAAAGAGAAGTTTTGGGAGTAACAAATACCAAGCAATTGATTCGTACAAGACAAAATTATATCATACGTATCGACTTGGGTGAAACACATGTGAAATGTTTGACAAAATTACTAGTGCAAAATATATAATTAGAAAAGTGAATATCTAATCAGAAAGTCTTTCCATTGTGTCATGTGTTCTTCATAGTTTAAATGATGTAAATGTTCAATATCCAAGCTTACCCCATCATCTACTCAAGGATTAATTGTTTTCGCAAATGGTATTTTATCATGGCGATGATGTTTGGCCTCTACATAAGTATAATGAGCATTGGAAAGTCCTGATTCAATAATGTCTCCTTAAAAATTATATCAAAGGCTATTCATATAAGCACCACGTTCCTCGGCTAGAGACATCATTGATAAGACCATTTACTGTTTGCACTATATTGAGGAATATCACATTTCATGAAGCTAGGTATAACAACTTTATTGATCTTCAAGATAGGCTCCATCAAAATCTTTGCAAGAAGAGAAACTTGGTTGCAATTGGATCACATGACTTGGACACATTACATGGACCTTTTACATATGAGGCATTGCCACCATCCCATATTAGGTTTATTCCATTTAAATAGGTGAGGGAATTTAGAGCTGATGAGCTCATGGAATACTATAAGTCCGACATGAAATTAAATTTTTTTTTACATATTATTGAGAGCTCTTTTGTATTTCTAGTGATTTATGATAGCAAGAGGATGGTGGTGCTTTTGCCTCTGATAATTAATGGTGCGCATTTTGCTATTTCTTTGAAAATAAAGAATGTATTCTTTGAATGCATAGAAATTTCCTTAGACAAAAGCATCTTCTTGGGGCAATGGAGAAGACATATGCAGACAATGTCCATCATATAGAGATGAGGAGAAAAATTGTTTTGGCTGCAAGCATTTTAAGAGGAATTCTAAACTGCTCGCCACTTGTTGTGGCTAGCTATTCACCTGTAGAATCTACCATAATGAAGACATCAACCACTTGATGGATAGGAAAGCAACAATGAATATGATGTGCATGAGGTGTTTGTGTATTCAGGTTGTAACACCAACCTGTGCTACTTCATCTTATGAAGGATTTTCCATGGCATGTTATTTCTACAGCATATGCAAATCCTTCGACGATGAAAGGAACATCTACCACTATCCATTTTGTAACTTATGTTAGGTTAGTAAGGGGCTTGGTATTGATTACTTCCATTGTATGAATTGTAATGGATGTATGTCGAAGAGTGTCACATTACACAAATGTCGGGAGAAGGGTTTTGAATCAAACTACCCTATTTGCAAGGATTTTATCTTCACATCTAGTAACCCAATAAAGGCAGTTTATTATGGGAACTTAATGCACTCAACTTGTTTTTAGGCTTATACATGTTTTTATTATACATGTCCAATATGAAGAAAATCTTTAGGAGACATGACTGTATTTTTTTAGAATGCTTGATGCTTTATAGGCAGTAGAGACACTCCCAGAAAAATACCAAGGCTCAAGTCGTATTTGGAAGGTGAAGAGATCAAATGTTAAAGGGGAAAAACCTCAGAGGTAAGTTTGATCAAATGTAGGATAATCTACCAGGTTTCATCTTTGACAGGTCACTCCAAATATGGCACCATGTATAATTCTTTGAAGATATAAAGTTGTGGTAATTAACATTTGAGAAGATAAAGAGTCCGAACAAAGCATTAGATGAGAGAAACATAGAGCATCAAATTAGCTCCCAACCATATGGTTTGACTATCATTACCTATCAACTTAAAATATTAGAGCCATTATGACATATCACATATTACTTATCATAAGTGTCCAATCAATATTTGATTGCGTGATAAATTTAGAGTTTCCTTCTCACATAAAGAACATCATCCACATCCATTGGAGAGAGGAATATGAATCAAAAAGAATAGAAAGGAAGTAAAATATTTGATAATATGATTAATAGGATTGATTCCCAAGAGTCAGTGATGAAATTGAAAGGTCATGGAAAGTTATTTATTGGTAATCTTTTTCTATTACAGAAATTCTTCATTTTTGCAAAAAAAGTAGGATTGCTTAGGTTGGGGGGGCGGGTGCGCCCACGCGGGATATTTGATTTTTTAGTATTTTTGTTTATGCATTGGAGATTGATAATTAATTTTTGTAATAGATTTGGCTAAGATTGCAAGAAAATGTAGTGAAAGTGTTGTATTTGTTGTGTTTAAAATAAGAAAGGTTTTGTTATGAATAAGAGTACTTGAGCATCGCTTTTTCTGATTACTTGCAATCGGAGTATTGTTATAATTAGTTTTTAGCACTTCCTTGCATTCTTAGCTAAATGGTGAATGGGTGATAGATCAAAGTACTATCATTCACTGTTGTTGTAAGGATTAGTATGTTTAATCCTCATTTTCATTTCATGTCATTGCATTTGCATAATTAGCAACATCATTGCATTACCAATGTCAAGAAGTCATAGGAATTGTGGGTTCTCGGTATTGGCTAGGTTTAGGAACTAAAATCTACCTGAGCTAGTTTTGTCTAGGGCTAGCTTGGTTTTTGTCTTTTGTTCTTGGGTTAAGAACGTACCCAATTAGTTTAGGAACAGACAAGATTCATTAAATATCATTTGATAAGGGAGTTGTACCTTTCAATTTAGAGGAAATCTATCAACCTAAAGATAGATTATCCAACTATTGGTATTTGGTTGTTCTTTCAGATTTGGGCATTTGAGAGTTAAATTAAAAAGAACCAATCTGTTTACCAACTGTCTTGAAAGTAGTCTTCCATTCATCACCTTCTCTGATTCTAATCTAATGATAACCACTCTTCAAATCAATCTTGGTAAAGTACTTTGCTCTACTCAAACAATCCATTATGTAATCCATCCTCAGCATAGGAAACCTATATTTCACAATGATCTTGTTGATAGCTCTGGAATCAGTACACATTCTCCATTCTCCATTCTTTCTAGGTGCTAATACAACAGGTATAACACATGGACTCAAATTTTCTCTGATCAAACCTTCTACAATAACTCATGCACTCATCTATTAAGTTCTTCATTCTCTATAGGTGTCAATCTATATGGTGCTTTTTTTTGGCAAACTATCTCCAAGAATCATATCCATACAATGACTTATACTTCTTATTGGAGGTAAACCATTAGAAATATCATTAGCAACAATATCTTGATACTCATTCAGCAACTATGCAATTTCTATTGTCATACCAACTTTTAATGCTTGGTCATTACTACCAACATTTGATCCTCTATGAACTATAGCAAAATAAACTTGGTTCTTCTTTACTTCCTTTTCAAATTGCTTTCCATTAACCATGCAAATTTTTATTGCAATACATCTAACCTCATCTAGTCTTTCAAAAAAAGGCAACAATGTTTGTTTCTTCCCATTTACACAAAGAGTATATTGATTCAATCTTCCATCATGTACATCATATCTACCATATTGCCAAGGTCTACCCAAAAAAATATGACAACAATCCATAGGCATAATATCACACAATACTTCATCAAAGTAATGTCCATTTTTGAACTTCACAACACATTACTCAGTTACCAGTATCTTATGCTCATCTTTGATCCATGAAACATGATAAGGTTTGGGATGTTTTAGCCTCTACAACTACAACTTTGTAACCAGCTCTTTTAATGCCAAATTTGTAGAACTTTCACTATCAATGATCACTTTGCATAATTTTCGATCCATCTTACATTTGGTCTTGAAAAGACTTCTTCTAAGGACAGGTTCCTCATCACTTCCCTTATTACATAAGGTTCTTCTCACCATCAAATTTTCTCTAGCCTTGGGTCCACTTGGTGACCTCTCAATGTCTTCTTGAATCACAACATTTCTATTATTTTGCCCACTTTCAAAAGATCTACATTCAAATGATCTATGCCCTTCTTTACCACGTCTAAAACAATTACCATGAAAACCACCTCTAGGATAAAAATTACCTCTTCCTCGGTAAGATCCAGTACCTCCTCAGTATGAACTACCACCTTTCCACTCGGTCTTGTCTTTGTCATCATTCTTCTATTTAGGTTTGCCTTTATCTTGCACAAAACTTTCAGATATGCCACCTTCACCATAAGATCTACCTACACCTCTTTGGTATCTACCACCTCTACCTCTTTGTCTTTGTTCATGCTTCTTTGCTAAGATCTCCTTAGCTTTCAAGGAATATTGATATGCTTCTTCCACACTTTCCAACTTCACAAAACTTATTTCATCTTGAATTTTAGATCTCAATCCATTTATGTACCTTTCAATTTTCTCAACATCATCATCCACATGTCTAGATCTGATGTCCAATCTATAGAATTCCTTAGTATACTCTTTCACAGTCATGTCCTTTTGTCTCAAATTTTGCATCTTTCTCAACAAGCTGACTTGGTAATCAATAGGAAGGAATTTTTTCTTTGCCTTTTTCACCCTCTTTGGCCAAGTTTTGATCGTCTCCTTTCCTCTCCTTTGTCTATCAGTTTGCAAATGCTCCCACCACAATAAAGCATGATCTTTTAGCCTAGTAACTACAATCTTCACCTTCTTATTATCAGGAGTGTTTTTATACTAAAAGAACTCCATATCTGAGATCCAATCCAACACAGCATTTCTATCCAAATTTCCATCATAAGGAACAACTTCTATAGCTGGCTTTGAATTTTCCCTAGACAACACTCTCAACAATATTTCCTCATCTTGATCTTCAAGTTCTGGATTCAGTTTTGGTGCTACTGCTTCATCATCACTTACATCATCAAGATGTGCTCCTCTCCGCTGGGTTGTCTCCATAGTAGCTAATATGGCTATAATTTGTCTCAATTTATCCAATATAGCATTATCAAAATTTCCACCACCATGAACCATCTTTACAAATTAGGTTCCTACAAGATCATAACCCTTTGCAAGTTATAGGTCAAATTCACAGATTTGCAACCCTACAACCAAATTTAAATCAAGGTTCTGCATGATCTAATCTCCACAAGGATGAACCACAAGCTCTAATACCACTTGACATAAGGAAGGATAGGGAAAATTAGGGCTAATGGCACACCTAGCTCTCTGAACCACCCTGCAAGAGTTAACACAACAGAAGCAAACACAAAGAATAGAAACCAAAGGAGGAAGAAGAGTAGAATAATTTCATTGATTCTTCAAATATTGAACATACATGCCTAGTTGTAAGGCCTTCTAGGTTACAACTAGTTACAAAATACATTCATATGCAAAGATCAACAACAAATTCCCACTTTCCAGTTCTGCTCTGCAATCCTCTTCAAAACTGCCTCCAAACTCTTCACTGCCCTAGCTCGTAGCCTAAACACTCTATTTATACTGCCCAAAATGGCTTAAAAATAATTTTAAGAACATGGAGAAGCCACAAGTAATCTCTCAACAAATATTAAATGAAAATAAACTTAACATTAAATACACAAGTTTTCCTACATTAGGAATTAATTATCCTGAAATTGATGTCCAAGAAAAATTGTGATATCTCCTAGCTCTGATTGATTTAGAAATCACGCTTTGAACTATGGGTAGATATCTAGGTCCTCTACAAAATATTAAGTGCACAAATTTTGATTCGTCAAGGAAAAGTGTGCATCCATTCCGAAAGTTGAGCACAAAAAATTGTCGTGTAGAACTACCAAAAATCGATGCTCTGGGAGAATTCCCATATCTCCTAACTCATGAGGAGTTAAAACTTATGCTCTAGACCATAGATAGTACTCTAGGCCCTCTTTAATCCATAAAGTACACAATCCTTCATTTATTAAGAAAAATTAGTTTGCAATAGGCGCCCAGAATCTAGAAAATGTAGTTTTAGCATAACATAATTTCACCAACAGGACAAGAACTGAAAACATGCAGGATAGTAGTGCAACCCAGGATGCTCCTACATCAGAAAGAAAATAAAAGTAAGGAAGAAGAAAATTCTAAATCTAGAGATGATCTAGATGAACTGGAATCGTTACTTGCAAGAAGGTTGTCAAGAGGTAAAGGTAAATTTCCCCTAATTTGTTTCAAGTGCAATGAAGTTGGTCATTTTGTTGCTAAATGTCCTAATAGAAGTAAGAGTGATAGAAATGATAAGAAATATTACAAGTACAAGAAGAAAAAGGAATACAAATATAGAGGGCTACATTGCTAAAGAGTATTAATGAAGAAAAGGAAGTAGTTGAGATGTTATATGTTGTTATCAAGGAAGATCCCAATGGAGAAAGGTATGAGAATGAAACTTCCCTTATTTCACATATTAGAAAGAATAATTCATGGATTATAGATAGTGGATGCTCACATCATATGACTAGTGCCTTAAGTAAGTTTGATAAATTTGAATAAATTGATGATGGTAGAACAATTAAGCTACGTAATTATGTTATGTGTCCAGTGAAAGGTAGAGATTTAGTAATGTTGACTAATAATATAAAATGTGAAGATGTTTACTGGGTACGAGGACTAAAGTATAATCTTTTGAGTGTTGATCAGTTGAATAATTTAGGTCACATATTGGAATTTCAAAACAAGAAAGTCAATATTTATGATGAAGAAGGAAATCTGATTGGAACTAGGATGCAAACAAAAGAAAACTTGTTTTATCTTGATCCTACTAAGGAGACATGTTTATTTCCTAAAGTTGAGGATGCATGGTTGTTGCATAAAAGGTTGTGTCATGTAAACATTGATAACATGGTGAAGGTGATATTGGTATCTCTAACTATTGTTGTCTATTAGTGTTAAACACTTAGTCATTTACAAGGCAGAGTCAGATGGTCATCGCTATGACTAAGCTACTCTACATAGATCAAATCACGTACATACGAAAGTATGTACCAAGCTCTATAGGAGCTTATCAAGTGTATGGTCATTGAGTATTTTCTATATGAGCTGAGCTCAACATTGATCGTGAAGTTTTGAGCATACAAGTGCCAAGTGACAAAGTTTGTGTCGAGCACAATATAGACGAAGCAACATCAATGTTAAGTGTTAGAAAGGAGTAAAGGACGAGCAATGAAAATTTTACATAAAATTTAGAAATGGAACATATTTTGAGGTAAATCATTTTTGATTGGGCATGGAAGGCATATTTAATATTTGTAGAGGTTGTTATAGAGAGTTTTATGTGTGAATGGTGTGGATTACTGATCCCTATGTTTTGTGATCAATGATTCAAATGGAAAGGCTATTATGGAAGCATCTTGGAATTTTTTTATGGAACTCTTTAAATATATTATATCTTAACCTAGATCATGTGGCATATTATAGCATGGAGAAGAGAAGTTTATGTACATGAATAAGGAGTTAGTGAAGTAAAGGATCGAGATTAGATCAAAATTCAATGAAGGTTTTCTATTATCTCTTAATAGAGAAAGTGACCTAATCATAGTAGTGAAGGGGAAGAAAAGGATTATAAGATTGGAGGAGAGGATTAGTTATCAAGGAGAAGACTTAAAATTAGCTTACAAAGAATCCTGAGAGTTAGAAACTGAATCAGTTCTAACTGACTTGAATCAAGATAATTCTCTTAATAGAGTGGTCTTAATAGATCTTTGTAAATCTCCTAATAGATTCCTTACTTTTTTGTAAGTGTTAAATCCTCTAACAAGGTGAGAAATAGAAGTCCCTTAAGCTTTTAATAGGGTAGATCATATTTTATGATCAAACATTGTAACCATAATAGGTTAACTTTATTACTACAAATGTGAAGATTTGTGGGTGTCATCCCCACCCTAGTTTTACCTTCATCTTGGAGGATTTTTGGGTAACAAATATTCTGTTATGTGTTTATTTTCATGCATGTTATAGATCAAATTTACATGATACAACAAGTTCATTATTACAAGTTTTACATGCATAGGTTAACTAATGAATGTATGAATGAATTGGTGAAAAGAAAAAGTGTTTAATATTTTGATTTCCTCCCCCCCCCCCCCCCCTATTAGTATCTTGATATCCTATTTATACCTCCACCACTCAACAATTTGTATCAAAGCACTAGTTCTCTAAGATAAGCTTAAACGCTTGGAGATTAGATCTTGGAGATGGAGGCTTTCAAACTAGACAAGGTTATTGACAATCAAGTGATTGACATCCAACTCATACTACAAAAACTTGAGAAAGAAAGACAATATCTGAAGGATTCCCTAAAAAGGAGAAAGGAAATTGCTATCTAGATAATGTTGGAAATCTGATTGAAAAGATCATTGTTGAAGATCAAAGAGGGAGATTGTTTTAAAGAAGGAAGTTGGTTGATAAAGAATATTTTCAATCATTGTTTTGTCATTGATGCCAAACCTAGTATTTGTTGGAATGACAATTGCTTATAAGATCCAAGTACTATCACTTAGTTGATTGATGAAGAGGATTTGATTAACAAAATGTAACAAAAGCACCTAAGGGAAAGGTTGAGTTATGGTTTTGTAATGAAGTGCGAGGATCAGTTAAGACATTGATAAAATGATGTATTGATAATATACTTGAAGATACAAAGGTTGGCCACTTAGAAACTTTAGAAGTATAAGTTGTAAAAAAGTTGACTGCAAAGTTTAACTAAGTTCATTAGTAAGTATTGAGCAAGCTAGTTAGAGCCGAGCAGCTTTTCAATAGGTGTTGAGAAATTGCAAAATCTAGTGTGTGCCGAGTAATATAGAAGGAACCGAGCATGTTCAAGTGCCAAGAAAACTTTAGGTGTCAAGAATATTAAAAAACTAAGTGGATGCCAAGTGAATCTACAGTAAGTGTCAAGCATTAGTAAGACATAGTTGATGTCGAGTAACACAAGATGTGCCAAGCACCAGAATTTTAATAGTGTCGAGCTACTACATTATTTGAAAAATTGAAGATTCGCCAAATCTAAGCCAACAACGTTATTACCTTGAATTTTTTGATCTAGATGGAGGATGAGGATGATGAGCTAGATGTGCAAAATTTTATGTAAACCATTTTTGAGCAAATTTAGAAGGATTCTTCAAGATGTTTCTAGAAGGAACAAGATATGGGTTAGATTCAATGAATCCTACCTAATCCTTTTTAACTGAAATTAATGGATGGAAGAATCGAGTAGGAAAGAGGATTCTAGACTTTTATTTAAGGAGTTACAGGCCAAGAAGCAAGACTTTTTGGTGTGCCAAATTGTGAAGTGGTTGAAGGGTGTCAAGGAGAAGACATCAAGGAAAAGGAAGAATAGAGTACAGAGACTACTTCGATAAGTGGTCAGAGAGAGATGATTGCACTGTACATTGAGCATGGAGACTCAAGGATATAAAGCTTGAGAGAAGGACAAGTTTTCAGAGCTGAAGAGATTGAAAGCCAGGAAAATATTGTGAGTTGAACAAAGATCTAAAATCAACAAGATAAGTTGTGAATTGTAATCAGGTCAAAACCCCTTATTGTTACTCTCTAGCAATTTTATCAATTAGGGTTAAATCCTATGGACTTAGGTTGGTTTAATAGCCATTTATAAATCCTTTAACAATGTGGCATTCTAAGTGAATGTTCTAAAGTCCTCTAACCAAGCCCACTTCTAATAGGGTGGTTAAATCCTCTAACCAGATCACATTTAATAGTGTGTTTTAGCCTTTAACAGGGTAGGCCTTTCACAGGGCATCACTTCAAAAGAGTGAGAATTGAGTAGCATGTTACTGATGGTTTTTTCCAAATTGGGTTTCCACATAAATTACTGTGTTATGTGTTGATTCTTTATGTGTTATGCTTGCATGTTGATTTACAGTAACTTACTAAGTAGGAAAGTTTAAAGCTTGGATGAATGAATAGTTTAACAGACTCACTTTACTTGATGAAAAAGTTTGAATTGGACACTTGGACCTTGAATAACTGATTCGCCCCCCCTCTTAGTTATTCTAAAGAATTTCTAACAAAAGTAGCAAAAGTTCTACCAATAGCAAGAAGAAGGAGTGGAAGCAAAAATCACAATTAGAGACACAACAATCTACCTCCTCATAGCAAGGCAATTCTTCTTCCAACAAGAAGGGAAACAACGATAAGAAGGAAAAACTATTTTGTGCATATTGCAAGAAATTGAATCATGATGAGCATCATTGCAAGAATAAGAGAATCGATGAGTTGGAAAACATACTCAAGAAGAACAAAATCAATGTGTTAAATGCTTCTAAGGATTCAACTCCCACTACTTCAAAGAGAAAAGGGCAAGAACTTATGGCTAATTCAAGTTCTTTAACAGAATGGATTCTTGACTCGGGTGCCTTGTATCATATGGGTTCTTCAAAAGGAGACTTTTATTCAATGAAGCAGTCTAAGGTATTGCACATCTTTGTAAGAGATGACACATAAATGGAAGTTGAAGAGAAAGGACAAGTTGAGATGGAAAATGGGGAGTTCAAAGAAGTTCTCTATGTTCCCAATTTTAGCTCTAATCTCCTCTTAATCTACCAAATCGCTCACTTTGGAGATGGAAATAAAGTTCATTTCCTTCCAGATTCAATAATGGTGCGCACTCTTAAGGATGATTTTGTAGTTGCAATGGGTAAAGTCAATCATCAAAAAATGCTTTATTATTTCTTCCACTTACAAACAACATGGTCAAAGGTCTACCTACAATCAACTTTTCTAAGGGTGAGTGCTCATCTTGTTCAGTGGATATGCATCTAGAGGAGAAGTTTGATAAAGGGAAGTCTTCAAGAACCTTAGTTGTTCTTTAGTTGGTTCACATGGTTCTAGTAGGTCCTTTTGTAGTAACATCAGTTAGCAAGAGTTGCTACATTCTCACTTTCATTGATGATTTTTCATCCTCATTTTTGCATGACGATTTACAGTAACTTGCTAAGTAGGAAAGTTTAAAGCTTGGATGAATTAACAATTTAACAGACTCACTTTACTTGATGAAAAAGATTGAATTGGACACTTGGACCTTGAATAACTAATTCACCCCCCCCTCGGTCATTCTAAAGCATTTCTATCAAATGAAACAATTTTCTTATGAAGAAGTTGAGGTTGAAGGACTATTTGAATCAATCAATCCAAATGACAAAGAATTTATAGATCTACTTGAAACTATCAAACTCCTAAATGAAGAAATAAGAGGACTATAAAGAGAACATAAAATCCAATTAGTAAGATTATGTGAAGTGACTTAAAAAAAGAATAAAGTTAAAGAAGATAGGACTATGACTAAGGAAGACAAAAGAGTAATGGCTACCAGACTTGAAGAAAGGATATCAAATGTACAGAAGCTCACAAACACATAACTAGACATGATGAATCAACTAATGCTTGCAAATAAAGAATTGAGTCAGATGGATGTGGAAATCTCAAATCAGAAATCACAAAGAATGAACTAAAAACTTAAAAAAGAATCTATAGAGAGATTCAACAAACCTAAAGAGGTAATGAAGTACTTTGAAGAACTTATGAAGTCATCTAGTTGTTTTGATGGGTCAAGACATTCATGCACTAAGCAAGGAGAATCATTTAGGAATGGATAGCTGACAAATGCAAAGTTGAAGGACAAACCAACATGTTATCACTATGGAAAACTTGGTCATACTACAAACATTTGTCGAATCAAACATGGTATGCAAAATCCTAAACCTAAGTCTACTGGTTACTATTTTTACTGCAAGAAAAAAGGACATCACTTACTTGAGTGTAGGTCAATAATGAGGAATGCATCTACTACACCTAGATTTTAAGGATATTGCTATAACTATCAACAGTATGGACATAAATCATATGAATACATATCTCAAACAAAACCTTACTAGATAAATTAGAGGAAGAATAATGCACCTAATAATGCATGCTTCCAAAGTCACAAGTTTGGACATCTAAGCAAGAATTGCAGAACTAAAGTGCATTCTGCAAATCAAACAAAAGATAAAGGAAAAGGCAAAGTAGACATTGAGAAAATTAAGGAAATGAATAAAAAATGGAAAAAGAGAACAAGAGATGGAAATAGTGGAGAAAATGGAGCTGAGGTCACCCAATCCAATGGAGAAGGTGATCATGTCATCTCAAACTAAGCAAGAGAGGTATGTATGGAACTATATATTCAATTGATATATCATACATCAATTCCTTACATGAAATGTGCCAACGTTCATATTTGCATTTATGAAGATGCATAAGAAAAAATTTATGAAGGATTGTCAAACATCAATAAAATTATCTATGTTGATCAAGCATTGCAACACAGACTGAGCACTTCAGAATGAAATGGTAGAGACTGAGTGATATGGAAGAAATTGAGCTGTAAAACAAAGACCTAGTGCAAAAGGTAAATATTGACCAAGACAATAGGCTTCCACCTACCTAAGTACACAACATTAATGGAAACCCTAAATCAATTAAAAGAAGGTATATATTGAATTTTGAAGACATTATCTCATACCTTGCATATAGATTTCAAGAGCACAGAGCGATTTGGTGATTTGAGCAACTAATAAAAGATTCCAAGAGCGATTTGGACAAGAATCCTGAACAAGTGAAGATCTGAACCATGTTGAGTAATTCAAAGTTAAAAGAAGAGACTTTTGTTTGTGTAAATAATTATTCACCATTTACACTTACTTAAGTTTGTAGACACCTAAAAAACCTTTAGAAAATAAAGTATTTTTATTTTCTAAAAAAATCCTGATGACATCATCATTTATTAATTAATTTATTTATTTATTTTTATGCCATTAAATCCCTTTATCTTAATTAAAAATATTTAATTAAGAAATCCCTCCCAAAAATGTTTAAATCTTATTTAAACATTATTTCCTTATTTATTAATTATTTAATTAATAAATTGACCAAAAAACCCAAAATAAATAAAAAATTTATTTTTTGCCTAAAACTTGGCCAATTTCCTTATGACCAATAACCTCTTCCAAAATCTTCTAATCCTTCTTTAATTTTGATTAAAGGCTAATCCCATCATTTCCTACCCCTAATCCCAACTCAAAATATTTAATTAAGATTAAATATTAATCCTCATGTTTATTAAAAATATTTTAATAAATATCTCCTCAACCCAAACCCTTGAAATAAATAAAACTTTATTTATTTCATAAAATCTTATCCTAGGAAGTTCTAGACTCTTCTAGAAAGTATTTATCCTCATCCAAAGTCTAGACTCTTCTAGAAGATGTCTTTAACCCTAATCCTAATCCCCTCCTAACCTTGTCACATTCCCTAAACATGGGTTAAAACTTGCTAACTCAAGCCAAATTTAACAAATATCTCCTCCTTCACCCACCCTCATTAATTGCAATCCACTTGCCATCCACTTGCCTAGTCCTAAGCCATCTCTAACCCTTCCTCTAATCATTTTTACAACCCTAAGCAAGCTTAAAACCTCCCTAAACCCTCAAATTCGAATTTCATGGTATCTCTCACAAATATCTTCAACCACAAAACTTTATAAAGCCCACAAAGTCATAAATATTCTTACAAAGCACTTATGAAGGGTCTTTATGAAGATTTTATCTCTTGAGCCTCCTTTGTTGACTCATCCTTGCCCTTTCCTCCATCCTCTCACCCTGTGACATGTGTCACTCTCTGATTGGTTGTAAGGAAGCACAATCCATGTGCTCTCCTCTCATAAAATCTAAGCCCTCCATGAGCTTTTTCCCATCCTTGCATCCTAGCCCTTGATCCCTCAAGCCTCTTGCCTATAAATTGGATCCTCCCCCTTTCCAAAATAACACAATCCATGAAGTAAAGTTATAATGCTATTTTGAGAGCCAAATCCATACTTAAGCCATCTATCCACACCAAAAATCCACAATCATCCATTGAAGCCTTTAGAAGCATATTGAGCATACATCCTATCTATTTAGACAAAGCTACTCAACAAGAGAGCTTCTCATTGAGAGAGCCCATTAATGGCTCATATTCTCAATTGAGAGCTCATCTTAGTCTATCTTGAATTTTATGAATTTTGTTTAGTTTGTAGAAGCTTTATTTAAATTTAGTTTCTATTAGCATACTAACATTGCTCATATACATTTTGGCACGCCCGGTGGGACCCCGCATGGGTCATCTTCATTAGCTTTTTTAGTCAAGTTTTGTATGTCATTTGTTGATTTTGGCTGATTTTTCTTGTTTTTGTGATTTGTAGGATTGTATAAATTGGTTTTGTAGGTCCACATGAGCATGAAGAAGACAAAGGAACTCATAGTCTATCTCATAGTATTTGCAGATTTTTCAAGCTTATAGGTGGACAAAGCACTTGGAATTCTTCTTCCTCTTCTTGTCTATATTCTTCTTATTCCATCTACTTCTTCTTCTTCTTCTTGTGGGAGATCTTGGCCATTTTTTTTTAAGGAAGCAAAATCATACACACTTCTTTTTAGTGCTTAAAATGAACCCCAAAATCATACTTAAATCCATTAAAAAATTAAAAATTTGCAAAAAAGAAAAAATATTTTAACAAGTGAAACTAAACCAATCCAATCATTTGCATCCTTGCAACATCAAGATTTTAGATGCATTCATGCAAAGTTAGGAACACTTCATTTTTGGAAATTTAAAAAGAACTTCAAGTTTCCATTTCAAAAGGTTCAAAATCAACACTAAGTGCACACTAAAATCGAAATCAAACTCAAATCATCAATCAAGGATAAAATGAACCTCATTTGCAAATATTTTAAAGTTCTTTTAAAAATCTCATGAAAAATAAGAGTCCTAAATGGTTGCCAAAAATTGTCCTAAAAGCTTTGTTATTTGTTCCAAACAAATGTCTTGTTGCAAAATCTTGAATGTTTCTTAGGTTTTTCATGCATCAAAACAATCTAGGAATATCATTTTTGGGCTTAAAATATGCAAACTAGAACAAAAAATCTTGAATGAAAACCAAAGTCCAAAGAGTCATTTTCACTTTTGAGTCCAAAAAAATCTTGAATGATCTAAGGTTTAAACAAAGAACTTCAAAGTTCTTAAAACAACACACAAAATCTCAATCTTGAGTGCTCAAAGGAAAAAACTTGAATGTTTAATCACTTGTCTTTGAATGCATGTTGCTAAATCACTCTTGAGTGCCATGGATTAAAATCAAGTTTTTTTTTTTTTTATGAATGCATGATTAAAACAACAAATCCAATCTTGAATGCCATAGATCAAATAATCATCTTTTGGGGCATAAAAAGAATCCACATTTTTGAAATCTTCTAAGTTATAAAAACTAATAAAGACGCTTTGAGTAAGTTTGTAGTTGGACTCACCTTCTTTAATCACCCATCAATTTAACCATTTGTTGCAATCTCAGTGCCATCTATGGGGATGGGTCCACCTAAGAGGGTGTTAAGTGCTCCACGCAAATCAAACTCCACTCACTTGGGTTTTTAGTGGTTTTTCTAAGTTAGAAAATTCCTTGAATGCGCATTAATCTTGCTCACACTTCATTTGG
This sequence comes from Cupressus sempervirens, assembly GCA_028749045.1. Taxonomy (NCBI): domain Eukaryota; kingdom Viridiplantae; phylum Streptophyta; class Pinopsida; order Cupressales; family Cupressaceae; genus Cupressus; species Cupressus sempervirens. The sequence goes on along the minus strand of CM053784.1, from coordinate 740,175,052 downwards.
GCATAAAAATTGGACAAATCTTGACGTGGAGGGCCTCCGGGTGCGTGCTTGAAATCGAATCTCACACACCTTTGTTTTGGGCTTAAAATAAACTCACACTCAATATTGAATGCCTTAAAGAAAAATCAATCGATACTTGACGTGGAGGGCTTCCGGGCGCACGGGTTTACCTTCTTGTTGACCCTAACTCTTCTTCTTGTTCGCATTCTTCGATCAATTTTATTTTTGTCGACGCTTCAAAGTTGGAATAAACATTGTATCTTAAACATGAGTGCTTGTAAAGTCTAGATTAGCACACATAAGAGTCAGTTGGTAAAAGAACAAGCGTGTTTTTTTTAGCCCAAGGTCATCCAAGTCTTCTCTCCCCTTGTCGTCTTTTGAGGCCATCTTGGGTGCATAAGATTAGGATCCAAAACCTTGTTTCTTTTTAGGAGGCCTGCTTGGGGATTTCATCACCCCTTGGACGACCTCAACTCCCGCGTTCCGGTGGAGTATAAGAACCGGGAGGTGAATCGAAAGACACCTCTCTTGGGATCAAGATTTTGTCACTCGGGCTAAGCCTCAAGGAACTTTATACCCTTGAGAAGTGAAAGAGGAGAAGTGGGTTACCGCTCCTCTTGGCTGTGTGACATCTTTTTGGTTTCATCTATGGATTTAGGCCTCATGTACCTTGCGTATATCGAGGACTCCCTAGCTATAAAAAAATTTATCCTTGTAGAAAGCTTCCTAGGATGTTGGTGTGTTTGACGTACTTGCTCAAAACTTTTGTCTGCTTATTTGTTCATAGCTTTTGAATGAATGTTTGCCAACTTTGGTCAAAATCCCAAAAAAGCAAAAATCTCCCAGCTCAAGGCATACTTAGCGTAGTCACTGCCTCATCAGAAAATCATCCAATCTCCCCCGCTGCAACCAAATCTATCTAGTTCCTTGCTTTAGAACAATCCCAAATCCAAAGTCCATCCAAATCATCCCCCCAGCTAGCTAGCAACCCAATCCAAAATCACACCCAAGCCTTTAGAGAGTTGTTGTCATTCTGCTAGAATTTGCTATAAAATCAATCCGACCAATCCACTAGCCTCACCAAGGTTATCCCTTTGACAGAGCTTTTTCTAGGGTAATTTAGCTTTGTCACTTGTTATCCCTCATCATCTTGAGCTAAAGGTTGGGATCCACAAGTGGTCAATCTCGTGTCATGCCCATAGGATCATTAGTCTATCCTTAAGTTGACACAATATCCACCAATCCAACGCATAGGAAAGCAAAACTCTCACTTTTTGATAGCATGCCCTTGAAGTCTTCCATCCACAGGAAAGCCAAAAATCTCCAGCCAATCCTCCTTAGGTCTGTCATGCAACTTTGACTCTCCCTAAGAAATCTTTCATCAGCCAATCCAAAATCTGTGCTTAACCCAAATCCAACCATGAGCTTTCGTGTTCATCCATACGCAAGACCCCATCCCCATCAAACTCATCATCAAAGCATGAAGTACCAATCCTATCATGATGTGTTTGGTCGCATTGTCCTTGCTCCCGCCACCTCCTATTCCAATGATGATGAAAATCTTGTTGACTATGACGGGTATATTGAAAGCCTTAGAAACATTCCCCCAAGCATCCCCCAAAATCCAAGAGTTATTCCAAACTATCTAGTCATGCCATCTGATATTCCAGCTTCCCCTCCATCACCCCATCAACCAAGCTTCCAATCTTCCACCCCCATCACACTAGCTATTCCTGTCAATCCACCTCCACCTTCGACACACGAGTCTCCAAGGAATCTCCTAGAGGAAATACAAGAAAAGTTGCCTCCAACAGTCGATAAGCCATGTCATCTAATCCAATCATGTGAAGTAGTCAGTGATGAAGCTTCCCCATCTATAATATCACCTCCATCTCCCATAGCTATCATCCCCATACCATCCATCAAATTGCTTAAAATCCTTCCACTTCCTGCAAGCATCAAAATCCCACCACCTGTCAAATCCCTCCAAATCCTATCCACATCACCTCCAAGCATTTCCCAAATCTCCCATAATGACCCTTATGCATCCATCTTCTACTCACCCATCTCCACAACTGAATCTCCCATCTATCCATCTGCTGCCTTTGAAGAATCCATCCCTTCACCTCCTATCACACCATCCACTCCAAACCAATCCTATCAAGATCCTGCCCAAAAGCATGTTGACATCCCCCAAAGCATAAATGAAGATATCATCGTACCATGTCTTCCATCCATAGTGCAGTCACCATCTCCTCCATCTCCAAAACCTCGAGCCATATCTCCTCCACTACAAGATATCTTGTCATCCCACCAGCTACATCAAGATCCTATCCTTCCATCTCCCCCGCTCCATGCTTCCATCTTACCACCTATCCAAGCTATTCCACCATCTATAATCTACCCTCTTGGTTCACTTACATTCATCCACGGTGGCCCTCTCTCAGCAGAAGAATTAAGAATAGTATCTCCCCATTGTAATACACCTAATAAATCACTTCTACCATTTTCTGCAAGCAAAAAGTTTCCTCAGCTTGTTCAAATGCTCAATCGATGGCATTATCAAGGTCAAGGTTTAGGACCACAAGAGCAAGGAATCAGAGAGCCTATTATTGCACAAAAAAATCTAGGATTTCATGGTCTTGGATATGTATCCAAAGGCTCACCATCTAAAGGTGTTGGTACACCACACCCCCAAACCAAGCCTATCTCCAAGCCCACCATGCCAGCCTCCCATCACTCCTTCAAGAAATCTTATGTCATCCCCCCTCCACCATCTTTGCAACCCAAAACAACCTACCATATCCCCCCTTCATCCGCTAAATCCATTTTGGGTCCCTATGTCCCAAAATCTACCATCCTCCATCCTCCTATTAGCCATCATAAAAATCCTATTCCATCCATTTCTATGCAAGATCAAAAAAGGCACATATCAGGGCACATCATCCATCATCATCCCCCTACATGCTCTTTCATATCCTCTCCATCTCACAAAGCTTCTCCTAACCATCTTCCCAAAGCTTACCACCACAATGTGAATGCCAACTTCAAAATGCATAAAGCTAAAAATCCACATCCTAGGCAATCATATGTCTATTCTAAAAGACATACTCCAAAAAGGAAAAATCCAATCAAAGAATGCAAAACAATGCAAAAGCCTATGAAAAGAAAATCCAAAACCATGTGGATCCCCAAGAAAAAAGTTGAAACCCAATGCATAATGGCATCCACCATTGCTAATCCCCCATCTAGTGACTCATGTCCCCCTTCTCCTAACTCCATCTTGGGTGCCTATATCCCCAAGCAAGCTTCCACAAATCCTCCATCACGCCCGCATCTACCATCTATCCCCCATATGCTCTTTTCACACCCGTTCCAACATGTGCCAATGTTTCTCTTGCAAGCATCCCCATCTCATGCTCCTTTCCAGCATTTTCATCCCTCCATCTCCTACCATCAATCCCATCTAATCCGATCTATTGCATAAATTACACATCCGGTGTACCAACAGCTAGCAACAAAATTGAACATTCCAACAGCCAGTGAAAAATCCCAAAAAAGCCAAAATAGCTGAAGAAAGCCAAAATCATTCCAGCTAAGTCCAAAGTCAAAAAGTCAAAAAAGAAAAGAAAAATAAAGCGTCCACTGGTGAAAACTTGGCAATTCAAGCGCCTTGGACAAGTACCATGATGAAAACTTGGCAAACAAGCGTCATGCGTAATCCTGTCATCCCCAACTTAGCCTATCACCCTCATGCTTTTGGTCATCTCTTAACATCCAACTCCATCTTCCAATCTATCCACCTATCCTCCATCCTCTAGCTTCCATCTCACACCATCCACTAATCTTATGCAGCTTCAGCCAATCATCTCAGCTATCATCCATCTCCCTAGCCCCTTCAGCTTTTTCCATCCTAGCTTCAATCCTATCACATCCATCATAAGACCTCCTTCCGCATGTTATCTTCTGATTGGGGGCACTATATTCCTTGGAGATCTTGTCTTGTCCATCCTCCCTTGTCATTGGTATCTAGCTCTAGGCTATCCTCATGCAAACCCAATGTCATCTCTTTATATCCATCATAATCCTAGCTATCTACCATCCTATCCAGCCATCTCATCCTGCTCCTCTAGCTATCCTTGGTCACAAAATCTCTCATCATCATTGGATGCATCCTGCCAAATCCATATCTTTCGCTATCACCCCACCCTTAGCTTTCGCATCTTGCACAACATCGAACCATCCAGCTATCCTATCATCCTGAGCTTTTTCCTACTTGTAACTATCTTGGTCCGTTAGCTTGTACCATATCTTGATTAGCTCACTTGTAAATATCTTGGTCTATCAGCTTGTACATCCTCTTTAGCTTAGTACCATTGCATCTATCCAGTGTTCATGTCAGTTCGTCCTTGATCAGCATCTTGCACCCATCGCACATCTTGGTTAGCTATTCCAATGCATCCTTTAGCTAGATTTCCTATCACCAAAGTGTTATCTTTCTTAGTTCAGCTTTCCAGACGCATCACTCATCCAAATCCACCAGCTTAGGTGCTCTCCGATAGGTCCTTGCAGGATATAGCTTTCCTCATGCCTGATCTTGGTCCGTTAGTACCTCATCCTACCCATCTCGTTGGCAAACAGTTCTCTTTTGGATTTTTGCTTTCTTTTGATTTGGACTCTTCCCTATTGGGTCTTGAAATATCTTTTCCAAGCAATCTCCTTGTTCCCTCCTCAAGGTTGCCACGATCTTCCATATCATGGTATACTGTGAATGGGGCAATCAGAGCGTAAGGTCTTGATCATGTCTTTTTCTTGTTTTCTTTTTTGCTTGTGGGTTACCCAGTGTCATTTCCACATTGCTTCCTCTGGGATTCATGTGTGATACTGGGGCAATCCTTGCGTGTTTGTTTTGAGTTAGTTTGTCAGTCCTCTGGACAGTTAGTGAAAAGGCCTTGATGTTCTTGGTAACCTTGGCAATTAACCAACAATCCTATAGCAAATCTAGTGCTCAACTACATGGTGGTACTTCTCTTTGAAGTATCCCCCCCGCTCAAAAAGCTTCAATGGTTTTCCTTCATCTCCATTATCCCCCATCCATATCCAGCATCCGTCTCTCCTACCCCAGCTTATGCATCAGTATCTCTTTGAATCACTCCTCACCTTTAGCTTTAGGGATCCACAATCCTAGTCTTAGGGATCCACCAATCCAAATCAATCCACCAAGCCTCATCTTTCGAGATCCACAATCCTAGTCCTAGGGATCTCCGAAACCCATCTTTCGCCAATCTGACTCTTTGAAATCCTATTGCATCAACTTTTTTAATCCCCTCATCCATCTCCCCATCCTGGATTCCTTTTATAGCGCTCCACTCCTTCATCCTCTGCAATCCCTGAGATCTTAAGCTTGCTTCCTCTTGTGCCTCTGATTCTCCCTTTAGCATTCTCCCGTAGTGAGAGTTTGAGCTAACCAAACCTCTTCTCTTAAGAAAATCTGAGTCTTCTTGCTCATCTCAGATTCTTGTACTTTTCAAGAAGTCGTCGAGCCTCGCTTTCTCTCCCCACCGCCTTCTTGAGGGGGCATCTCACAGTCCATTCTCTCCTCTTCTGCTCTAGCCTTGGGCATCTTATTTTCTTATCTTTGATGTCATGCCACTTGCGGCATCACATCAAAGAGGGGCAAAATGTAGACACCTAAAAAACCTTTAGAAAATAAAGTATTTTTATTTCCTAAAAAATTTCTGATGACATCATCATTAATTAATTAATTAATTATTTAATTTATTTATTTATTTTTATGCCATTAAATCCCTTTATCTTAATTAAAAATATTTAATTAAGAAATCCCTCCCAAAAATGTTTAAATCTTATTTAAACATTATTTCCTTAGTTATTAATTATTTAATTAATAAATTGACCAAAAAACCCAAAATAAATAAAAAAATTATTTTTTGCCTAAAACTTGGCCAATTTCCTTATGACCAATAACCTCTTCCAAAATCTTCTAATCCTTCTTTAATTTTGATTAAAGGCTAATCCCATCATTTCCTACCCCTAATCCCAACTCAAAATATTTAATTAAGATTAAATATTAATCCTCTTGTTTATTAAAAATATTTTAATAAATATCTCCTCAACCCAAACCCTTGAAATAAATAAAACTTTATTTATTTCATAAAATCTTATCCTAGGAAGTTCTAGACTCTTCTAGAAAGTCTTTATCCTCATCCAAAGTCTAGACTCTTCTAGAAGATGTCTTTAACCCTAATCCTAATCCCCTCCTAACCTTGTCACATTCCCTAAACATGGGTTAAAACTTGCTAACTCAAGCCAAATTTAACAAATATCTCCTCCTTCACCCACCCTCATTAATTGCAATCCACTTGCCATCCACTTGCCTAGTCCTAAGCCATCTCTAACCCTTCCTCTAATCATTTTTACAACCCTAAGCAAGCTTAAAACCTCCCTAAACCCTCAAATTCGAATTTCATGGTATCTCTCACAAATATCTTCAACCACAAAACTTTATAAAGCCCACAAAGTCATAAATGTTCTTACAAAGCACTTATGAAGGGTCTTTATGAAGATTTTATCTCTTGAGCCTCCTTTGTTGACTCATCCTTGCCCTTTCCTCCATCCTCTCACCCTGTGACATGTGTCACTTTCTGATTGGTTGTAAGGAAGCACAATCCATGTGCTCTCCTCTCATGCAATCTAAGCCCTTCATGAGCTTTTTCCCATCCTTGCATCCTAGCCCTTGATCCCTCAAGCCTCTTGCCTATAAATTGGATCCTTCCCCTTTGCAAAATAACACAATCCATGAAGTAAAGTTATAATGCTATTTTGAGAGCCAAATCCATACTAAAGCCATCTATCCACACCAAAAATCCACAATCATCCATTGAAGCCTTTGGAAGCATATTGAACATACATCCTATCTATTTAGACAAAGCTACTCAACAAGAGAGCTTCTCATTGAGAGAGCCCATTAATGGCTCATATTCTCAATTGAGAGCTCATCTTAGTCTATCTTGAAGTTTATGAATTTTGTTTAGTTTGTAGAAGCTTTATTTAAATTTAGTTTCTATTAGCATACTAACATTGCTCATATACAAAGTTTACTTAGGTCAATGCATTATTTTATTATTTCTTAGTGAGACACTTAGGATTTTGCGTACTCTTATGAGTTGTCATATTGACAACACTGGAGTAAGCAACTCTAATTTAGCACATGGTGTCTACAAGACTAGAGTTTGTGTAATTAACTAAGTTATCATGTTGACAACATAGTTATTTGCACTCCTAATTTAGCACATGGTGTCTACAAAATAATTTTACATGCTACACCTTTGTAGGCTTATCCTCTCATCATCGCACTTTCTCCTATGCTTAATGGAGGATAATCCACTTCTGGTGGACATGTGCCTTGTTGTAAGACTTATCAATATGTTGATTCCTAGGAATTCTAGAAGCATTCTAGATGCCTTTATATATAGGCACTCCTAGTGTACTTTCACATAAATTGAATATCATATTGTTATTTTGATCATACTCTTTTGGTCAATTCTTGTGCTTGTGCTTGAGTTCCTTGATCTTGGGTAAATTTTCCCTAAGACAAATTCTTACATGGTATCAGAGCTTGGAGAATTTCTCTTTACATAGCCATTTGAGACCATTCTTGCTTCAGCACCTCAACTTAGATCCAAAGTATTGTAGTCATTGGGAGCATCTAGAGCCAAAGCGGACCTCACCATTGCATCTAAAATGTCGATTCGGTGAAAATTGACTATAAATTTGTCTATCTTAGGCCATAGTCAAACTTGAGGAAAAAATTTTGCAAACCAGCACACGAAGGCCCAATTTGCAAGTACAGTATGATAATTTTTTAGATCTACAAATTTAAGTTTCAGATCAGTATTTTTCTCTGCATTTTCATAAGTATTTTTCTGCAATTTTTGGAGGAATTTTCAAAAAAAATTCAGCCAGTAGGACCTGCAGAGGATTTTTTTTGTAGGAGCTAGGTGGTGAAACCCCAGCCCCCGCAGAGAATATTTTTCATAGCACAGTATATTCCTTCATATTCTTAATCTAGTAGACGACTTTACTAATTTTGGCCATATCATAACACTCACGGTGGGACAATCTCATCACACGACCGACTTCACCAAATCTCGGCCACTTCAATTTCTCTATAACCTGCAGACTTTGCCTTTTATTCATTTTTTAGGGCACTCCTACTTTCAATGTGGGATTAGAGATTACCCCTGCTAGCACCATTTTTTACCTACCGACAGCCGCAAAGAGTTTCCAGTGCCAAATGCATTTCTCACCCATTTAAAATTCTCACTGCCAATGGAAAAAAAATTCTAGCAAGGGCTTGACCTCCTCTAGAGCCATGTAGTGAAATAAAATTAGCCCATGTAATGCCTCCTTTGACATGTTTTCGGCCCACCTTATTGCACACGAACAGTGACTGCGCTCAACCACGATGATCTCGCCACATCAGCGCTCTACGTGGCTTCTACAGTGCAATCTAACATGTAAACCCTGCCATGCGACGCTCAGCCTCCTCATCCTCCACATAGGAAGACCAAGTCAACAACCTTCACACATTGACCTAACACATCACCATGTCAGATCCGATCCAAACTGCCACATGGTGCCCAATCAGCTGCCTCTTGCTAATGTCAGTTTTTCCATACAAGTATACGTATCTACCACATGGCACTAACTACCACGTAGGAATCGTCTGTACACCACATCATGTATTGAGTCACTTTCCACGTTAGTGCCAACTGGACCTATCATATGCCATGTCATATTCGTACTATACAGCTTTTCTATGTCACCCAGGGTGGCCTTTTTTCGCTGACATTAGCAATTCACGACATTAAATTTGACAACCATCTGATCATCATTTCCAGGCCAAATAACACTACTGCAATGGTCATTTGACCATCAAATTTGACCTCACAATTTGTTGCCCAAACCCCTCTCTAGATTCAGTTTTAATTTGACAGTATGAATTTGGGAGGCCATATCTCAGTCATCTGGACTCCAAATCAAGGGCGATTGTTTTTTGATTTTGGGTAGAATTTCTTGATCTTTTTAGTGGTGCAGCTATTTTCTAGTTTTGGTGCATGGATTTGTTAGAAATTACATTTTTTGGCAATTGTACGTATCTAATCCTATATTTTGCAACTTCAAACACTCTGTACGGGCTCATCTGGACACATTTTTAGGTTCCTTTTTTTTTGAAAGTGTGTTTTTCTTGTCTACTTTCTAGATTTGCAATCAAATTATAGGGTTGTGTGGAAAAAAAATTATCACTTTCAAAATTAGGGCTTTTTTTATCAAATCAAAGTGGCAAAAGTTCTACCAACAGCAAGAAGAAGCAATGGAAGCAAAAATCACAATTAGAGACACAACAATCTACCTCCTCATAGCAAGGCAATTCTTCTTCCAACAAGAAGGGAAACAACGATAAGAAGGAAAAATTATTTTGTGCATATTGCAAGAAATTGAATCATGATGAGCATCATTGCAAGAATAAGAGAATCGATGAGTTGTAAAACATAATCAAGAAGAACAAAATCAATGTGCCAAATGCTTCCAAGGATTCAACTCCCACTACTTCAAAGAGAAAAGGGCAAGAACTTATGGCTAATTCAAGTTCTTTAGCAGAATGGATTCTTGACTCAGGTGGCTTGTATCATATGGGTTCTTCAAAAGGAGACTTTGCTTCAATGAAGCAGTCTAAGGTATCGCACATATTTGTAAGAGATGATACATAAATGGAAGTCGAAGGGAAAGGAAAAGTTGAGATGGAAAATGGGGAGTTCAAAGAAGTTCTCTATGTTCCCAATTTTAGCTGTAATCTTCTCTTAATCTACCAAATCACTCACTTTGGAGATGGAAATAAAGTTGATTTCCTTCCAGATTCAATAATGGTGCACACTCTTAAGGATGATTCTGTAGTTGCAATGGGTAAAGTCAATCATCAAAAAATGCTTTATTCTTTCTTCCACTTACAAACAACATGGTCAAAGGTCTACCTACAATCAACTTTTCTAAGGGTGAGTGCTCATCTTGTTCAATGGATATGTATCTAGAGGAGAAGTTTGATAAAGGGAAGTCTTCAAGAGCCTTAGTTGTTCTTTAGTTGGTTCACATGGTTCTAGTAGGTCCTTTTTTAGTGACATCAGTTAGCAAGAGTCGCTACATTCTCACTTTCATTGGTGATTTTTCATCCTCATTTTTGCATGTTGATTTACAGTAACTTGCTAAGTAGGAAAGTTTAAAGCTTGGATGAATTAACAATTTAATAGACTCACTTTACTTGATGAAAAATATTGAATTGGACACTTGGACCTTGAATAACTAATTCACCCCCCCCCCCCCCCCCCCCCCCTCAATCATTCTAAAGCATTTCTATCAGATAAAACAATTTTCTTATGAAGAAGTTGAGGTTGAAGGACTATTTGAATCAATCAATCCAAATGACAAAGAATTTGTAGATCTACTTGAAAAGATCAAACTCCTAAATGAAGAAATAAGAGGACTAAAAAGAGAACATAAAATCCAATTAGTAAGATTATGTGATGTGACTTTAAAAAAGAATAAAGTTGAAGAAGACAGGACTATGGCTAAGGAAGACAAAAGAGTAATGGCTATCAGACTTGAAGAAAGGATATCAGATGTACAAAAGCTCACAAACACATAACTGGACATGATGAATCAACTAATGCTTGCAAATCAAGAATTGAATCAGACATATGTGGAAATCTCAAATCTCAAATCACAAAGAATGAACTAAAAACCAAAAAAGAGTCTATAGAGAGATTCAACAAACCTAAAAAGGTAATGAAGTACTTTGAAGAACTTATGAAGTCATCTAGTTGTTCTGATGGGTCAAGACATTCATGCACTAAGCAAGGAGAATAATTTAGGAATGGATAGCTGAAAAATGCAAATTTGAAGGACAAACCAACATGTTATCACTATGGAAAACTTGGTCATACTGGTTACTGGTTACATGTTATCACTACAGAAGCAGCAACAAGTACTTCCATAGGAGCATCTACCACCAGACAGGCTATTTGGGTCATCAGATATAGAGACTTAGATGAGTGCCATGGAGGTACAGGTGAGCGAGTTAACAAGTATTATACAGGCTTTTATTACGGCGATGACACCGAGGCCACCACCACCACCATCATCACCAAGGACAGATGGGGTTATGACCAGTTTGATGACCACAACCATACCTATCACATTGATTATAGGTGCAACTAAGAAGGCTCCTCAAGATGAGAGGAGTGCCCCTAGTGATTAGGGACCTATAGAGAAGAAACATATAGATGATACAGATGGTGAGACATAGGGTTGATCTGTGTATCATTTTGTATCACACTTTTATTAACATATCATGTGTATCATTGATGAGGACCTATTGATGTCCATGTAGATGTATTTTGTGACCTTTTTATGTTCATGTTGATGTGATCTTTTTGATATTCATGTTGATGCAATCCTTTTGACATTCATGTCGATGTGATCCATTTGATATTCATGTTGATGTGATCCTTTTGATAAATGATTATCTGATCGTTAAGATATTTTAACGTTGCACTTGTCGTATCATGGACTCTTGTATGCATGTGATGTTGTGATTTGGTTGATATGATAATTATAGATGTTGATACATTGTGGATGCTTAATGTAGTATATAGATTAGCATGATATGTGGATAGTGAATGAAGCAATTGAATGACATGTATGAGTGAAATGTGCCAATGAGATATGTGAATGAAATGTTAGGTAACAAGATGCATGAATGAAATGAAATGTAATGTAAATGAAATGTGATGAACAAAAAGGCAATGTAATGGGATGAATGTAATGGAATATGTGTAAATAAAATGCAATGAAATGAAATGAAATGTGATATGTAGTGAAATAAAATTGGATGTAATGAAATGTGATGTAATGAACTGTGATAAATGAATTATGAGAAATAAAATGTGATGTAATGAAATGTGATGAATAAAATGTTATGTGATGAGATGTAATTTAATGAAAGGTGATAAAATGAAATGTGAGTAGATGAATGTGAGGAACTATAATGAATGAAATGAAAGGATGTGTATAAATGTGAAATGAGGGATGGATGAAAAATGGAAAATGAAATGATTAGTGAAATGTGATGGTAGGATCCATTTAAATGATTATAATGTGATAAAGTGGTAGGTAATGTGATTAGATGAAATCAGAAATGAAATGAAAAATGAGTCAATAAAACATGATAAAATGTGGTAAAGGACAATGAAATGATATATGAATGAAACATGATAAAATTCAAGGAAGTGATAAAATAAAATGTGATAAGTGGGATGAGAAATAAGTGTAGGGATAAATGAAGCATAATGAAATGAAACGATAATAAGAAGCAAAATGAAATGAAAGAAAATGACAAAATGAAATGATGCAAAAAATGAAAAATGGAAGGAAATAATGAATGAAATGTGAGGAAAGCACAATGATAAATGAAGCGAGAAAGAATGATAAATGAAATCAAATAACAAAAATTGATAATGAAATGATGTGATAGTGAAATATGATTAAGGGAAATGAAATATGAAAAATGATGAAATGAAATGATAATGATGAATATGAAATAAAAATGATAAATGAAGTGATACAAAAAGTGAAATGTGGGGAAATGCAATGAAGTAGGAGATGATAATAATGAGATAAAAAAAGAAGAGGGGAGATGAGATGAATGCAAGTGAAAATGGAAGGAAATGATTGTGCTAGAGATGAGAAGACGTGAAGGAAAGGGACTCAACATTTGAGATTCAAAAGTCACAAATGAAACTTGAGAACCAAGTAAGAAAAGGTAGAATTATGAATGAAAGAAATATGATGAATGGTGTAATGAATAGTGACCAAAATTGTTTGAGATTCGAAGGTCACATAATGCAATAGGTGGAATAACTGAGATGTGAGAATGAAGTATGATGCAAGGTGGTAGTGTTGTGATGAGACAAAGTCCACACTAGTTGAGTGTTAACCATGAATGAGTATGTTGTTTTGTGTCCTACTATTTGATAGCCTTTCTTGAATTATGTAGTTGTTTTGTTGAATGGTGTTTGTTAAGCTCGTCTGAATATTGTGCCAAACATTTTTTTTCAATGAAACCAAGATGAAAATTCAAACTAAATGAATGCAACTAACTATCATTGTTTGTAAACAGGTGCAAATTAACTATGATCATAGAGTGTTTAGTATAAAGTGACCTAGTACAACCACCACTAGCTCAACTATGGTGATATGAATACTATATCACACCAAGAAGTACCACTAAACATAGGTAATGTACATGAAAGATATGACAACTATTAAGAACAAAAGTTATAGCCATAGTAAATGAAAACAAGCATGCAAATAGTCATATGTCACATAAAGAACCTTACCTAAGATATTGTACAAAATTGGTTGAGGTAGAGATGACCTTCCAGATGAGAGGAGGCACTTACAAGTGGACACCAATGATGTAGAAAATTAAAGGATCATTGGAGCAAAATAGTGAAAAACCAAACACAAATAAAATATCATGATGTCATCCTAGTACCTCTAGTAAAGTACATCATCGAGGTACTAGAAGTTCATAACAGTAGAAAAAAACCATTGTTTGTGGATCAGTAGTGCTGACAATTGTGTGCAATAGTGTCAATTTTCTTCAATTCCTCATGGACACAACTAATGTGGCAGTCTAGTAGTGTAAGTGGTGATTTAGTAGCGAGATCATGTGATTGTGGCATAAGATATGTGTCAGCATGGATCAAGGTGTTTGAGTGTCAGAGCTGAGGGACAAGTGTACTTGGTATTGGTGCAGTGAGATGCAGAGAGTGGATGTGTGGCAAGGTCAGAAAAGTGTGAGTTATGGAAAGTGCTAGCCATAAATAGGTGGATAAGATGTATACAAAGTGAAGCATAGTGAAGGGTGCAGCGCAATCATTGAGTTTATTAAGAAGTCCAAGGAAGTGTGTAAGTGAAAGCATGTTAGGTTCACCAAATCAATCACAACAAGAGGATGATGTTAGCCAAGTAGGATGGGTGAGGTAAGGACAAAGGGAAAAGTGTAGTCAGTGGACCTTCGGGGTACTAGTGTATCAGTCCAAACTTTAAGCATTAGTACATGAGCAAGGTGAATCAAGTCATGCAGGACTGGTGCAAAAATGACCTAAGGGTTCAGGAGTCAGAGTGGAAGAAAAACCATTATCAGCATTAATGATGTTTTTTGGGAGCGCAGTGCAAATGGCGTTGTAGGTGGTATTGGATGAGGAACCGATGATGCAAGAAGAGGCTAGTCCGCCTGAGGTAACTAAGAGCATGTCAACAGTAGTAGCAGAGGCAAGGGAGATGGATTTACTAAAGAATACTATAGGGAAATCTTAGAGAGCGATATAAAATGTTAGTGTGGGTGAGGTAACAAGTGCAATAAGTCTATTGATTATCCTTATGATACCAGGACAAAAGTCAACGAAAGAGGAGGAGTTGAATTGAGTGTGGTGGAACCACTGCCAGAGGTGGATGGAGGAACGTAGGGGACAAGTGAGGCAACAAACTTACAAAAAATGTTGGTCACAGAGAAACTCTAAGTGGATAATGTGGAGCAAGAAGTTGCATTTTTGTTGGGATTGGTGGAGAAAGCTCACAAGGATAGAGCATAGACAAAACTGAAATGGCTCCAGATAGTGGGGAATTTTAAGCAAGATTAAGTGTAGTCATTGGAAGCAAAACTATGAGTGGAATAGTCACGAGCAAAGGAAAATGATGTGGGTCTGTAGGCAAAGCGATCACAAGCACAAAGACTATAGGAGTCATTGAGGATGGAATGAGTGGGTTTGGAAAGTGCGCATAATGAACTAGTGTTATTGCAAGTGCAGTCTAAGTCATTTAGGGAGACAATTGTGAAATCAAACACCCTATCTTAGTTGCAAGAGAGGTTAGCATTGAGCAAGTCATAGGTGAGGCAGTTACAGTAGTGACTAAGTGAAGCAAAAGTGGTTGTGGAGTGCCAGAGAATGGTGACTGATCAAATGTAATAAGAGTTGGATGTGGCCCAACGAGCGATCACTATACTAGAGATAAACAAGCTAGTGGAGAATGTGTTTTTGGATATGCAATGGACTACGAAGGTGCACTAGGAAGCTACTTATTATATGGGGCTTTATAATCAATCACTCCCTAAGGAGAAGTGATGAGAGACTTAATTTGTAGATAGTGAATTCACACAACTGTTGAATGCTTAATTGTGTGGTGAGATTCTCTAATTCCCATGAATGCAGTGTGGGTGTGATGAGGATTAACACCAGCAGCTTCATCTGCTAGGACTGGTTCTATGAAAATGCCCCTAATCAGACACATTGTCCTACCACCTCTACAAGGGAGGCTAGAATAAATGATCCACCGGATGCTATTTGAATGTAATGTTATTGTTGTCATCATAATAGATTAAAAGAGTGTGTTTTTATGGCAATCAAAAGGGTGACTGATGTGACTGCTAATGATCCATGATGTTGAAAGTGTCAAATAAATGATGTCATTTCCATTTTTGCTATTTTCTGGATATGTTTGGATGTTTTTGGCATTTTGAGGAATATGTGGATGTTTATGGAATTTTGATAAATATTTTGACTATTTTTTGATGTGTTCATGAATATTTGAATATTTTAAGAATTTTTACAAATATTTGGAAGCTTGGTAATTTTCATGAAAATGGGAGCAAAAAAATATGTAGAGGAAGATTGACCTTCACTTATGTGGGCTAACTAAATGGTGGTGTGGAAACTCAAGGAAAGATGAATACAAACTTGTGTGACTTTTGGAGAGTTATGGCGATTGAGTTGGAAAAAGTAGGAAATGCTAAACCATGGATTATTAGGCACAATTCTATATATATTGATAGCCTTTACAGATAAGCTTAAGACCAAAGTTGGGAATTTTCTCTAGGTGTGTTCTGAGACGGATAGTCATGAGGCCTATAAAAAGGTGTTTGGGCCTACGTAAGGTTTTGATCCTAAAAGAGGCATAAGAGGGGCCTTGAAAAAGGTACTTGGGGGTCTAAGAAGGATGTTTGGGCCTTGATAAAGGTGCCTAGGGCCTAAAAAGGCACTTGAGGGCCAAAAATGGTGCTTGAGGGCCTAAAAAGTCACTTTGGGGGCCTGAAAAGGCAAAACATGGCCTTGGAAAAGGCATTTGGGCCTAAAAAGGCACTTTGGGAGCCTAAAAAAGGCGCTTGAGGGCCAAAAACAATGCTTTAGGGCCTAAAAAGTCACTTTGGGGGCCTAAAAAGGCAAAATAGGGCCTTGAAAAAGGTGTTTGGGCCTAAAAAAGCATTTGGGGGCCTAAAAAGGCATTGGAGGGATCTAAAAAGATGAGGAGATTGTTGCAATCTCTCAAACTTACACTTACTTATTCTGTTCCCCCCAGTTAGGTGATCATGAAAGAGTCCAACAGATATCTAGGCCTTTCGAGATAAC
Source organism: Cupressus sempervirens (assembly GCA_028749045.1). Classification (NCBI taxonomy): domain Eukaryota; kingdom Viridiplantae; phylum Streptophyta; class Pinopsida; order Cupressales; family Cupressaceae; genus Cupressus; species Cupressus sempervirens. The sequence goes on along the minus strand of CM053784.1, from coordinate 740,158,508 downwards.
ATTGATATATTTGTTGAAAGGTTGTTAGATTAATCGTGGACTCTACAACATAAATAACACTAATAATTCATCAAGAATTGTTGTTCTCAATAGGAGGAAAGAAAAGGGACTCTACCGGAGCATTTTCTGTTGTTCACATTGTGCCAACTTTTCTAAATCCCAACGAGATGTTTCAAGACATAACTACGCTGCTTCTTAATGCCTTTTAGGCACTTTTTATTGTTTTTCCAGAGGTAATAGAGCCATAAAACATGTCATAAATTATTTAAATATTTTTCAATGTAGTGGATGTCACCATTGATTTCATATAAAATAAGTCGAGGTACACAAATTTGTCCCGAAGGAGCAGCAATTATAGATGGACACCATCTCAACATGAAATCAATGGATCATCAGTTTGAAAAATACAAAAATAATTTATGCATAATTAAATAGCCTGTTTGAGTTGAGTTTGTTATTCGGTGGCTTGATTTTTGGGTTAGTTTTGATATTGTTAGGAATTTTTAGGTATTTTTGTCAATCATTAACAATTTTTACCAATTTTTGAATGGTTTTGATGATTTTTAACAATTTTTCAATGTTTTTGACAAATTTTGACAATTTTTTAACAATTTTGGAACTAAGGGGCATGGAATGAGGATGAGGGAGATTTTATGGAATAGGGAGATAATCAGGGCCTTGTTGGACCACATAAAGAGACAAGGAGACCAAAAGTGTGCCAAAAAGGCTGAAAGTGGGCTTAGAGGACTATATTTGAGATGATAGAAGAAAAAGAGGATCTTTGGGACTTCAAAAGGATATTATGAAGGCTAAAATGGATAGTGGGAACTATTGGTCATGGTAGATATTTGAGATGTGTACTAATTTTCTTGCAATTCAAGGCTATGATATCTTAGAACATAATTGGACTCCATGTTTCCTCTAAGTTTCTTGCCATCCTGTTATTGTTGTTTTGTTGCTTGTATTGACTACTATGAACTATGTCTGATGCTAAGAACCACTGAACTATAACCCACAAGTGTTTCTCAATTGGGTATGTGTAAAATTAACTCAACTGTGAGAAGGCAAGAAAAAATCAAAATTTGTCTCAGAGAGAGTTGCTTGTGACATGCCTTGTTGTCCTTCAGTATTGAAGGACTCATGGTTCTTAGGGAAGTCCAAAGGTGTTATCTCTCACTCCTTTTAAACCAAAGGTAGTATTTCTCATCTTTTTTTTTGTACCAATTTTTAAAAATGTTTTCTGGTGTTTTTTATTTTTTTGGTGTTTTTGACGATGAGGTGTTTCATCAAAGCTTTAGACATAAAACCTTTTGAGATGGATGTTGTTGATGGGTTCAGCTAATTCCTCACCATCACAATTTGAAAGTCTATAGGTAGCTATCCTAAAAGATTCTGTGATAATGTAAGGACCAATCCAATTGGCCTCCCATTTTCCTTTCTTCTCCCTAGCTGCCTAATTCTTAAGGTTTTCCCATAGAACTAAGTCTTCAATTTGAAAGACACAGGGTTTAACCTTTTTGTTGTAGTGTCTTAATAACTTATTCTGATACACTTTGAGGTGATCATGTGTTGTACGTTGATGTTCTTCTAGGAGTTTCAGCTATTCTAGATGGGTCACTTTGTAGTCTTTATTGGATAGGATATCACGAAGAGTAACTCTCAAGGATGGGATCTCAACCTCTAAAGGAAGAATGGCTTCACAACTGTAAACCAAGGAGAAGGGTGTAGCGCTTGTAGGCATCCTAACACTTGTCCTATAGGCCCAGAGGGTAGGGTTTACTTGTAGATGCTAGTCTCTACCAATATCATTGATAGTCCTTTTAAGAATGTTAACAATGGTCTTGTTGGTGGCCTCTGCTTGGCCATTGCCTTGGGGATAATAGATTGATGAGGAATGGTGTTTAATGTGAAATTCTCACATAATTTGTCAATTATTTGATTTTTAAATTATAAGGCATTGTTTTTTAAGATGTCATGAGGTATGCCAAACTGACAAATGATATGGTTTAGAATGAAGGAAGTGATTTGTTTTCATGTATAGTCGGCAAGTGGCACTGCTTCAACCTACTTGGTGAAATATTTTTTTACGGTGATAATCCATTTATGTCCACGAAAGGAAGGTGGGTGGATGGCTCCAATCAAATCAAAGCCCCACTGATGAAAAGGCCTTTGTGTGGCGAGAGGGTTGAGCTCTTGGGCTAGCACATGAATAAGGTTACCATGGATTTGATACTTTTTGCAAGTTTTAATATAGTCGATAGAATCCTTTTCCATGTTTGGCCAAAAATAGCCCATCCCAAGAATTTACTTTGCTAGTATAAATCTGCTGGAGTGTGACCCACAGATGACTACATGGACTTCTTGTAGGGTGACTCTAGACTCGTCCTTTTCAAGATATTTAAACAAAGTACCATCAAGACCTTTCCTATACAACATATTAGCCAACAAAGCATAGCACAAGGTCTATCCAATGAAATTACATCTTTGGTTGTGTGATAGATTAGAGAGAGTGATGTTATCATAGAGGTAGGTAATGATGGGGCTATACCAAAGGGAGTTGGGGGTGTCTAAATGACAAATAATGAGGGAATCAGGTTGAGTAAATGCAGGTTGAACCACCTCTTCTACTAAGAACTCATACTGCTCGTATTGCTCTGGTAACTGAAGCAAGGAGGCCAAGGTGTCCATGACATCTACTACTTTATTCTTATCTCTAGGAATATGTTCAAAAGTAATGTGAATAAAACATGCCTTAAGTGTATCAACCATGTGCTTCTAAGGTAACAATTTTTCATCCTTGGTTTGATATGTGTCTGTGACTTGATTGATGATCAGTTGAGAATCCCCATAGACTCCTAGCACTATAAATTTCCATTCTAAGGCTATTTTGAGGCCTAAGACCAAGGCTTCATATTCTAACATGTTGTTTGTGTAGGGGAAAAGTAGTTTTTAGGACTTGGGGTTGGTAACACCCAGGGGCATAATGAACAAAATACCAATGCTTAAACCATGGTGTGTATAAGAACCATCAAAGTAGAACTTCCAAGTGACCAGCTTTATTTGAAGAATGTGCATATCTGGAAAATTAGCTAGGATATGATTCAAACTCTCTATGGGTGCATCTGCCAGTTGGTCAGCAATGGCTTGTCCTTTTATTGCTTTCCTATCAATATACTCAATATTAAACTCGCTTAGTATCATTACCCACTAGGCCAATCTTCTTATCAACGTTGTCTTATTGAGAAGATACTTGAGGGGATCAATCTTGGAGATGAGTTTAACCTTATGTGTCAAAAGATAATGGTGTAGCTTTTGTGAAGCAAAAACTATGGCTAAACAAGCTTTTTCAATATAGGTGTAACTGATCTCATAGTTGACCAGGGTGCGACTGATATAATAAGTGGCCCTTTCTTTGCCCTAGTTGTTTTCCTATACCAGGAGGGCTCCAATTAATTAATTTGTTAGGGAAATATATAGCAACAATGGTTTTTGTGATACTAGAGGTACCAACATAGGTGAATTCATCAAGTAGTTTTTGAGTAAATCGAAGGCCATCTAGCACTGATCATCCCATTTAACAATTATGTCCTTATGGAGAAGGTGGGTGAAAAGCACACACTTTTTTGCTAACTAAGAGATGAAGTGATGGATTGATTGAAGTTTTCCTTGAAGAGAACACAACTGACTCAAGTTCTTTGGAGGTCATATGTTGATTATAGCTTGTACCTTTTCAAGATCAACTTCAATCCCTTTGGCTAAAACTATGTACCCTTGGAGTTTGCCAGATTTTATGCCAAAAGCACATTTTTTAGGGTTTAGCCTAACTTTGAATGCTTATAGGTAGGTAAATATCTTGTCCAAGATGGGAAGATGATCTTCCTAGGTATGATATTTGACAAGGATATCATCCACATAATCTTCCATAAAAATGTGCATCATATCATGAAAGATAGTGGTCATGGCCCACTGATAGGTGGCCCCTATGTTCTTGAGGCCACAAGGCATAAAATTCAAACAAAATGTGCCCCATGCACATGTAAAAGCTATTTTCTCTTGATCCTCTGGTGCTATCTGAATTTGGTTGCACCTTGAAAATCCATCCATGAGTGAAAACATGGAATGACCTATTGTCGAATCTACAATTGTGTCAATGTCGGGAAGTGGGAAATCATCTTTAGGACATGCTTTATTTACATCTCAAAAATCAATAGAGATGTGTATGCTACCATATTTATTTTATATAGGCATAATATTTGATATCCATGACACATCAGCTAAGGGTCAGATGAAGTTGGTGCTAAGCAATTTCTCCAATTCTGTTTTGACTAGCAAGGCTATGTGAGGATGTATTTTTCTTAGCTTTTTCTTAACCAGCTTGGCCTCTAGAGAAATGTTGAGGTGATGAAGGATTAGAGTTGGGTCTAACTTGGGAATGTATACGTAAGACCATGCAAAGTTTATTTGCCTCTCTTTGAAGAAGTGAATGAATGCACTTCCTTCTTTTATGTTTAAAGACTATGCCAAATGGATTATCTTCGGTCCCTACTGTATTCCAATGTTAAATTTTTCTATAGGTTCAATTAGGATAGATGATCTTTCCTCTGAGTGCTTGGGTAAGGTATCAGTCATCTCATCCATGGGTGCCACAGTTGGGTTTTCACCATTGGATGTGTCATTTCTATTTATTTTAGTTTTTTTATCAAGATCAGCTACAACCTAATGTTGGTCATTAATGCTTTGATATGCTTGGTTAGTTCTAGTATGATTGAGATGACTGATATCAGACCCATCCACGTGCATTCATGTTCTTTGTGAATGAGATGCTTCAACCACGTTAAGGTAAACAAAAATATCGTGGTCAGTGGAAAAATTGGGAATATGGTGAGGGTTGATTGTATCCTAGCTAATGAGCTCAAGATGGACTAAGGAGAGTGGTTCACAGTATGGATAGGATTTGGTAAGGTTTAAAGAAATGACCTCATTTGAAGATTCATACATTGTATCGATTAGGTCTATAACGTATGCTTCCTCTAAAGTATCTGAAAAAGTTGAGCTAGTGAGTGGCTCATAGTACTCATCTTTGACTTTTGCTGGGAAAAAATTCAGAAATAAAGTTTGAAACTAAAACTTGTCAATAGGTTCATCATCCTCATATGATGTAATGTGACATGTTTGTTCTGTATCAGTCTCTAGGTTGTTCTGATGTGTGTTGGCTCTTGGTGAAGTAAAATCTGAATGAGAGGTTGATCCTTGTGCAATGAAACTATTGTATGTAGGAATGTGAACAAAATCACATTCTTTATCATAAATGGAATCTTCAAATAATGATTTGAATTGCCACTTGGTGGAATCATCATCATCATCATTGTTATTAAAGGTGTCCATGAATGGTTCCCTTGTAGGATGTAGACTTGGGATGAACAAATTTGCATTCTTGTTGTCAATTTTTGTTTGGTTTTTGACATCTTTTTCTTTGGGTACCCATACCAAGGTGGAAGAGGAGGAATCATTGTGTTTGGAATGAGACCTAGAAGTGGTATGTACATTGTCTTGTTCACTATATCCTACCCTTATTTTTGATATGTTGGACCTAAACTGTGCTACTAGGGGTTTGATGATACCTTTCCCTTTCCTTGAAGGGCCATCACCTATATATCCCGTATTTTTCATTAAATCAAAACCTTTTCCATATAAGTGAGTGTAGATGTCAATATTTTGTATCTGTCCACTAGTTTCCTCTATGGAATTTGAAGATACACCACTTTCTTTGAAAAAATGTGCATGATAAGGCCTAGTGGTGGATGATGGTTTGTCGTGAGATCTCAAAAAGAGTGGGGGATCAAATAATGAGACTGAGTTCTCACCTACCCCTTTGCATTGTAGTTTGCACTTCCTATCAAACTCTTTCATTAGCCTATTCATTTCCTCATAATGTGATTGTTTATGGTTTTTTGATGTTGATGGTGAAGGAATGGTGGAATTTGAACAACCAACTTTCTCTTTACCCTTAGTTGATGTAGATAAGTGATCATTATCTTGGCTAGTGGAACATGAAGTATCTATTGATGTGGACCAATTGATGTCATCCATCAGGGTGTCAGCTTCTTCCCTGTTATGAGGAACAAGGGAAATGCAATATTGGACAAGGTTTTGATCTCCAGGTATGGTCACCTCTTGACCCATGTATGGAAATTTGAGACATTGACGGTAAGTGGAAGGAAAAACTTGTATGTCATGGATCCACAACCTTCCTAATAGGATATTGTAAGCTTATTTTAACTCCAAGACTTGACAAACAATTTGTTATTAACATTGGACCTACCTTGATTGGTAGAATAACCATGCCCTTGGAGGATATCTTCTCATCATCATAAGCCTTTATGGTGATTTTTTTCTTTGGATCAACAATATCCTCCATATATCCTAGGAATTTTCCCAAATTCAATGTGCAAATGATTAGGCCTGCCCCACCATCAACCAAGGCTCTCCTGACTTTGTTTCTATGGATAAAGACTTCAATGTGCAATGGAGAATTTTGTGGATGGATAACAGACATATCATCTTAAGCTGAAAAAGATATGCAATGAGGGGTAGCAAGGTTACTTACCATGTTTTTAAGTCTGTTGATTGTTTGGCACTAAGGCTTTGGTGAGGATCTCTTTATGCTTAGGAGAGATTTACAATAACTTGAAAATAAAGATATGGGCAGGAGTCTTGAGTAACTAGTTGACCAAGCTATATTTGGATAAGGTGGAACTCGTAATTGCATGATCAAAACTCATCATGAGGCCTAGTAGGATGACTTTAGAGGCTTGACCTTAGGTAACAACGTTTGATGATTATTTCTTATTTTTATCTTTAATTATGATGATATTTACAATGTCATCAAATTTGGAGATCATATTGATGGTATTATCGTAATGATGAGCATAATTAACCCTATCATGGGAAGGTGTGTTCTAGTTTTCTCTGGAAGATTCACCCTTCTCATGGCTCATGAAAGGGTGTTTGAAGGTCATGTGGTCTTCATTGTTATGGAGATTAGTTGCTTCAATAGTTCCATCGTTGATCAATTTTTGTTTAGCACTTTTAAGGGCATGGCAGTTGTTGGTTAAGTGCCCCTTGTTTCAGTGGTAGGCACAAAAATGCTTATCACTCCACCACTTTAGTTTAACTTGTGATTCATAGGGCTTGGCCTTAGGGAGTACAATGAGTTCATCAGCTAAGAGTGTTTGCAATGCACTCTTGTAAGACACCCCAATAGGTGTGTATTCTTTGGGGGATGATCTATTAGAGTAAATAATTAATTAATTATTATTTATTTATTCTATTTACTTAAGATTACTTAGGTTAATGCATTTATTTAATATTTAGTATTTAATGCATGTAGTGATGAGTTGTTGACAACACGGGAGTTTGTTCCCTTCTAGCATGTTCCACCTTTTTGTGGATGCTTGGTTGTCAACCTTATCTTCTACCTCTTTCTAGCTTGTTCTACAAGCTTCCTTGAGGCCTTTATAAGCAGTCTCTCTCTCATTGTAAACTCATAACTCATTTTCATTGTAAATACAATTTCATTGTTTTTGCAATATGTTCTCTCTTAAGTTCATTTAGGGTTTTTCCAAGATCCACCTCTTCCTTCTTGGCTTCCCTTCGATAGTTTATTTGCATGCAGGTGATCTTAGTGACTACAGAGTTGGATTTCATCAACTCCTACATGGTATTAGAGCCTCCCTACTGCTGCTTCGTTGAAGGTTTTTTGAAGCTGCGATTAGGAGACACAAACCCTAGTTTGTTTGTGCATTTTTCTTCAATCTAGGGGAAGAGCATTTTTTTGGAGTACTTTGGGCCCAAATAGATGCTTCCATTGAATCCGAAAGGCCATTTACAGTCAAGATTCATATAAAACTTTCTAATTTTGGAGATAGGGCTCCGAGAGGCAAAAAAAAATTGTTCCAGGGCTTTTCTGTACAGATTGTATGGACGCATAGTGTTTTAAAAAAAATTAAAATTATTTTTGGGCTATGCCACCATGGCACCACCTAGTAGCCATCACAAGGCCACCCACGCTTTGCCTGCTCCTCGCTACACTAGGTTGCGCCACCTTCACCATGCTGAGTCCCTTCCTCCGCCTGCGCGACACCTTCCCTAGCGGAGCCTCCAGTGTTCTCCACTACGATCGGCAATGCCCCTAGCAATCCTCTACTTGGCTAGATCTCTCAATTAGTGCCCCACTCATGCACAGTCACTGTAGACTCAGTGACGTGTGGTAAGCCTTACATAGTCAACCAGCCAGCCATAACATTTGGTGCAATTGGTGAGTGACGTGTGGCAGGGTTGCCATGTTAGCCGTACCTACCACGTGGCATCTATGTGGCACTGCCACGTGGCTTTCTTTTTTGCAGCAATGACCTTCAAGCTATCAATTTTAAGCTTGTGAAATGCTAACATCAACATGATGTCAGCATTGCATCAGGAGGCCTCTTGTACCTCTCCAGGGTCTTTTTTGACCTACCCTTAGTTTTTTTACCATAACTTGAGCATAGAAAGGTATTTTTCCAATTTGAAAGAAGCGTCAAAAAGTTGGTTCCGAGATGGAGACATTGGTGTAAGTATTTTCAGGTTTTGATATAGTTTTGTTGCTTATTTTTCTAGTTGAAGTCCAAAGTTTATTTTTTGACTCCAGTATGCATATCTTTTGAGTTTCATGTCAGTTTTTTGAAAACATTATATTTTTGGAAAGCTGGTTTTGTCACCTTTTCATAAATGTGGTCTTTTTCCTTAGATTCCAACCCATCCTCTTTCTATCATGTTTCTGGCATTTTTGCTCTATGGTGGATATTTTGGGTGTTTCAAGTTTGAGGATTATTTTCCTGGCATGGTTTCTTTTGTTTTGGGTTGTCCTATCTTTTGTGTCAGTTTTTTTCCTATTTTGATCATTGTAGACATTATTTGTAAGCTCTTTTGTATATGCCCTGAGATAAAGTGTCACTTTTGCATTTTGGGTTCATGAACATTATTTTTGAGACAGTTGTACTTGCACTATTTTTATAAAGCACCATGGGGGAGGATAGTTGTTTGCTGTTTTAGGCCTTCTTCCTTTTTTTTTCCCATGCAGCATTGGTGTGACTATGTCTTTATAGGTGTTTTACCTCTTCCCTCTCTCGTTGTTCTTGGTTTTTTCTGCAAAGGATTTTGGCCCACCTTCTCAGTTGCCTATCATCTCACCCTGTCTGCATTAAGCAGGGGTTATGTTGTTGTTCTAATGCATCCTTGGTTTAATGGTTCGATAGTGTGAGCTATGTATTTAGTGGTTGATCCTATATATGAGGTGATTGCAGTGGCTAGCTATCTATGCATTTCAGTGAGATGGATCATCTACCATATAGACACGCTCAGTTCGTGCCTTCTTCTTCCATGGAGGTTCTTCAGATCAGCAGTTTCTTTCAGATGGTAGACTTTGCAACTTCTTCATGCTTCCGTGATGCTCTTCATGATCACTTTTTGTTCCTATTTTAGGGGACATTCCCCTAGTTGGAGGCTTCTTCAGTTATTCACTAGGTTCTTACCTCTTTTTAGGGGAGGGTTTTTCCCGCGTGGTTTTCTCTCTTTCCTCTTTTATAAAGGTTGCATCTCTTTGCATTGTACATGGGTACCTAACATGACCTCGTTCCTGGGACCCATTTTGCATTTCATCTTAGTTTTGTGAGCTTAAGGCATTCCCCTAAGTTGCACTTAAGGGGGGGTGTTAGAGTAATTAATTAATTAATTATTTATTATTTATTCTATTTACTTAAGCTTGCTTAGGTTAATGCATTTATTTAATATTTAGTATTTAATGCATGTAGTGATGATTTGTTGACAACACGGGAGGTTGTTCCCTTCTAGCATGTTCCACCTTTTTGTGGATGCTTGGTTGTCAACCTTATCTTCTACCTCTTTCCAACTTGTTCTACAAGCTTCCTTGAGGCCTTTATAAGCGGTCTCTCTCTCATTGTAAACTCATAATTCATTTTCATTGTAAATACAATTTCATTGTTTTTGCAATATGTTCTCTCTGAAGTCCATTTAGGGTTTTTCCAAGCTTCACCTCTTCCTTCTTGGTTTCCCTTCAACAAGTTATTTTCATGCAGGTGATCTTGGTGACTACAAAGTTTGATTTCATCAACTCCTACAAGATCTTGATTATAGGCTACTTGTTGATTAGATGTTGTAGTAGTAGCTGGATTGCATCGGTAAAATGGATGAACATTGTCTTGTCTGGGTGGGTTTTTTCTAGTATTCACATTGGTGTTATTGATGATAGGATACTGCTAGTTTGGATGGGGTTGAGTTTATGGTTTAACATGGTTAGCTTTGACCACCCCATCATTGACTATGTTTTTGTTGTTATTTCTCCGCCATGACTTTTTTTTTATCAGTTGAGCCATCAGATGAATTATGAGTCTATGAGGAGTTGTTTGAGAAACACTTACCATCTTTTGATAGCTTGATGATGTCATCATCTATCAAGGTTTCTTCTACTTCGGCTACATTTTCTAATGTAGTTTTAAAGTCCTTAGGACCTTCGAGTTGCACCTAATAATTCATTGGTTTGGAGAGGCTATTAATGAATATGTCCATTTTTTCTTTATCGGGGATGTCCTAATGATATTTGGCAAAGGTGTGCCTCCATCTTTCTAGGAACATTTTGAAGGATTCTCCTGGTAGTTGTTTGGTGTTACATAGGTCGATCATGGTGGTCTCCCTTTCAATGTTATATGAGTATTGTGTGATGAACACAACAACTAATTGATCGAACACTTTGATATTGGAGGGGAGTTTTGAGAACCACTCCATGGCTTGTCCCCCTAGACTTATAGGAAACAACCTAATAGGTGAGTTGTGTCATGGACAAATTCCATACTTAAAGTATAGAATTGTCTAAGGTGATCCTAAGGATTGGATGTACCAAAATACTTATTGTATTTTGGTAATTGAACATTTTGCAGGAAAGGTGTAAAGGTAATGCTCTTGTCAAAAGGAAGGGGACACACCTTCTCAAGGCTAAATTATGTGGGCTAGATTTTGCATCTTTTCATCCTTTCCATTTCTAATTGTAAGTCTTGTAGTTTTTGTGTAACAACATCTAATGGTGATTCTTCCTCATCATGTTTAAGATTTGAAATGTCAAAATCAGATGGTAGCTTGGCATCCTGTTGTGCTAATGCTAACAAGTAGCATTCTTTGTGTTTTTCAAGTATCTTGTCCATGATACCAATGAGCTCAGGGTTTTGCTAAAAATATTCAATTTTGGTTTTGGTTATCTTCTCATCCCACATGTTGGATGAGTCCATTTTGAAAGAGGGCTCTAAGTTCTAGTTTAACAGGGGTGACTAGTGGGTAGTTGTATTAGGTGAACAGTTGGTAGGTGTAACAGGCTCACTAAGGTTTAGAGATTGTGTGCATTTGATGGTTCTTTTGGCTATTTTGGCACTCACGCATATAGGTGATCATTTTGGCTTCGTGGCTACACTGGTTTTTCACAGTGGCATGAGATGTGGATAGGATTCCTTTAGTTCATTTTCATATTGATAACATGAGACTTTCTTGTAGACTATAGTTCGTTAAGCAACAAGCTATGTTGGGAAGGATGTTTGGCAATGTTGATAATGGTGGCATTTAGGCTCGCAAAGTCAGGTAGGGAATGAATGTGTGTTTCCAGTTTGTTTCTAACTTGATATGCAAGGTTGAAATAATAGTGATTGTTGGATAAGGATTTCAGTTGAAGTTAAAACATTACTTGTTTGAAGAATGGTGGCGGTCAATTTACGAATCTCTTAGTTTGGAAGAATGTCGACAAGGGAAAAGAGTATCTGAATCTATAGTTTGTTTATGAATATTGCTCTTGCAGGTAGTCTCTATTTTATGTTTTTTCTCAAATGCGCTACAAAAAGTCTTGGATGTGTTATTTCAATGAGTATATGCACTATTTTACAGTTCACAAGGCACTGTCCTGCAGAGCATATACACTATTTAAATGTTCAAATGGGCTATTTTATTAGTCGTTTATGTTGTTTCAGGGTGCAAATGTGTCATAAAAGAGATCACCTACATTGTTTTAAAAATTGGATGTGTTGTTTCAGGTTATTCAATAATTTTTAAACCTTGTTTTGTATCAATTTTCTGCTGCATCTTCTTGAGAGGGTTGTGGTCAGAAAATTGAAATTATTATGTATTACAACAGACACATCCACACACAATTGAAATAGAAATAACAAAAGATTAAGCCCACACACACCTCAAAATGAAAGAAATAGCTTCCAAACAAGGTTGTTTAAGGCTAGTGACTATCGGGTTTTAGTGTTTACCCAACAATGTTTGAATTTACCTCTCTATGATAGAGAGCTTCCCACTAATGCTAAGGAGGTTTGGTGCAATCTCTGGTGAGACTACTAGAGGGAGGCTATATTTCGAACATGGTTGGCTTGCATTCGATTAAGACTGGAAGATTGGAAGGCATTCCCTCTCACCAGCCTTGCCAAGGAAAATCTTGAGAGGTAGCCCTCTTATGGTAGACTAACTTATCTAGTTAAAAGTAGGAAAAGTAGAAATCAAAAGCAGGTTTGGGAGTCTGATCACTCTAGAAGAGTGAGAGCATACCCCTACCACTTTGATCTCCCAAATATGATAAACAAGATTTTTTCAATTTTGAGCCCTTAACTACAGAAGACAAAGGGGCTCCTAATTAAGCTAGGTGATTATTCATTCCCTATTTGACTATTGTTGATCCTCACATAATGTTTGGCATTCTAATCAACTCTTGTGAGTTGAGAGCATAGGCCTACTCCCAATTAGATCAGCGAGATCAAACTTACTACTTAGACTAGATTATATATTCAAAAATGTTGCACTCCATTTGATGAGGGTTTAAGTCTACTTACCTAGTTCAAAGCTAGAAAAAGCTAGGCACATTTTTTAGGGTCTTCATTCTTGTCTCACAGTTGTAGTAGCCTAAGAGTCTTTTTCGGCTTAGAATAGGTCTGCGAACAAACAATAGTCAAATCTAAACATTAGATATGATGATTAATAACCCAAATTAGATCTACTAAAAGAAAATAGCATAAGTGTCACAAAAAGATGTAAATGTGCTATAAGAATTCTCAAATGCACTATTTAAGAATGTAAAAGTGACACACTTAATAGTGCAAAGGCTTTATAAGATAGGCAAATGCACTACAAAAAGCTTTAAAAGTGTTATAGAACACTTCAAATGCATTAAAAGATTGGTCAAAAGTGTTAAAACAATGCTTAAAAGTAGTGTAGCATCAAGAAAATGGTAGATCTAATCTTTGTGAGCTTGGGAATGTCTTTGAAAGTTTTTTGATCTCGTTATGAAGCTTCCCAAATGCCGTAGAACCTGCAATGGGTCAAATCTGCACCAAAAACTAGAGAAAGCACAAATCTAAAAGAAAAAGAAAAGATTAGCAAGAAAACTTGAAGAACAGAGAGGCTTTAAGACAAAGCCCCATGGTGGGTACCAATTTATACATGGTGGATTCACGTATTCATGAGACCTTAGAGCAGAGTGCAAATAGAATGACAACGAACTAATCTAAACCTAAGAAATCGTTGTCAAATAGAGACTCTATGAACATCCCATGTTTCCCTAACTACAATCGCTAAGATTGCCTTCAGACCAGCATCTCAGTGATAGTTCTAGAATGGGAGTATGCCATGAATGCAGATCTACAAATATGTATGCAAGATCTATGTGAAAATGCAGATTATATGAGTATAATAAACCTAGAATATTATGATATGAGCATGCAATAGACTAAACATATGCTAAATGATACTAAATGACATGAAAAGAATGATAAAATGCTATCAAAATGACATGAATTTGCTATAATGACTATGCTAAAACATGATAATTCTCAATGTTCCTATAATGTAGATGCCTAAAACTTGGGTCCTTTTGCTCTTGAATTTCCCTCCTATTTATAAGATTTTGGAAAAGGATGGGATAAAGATTAGGATTTCACTTTTGAATGGGGGTAATAGTGAAGCTGTAAATATCTCATAAGGCACCAAAAGGAAGAGTCCAATAGACTTAGTTTGTGACGATAAAAGAGAATTTTTCAATTCTTTTAAATGTAAAAAAGGAGGATTTTCACTTTTGTGAGGATAAATGGATTTATTGATTTAATAAATGTTCCATTTATTTTCACTTTTTGTCTTTTCCTTTTTTCTTTTTTATTTCATTTTATGATTTTGTGAATTGTATTTCCCCTTTTTAAAGTTTATTTAGGTCATTTTTCATTTGATAGATTAATGACCCAATGTAACGATCGATTTGAAAGTTCATTGTTTTCCTCTAATTTTATCCTTAATTTTACGTTGTTTGATCAAAATTGCATTGTTTTAGATATTTGCCAATTTTTAGGTGTCTACACATCCTACATGTATCCCCTTGTCATATCAACTTTGCCCACTCTATAGCCCATAGGTGTTCTGTCAATCAGGAAAGAGGATTACACTATTTTCTTTGCCTCTTTCTCATTCTCCCTGTACCATCTCTCTGATTTTTCATACAAGATTTGAAAGTATTGATCTATCCTTTAGAGGTGAAATACTTTTTCTATGTTTTGGGGTCAGAGGTCCAAGACCATCTAACATGTGACACTCTTTACAACCTTCTCTTTTGTCACATAGTACTCTGCAAGGGTCATTATCAGTTTCGAGGATTGAACTAACGTCAAGTGAGATGTTGTATTCACAAGCCCTGGCAAGATGAGTGCAAATACCATTGCCAATATTTGCTTTGGTTTGTTGTGTATGGTAAGGAAGGCATTCTAGTCTATGTGTTCTAGTTCAATGGCAGATCTCTGAGTTCCCATCCTGGAATTGTGACTTTTGAGGGCCTCCTTGATATTTAAACACAACCGGTTTTGGTTGCATTATCTCTACCATTGAAGAGGATGAAGATGCCATTTTATTTGCACAAGAGAGGAAAACATTTGTCCAAAGGTAAAAATTTGACCTAAGAAGACCCTATACTAACTCCCAAACAAGTTTAAACCATTCAAAACATAAGAAAAAATAGCCCACTCCACCTCAAAATGCTCTGTTATGCACTTCAATGCACTAGTGCACCCTTACAGGTGCGTTGGTGCATTGAATTAGTCATAGAATAGGCTAAATGCATAGTTACACACCTACGTACATGTTTACCTTGGTGAGGTGCGCACATATGCAGTACACAATGCAAAATGGGGGGGAGTCTAAGTTAGATTTTGTTCTCTAATAGTAGAGGTGCACATGTGTGCTCCTTCATTAGGCATTGAGAGTTATTTTTTATGCCTTTTTATTTGTTTTAAGGTTTTGGGAGGTGCATACATATGCACCTCATGGAGGTATCTAACCTTGGTGTATTTCTTATGCAGGAGGGAGCATAGGCAAAGGAGTGCGAGGCATAAGGGTATAGATGTGCACACCTTAGAGGGAGGAAACATAAGTGAGGAAAAGTAGGGGCGTCGAGGTATTTTATATACCCCAGACCCAATGTGTACCCCCATAGGTGCACATCTGCAAAGGTGCGCACCCTCTGGGGTTGCACACATGTGCATGTGTGCACTTACCACCCATGTGCATGTGCTTAAGTGCATGCTTCAAGCATAACTAGAGTCCAAAAAAATTACTTTTCTCTACTCTTCGATTATTTGAATCTTCCTAATCAATGATTGAGGCTTGACCTAGACCTAGGGTAGGGTCTAAAATGACCATAACTCCATATTGGGAGTCTGGTGGAGAAAAAAATCACTAGGGCATCCCCATTTCTATGAGAAATGGGGAGTGTATTTTGAAACCATAATTGTATCTAATTGGTAAATTGGGTATCCTACCCCGATCCAAAATTCACTAGGTGAAGATGCATGTTGCAACAATTTATGGATGAATAGAAATTTCTTTTTGGAGTCGATGCAAGAGTTAACTCTTTAAGAGTTTTTGAAAGTTGTGAAGATGACTGTGGTGAAACTGATGTAAATTGTACATGCAAGGTACAAGGATAACTATAAGGTTTTATAAGTTTCACACTTGAACTTATAGTTATCTTTGGAATCATTGTCAAAGGGGGAGAAATATACCAAGGGAGAATATCAGTAGTAAATTGGGGGAGAGAGAAGGTAAAACAAGTAAAGGGGGACATGAGATTCAGTAAAGGGAGAGAATGAATATGGAGAGAAACAATAAAGAGAGAATATTAGTTGTACACTCGATTTGTGTCACACTCTAAACCCTTCTATCCAAGTGATTCCATGAGTTTGAAATGCTTGGATGTCGACTTAGAGCTCCCTATCCATGGAGTGCAAGAGAGTATGATTCAAATATGAAGGCTCTCGATTGAGCCTTAGAGATACTCTTCTTGCTAGTAAACCATGCAATGGGAGGTTCCAAAGACGAGATGCAAGAATGCAAATGTCCACAAGGAGTTCCTTAAGGATGCAATGCAAATATAGATTAAACTATATGAATATGCAAAGTGCAGCTATGTTAAACAAGATGGTAGTATTACAAGATCCAAGCTAATTACTAAGTGATTTAAGCTATTGCAAAGAAACTAAACTACTATGCAACATTATTCTAAGCTAGTATGATATGGATGAGAGAATGAGATGAGAAGTAGAAGTTCTCCACAAAGCTCTTCAAAGATTTGAGTGGGAAACCTACAGCATAACAATACTCAAGAGTGTGGATCCTTTGACAAGGGGAGAGCTCTTTCTTTTAAAGTTGTATGGACGGTGGAGATCAAGGTCAAAATGATGGATGATCAAGGGTGGAGTTTGAAAATAGGAGTGATTCATGTACACACCAAGTCAACCAATAAAATAGAAGTTGACTTTCCATATAAGACAAAAGTCACAAAGCCTTTTCTTTTAATTTGTAAAATAGAAAAATGACTTTATGTGTGCACTTTAAGTGGGTTAGAATAATGGGGGCTTTTATTTAATTAAAAGGAGACATGTTCTATTAATCAAATAATGGACCTAGGATATTATAGTCAAACTATAGGTTATAATCAAATTAATTGATTTTAGCAATTTGGTCTAGGAAAATGATGAATTAATTTAGCCAAAATGTTGAGAAGGGGGTCGATAGTCTAGGAGATCATTTTTAGGTGTGCACCTTTGTTCACTTTAAAACCTAAAAAAATAACCTAACAAAGAACCCAAAAAATATCCAAGTCAAGGAATGGTGCACATGTGCGCACCTCCCCAAGGTGCGCACATGCACACCTTTACTTTTGAAACCAAAAACTAAGCAACTAAACACCTAAGGAAAGGTGTACATGTGTGCAACTCCCCAAAGTGCGCACATGCACACCTTTTAAAAGACCTCAAGGCACATATAAAGGTGCATGCATGCGCACCCCATCATTTTGTGCACAAAAAAACATAAGGGACATTATTTCCCCCTTGCACTTGCCACAAGCACATGTGTGCACCTCACCAAGGTGTGCAACTGCGCTAAATGGTCTTGAAATGCCCATTTAGTGCACTTAGTGCATCTATCAAGGTGTGCTAGGTGTGTTATTTTGCATTCCAGGGCTTTTGGGATGTTTTGGGCTAGGTTTTTTGTCAATTAGGGTTTGTTTTGGGTAGTATTTTTAATCTTTCCATACTAATATCTTCTTTTTGTGTAGATAAAATGGTATCTTCATCATCCTTTCTTATAGAAAAGATTGCTTTGAAACCTATAGTGTTCAAATATCAAGGTACACCAAGGAAGTCCCACTTTCAAGATGGACACTCTAAAATTAGAGGCATTGAGCTTGGACACATTGACTGGAATGCCTTCCTCACTATCTTCGATAAGCCATGAGAAAGATCTGTAATGGTGTCAACACTCATCCAATCAAGGTTAGTCAACACAACATCACATCCTACTTCCATGCAATTTTCAATAATCATCATGGCTCTTTCAGAAAATTATGCCACTGAAGAAAAGGTTGTCAAGAGTGTCATAGGCAAGATAGTTATGGACCTCCGACTTGGAAACATTGAGAAAGTCTTTCACTTGTCCAGAGTCGATCAGTATGTACACATATCTTATGAAGGGGTAGAAAGATGGTATTGGGAACATGAGAAAGAAGCCAAAGAGATAATCCAATCATCATTTTTTATTGATAGAACACTAGTGGGCCACAGAGTCGGTAAGGTAGACATGACCCAAAGATATATGAAGGATGATGTGGGATACACCATTGTGCTATTGAGTAGAGTCATGGGTCTACCAACAACTAGACATCTCAATATCTGGATTGTCCATTTTATAGAAACCATCTGAACAACCAAGATGCCAATTGATTGGGCCACAATGTTGAGCGATAACCTAGATGAATAGCTAATAGCTGTTAAGGCTGACCCCAAATTCTACATGACATCATATTTGGTGTAATTATTGGTGGCCAAAACAAATGACTACCTAGGACTTTACAAAAGAGGTAGCATGCAAGATGCTAATGCATGGCCTTATGCGGTATATCCTCAGCTGATGAAGAAGAAGCTATCAAATTAGAGCAAGGAGTATAGGATAGTGAATGATAACTTTATATTCTCAACCATCTAATTCATAGAGGGTGATTATGCCAAACATATGTCAGTAGAGGTAGTAGTCAGAATCATAAAGATTGGTGCCTACTACATTCAATTCAAAATATTCACATACCTTAAGGTCGCAAGCACACAGGTGAACCCAATGAAGCTCTCAATATATCCTTCGAATAGGCCTATTTTGTTGGAGATTTCCACGCAATTAACATTTGCATATGACAGAGTGAGGAAATAGCATAAGAAGACATGGGTGTGGCCAATCACCATAGGTGCTTTTGAGGTCAAGCATAAACAAGACATCATGACATCTGATTCAGAATGGGATTGGTATCCATTAGAAGAGTACAACTCCCCTTGCCCATACTTTGATAATATTGGGATAATGCAACATCTAGCAAGAAAGCAATTCATACATGAGGATGCACTAGAAGATCACTAGATGAATGTGATAGATGAATATGATATCCAAATAAGGGATTATTATAGAATGACTCTATATCTTGTAGAAAAGGCCTTGAAAATGAAGATCCTACTTAAGGCTATCAAGAAAGACACTGAAGATGTCTTGGATCCCTTGTACAATTAGGATAAAATCTATGATAGGCCAATCATGAATGTGTAGATTGGTAGGGATGAGAACGAAAACATCAACAATAGAGCCTGCCATATAGTCCAACTAATGAGGGAATGGATAAAGGAGCCTCTAAAACTTGATCCAGTTCCACAAACTATTCTTCTACAAGACACAACATGGCCTATCAAAGTCAAAGGTGTGAAGGTCACAGTACCAACTTTCCAAGATCAATCACCAGTGAGGCTAGAAATGGTTCATTGACATGAGTGGGAAATTAAGTATTTTGAAGTAGACATTGGAGTGAAAAGGAAGAGAGTGACAAAGGGTAGCAAATAAATAGCTTAGGCCCAACTACCTTAATAACTGCAACAAGGTCCTGAATAAGCAAAGCCTCAAGATGAGTAGGCAGCTTAGTCCAAGAGACTAAGAAAGTGCCTCCACTAGGACAAGAGCAAGAGCTAGAGCAAGAAGAGGAAGAAGACTCCCTCTTAGCTCATAAGAAGGCTAGGATTAAGCCCAATGTGGAAGGGTCACATATGAGAATATTAAAGAAAAAGAATACTCCTTCCCCATAGGTGCCTGAAACCATTCTAGAAGCTAAAGAAAAAGAAGAAGAAGGGGATAAAATTGAATATTTCCCCTTGAGTCAGAGGAATCACTTGGCCAAGGCCATGGATGAGGAAAAAATAAGAATCTCCACCATAACACCACCATCCATTCCAAAAGAACTTATTTAGGTTACTACTTCAGAGGATGAGTAGCAATAGTGGATTGCAAACATGGAGGGTCAAGAGACAGATGTCTTTGATCTCCCAAATTTTGATTTCATGCCAGTAGACATTGCTGATAATGTGGAGACAAAATGATCTTATTAAAGGCTATCTCCATGGAATAGTGGGCCGAATAGATCAGATATCACTCTTGCTATGACGCTAAAGAGAAAGGATAAGGGGACTGTACAGATGGATTCATTTTTAGGATCATGTCAACAATGGTATGACATTTTGAAGAAAAGGGCATACAAATAATACAGGACAATTTGAACTTGTTACACTACATTCAATCGAGTGCAAATAAACTGGTGTCCATAGTGAACAAAGATTTTGGATAGATGGATGAGGTACATACCTAGGCAAAAGACCTATAGATTTTCACATCAATAAAAGGTCAAAGGTATTGTACACTCATAGAGGTATATATACTAGAAGAGCTTGATAAGCTTGAGGATTGAATAGAGAAGATAGCTACCGACAATAAAGTCATTGAAAGACTACATGAGGATATTTAGAGATTCAGAGATTTGACTGAAGAGTGGATTTTGGAAGCATAGAATTATTACAATGCTGCCTACCTTGACATTTTTGAAGATGAGTCAAAAACCAAGCTCAATTTAGTGCAATCAGTAATCCAACAATTCTGAAGAACTTTCGAGGATGCTTTTTCTGATGAAGATATTAAGCAAGAATTTAAGACTGAAGAGGTATTGTTGGATCTGGACACTAAACTTGAGGATTTTACAACTCAAATGAAGGTTAGCAATTACTAGCAAATAGTTAAAGATAAATATGTAGCTTTGGATTTTCCAGAACTTATTTAAGTAATAGAGATCATTGAGAAATTCAAGAGCAAACATCCAAAAATTACTTTGGGATAAGGAAGGAAAAAACCTAGATATTGGAAATTCAATTTTGACACTTGGGAAAATTTTAGATTTTTGGAATCTTCCACCAAGGTGCACAGGTATGCTATTCATAGAGATGCACTAATAATTTTGAAGAAGTAACAATGCACCAAAAATTAACTACCAATTCCTAATTTAGAGCATTCCATGCACCAGAAACACATTTTGATGGTAGTTTAACTCCTAGAAACACCCAGAGAAGGTCAAGCTTCCTTTTTTAGAGCTTCAAGTGACTCTCAGATCCTCTTGCAGCATCCTTCTTCTTATCTTCTTCTTCTTTCTTTGCTTTAAGTCATGTAAAGGCTCATGCACCCATTAATTGATATAAATAAGGGTGGGGACCTACTTAGCACCATTTAGAGAGTTAGTTTGTATAAAATTAGATTTGTTTTGTTATATTTTAGCATGTGTTTGCATTTTAAGAGCTCTCACTCTCAACACAAAAAGAGGAGATCTTTTCTTATAAATACATGAATGTAATATTACTCCAGCCCATTATTTTGATGCAATAATATATGCTATTAGTGCTCTCATTTTGAGTGTAGTTATTCTTGCCATAGTGTGTTATTTTTGTGAATGCATGTTCATAAATAATAATGGAGCCAATGGTTTTATTGTGATGTTATGATTGTGTGACCTTTTTAGTTATGGTGTTTGCCTCATGTTAAAAAATTCCACTGACATACTGAGTTGGAGAAGAGATCACCTATTGTTCTTGCATAGCTTCTTGTTTTTCATGAGCACACTTTCTATGGCCTTGCCATTTGATGAGAAGTGAAACATCTTTTGGTTATTATCGAGTTCCCATCAATGATTGCATCAGTGGAATTGCGTAAGTGTTGCTCCTATTTTTATCAGTTTCCTACCTAGTCCTTTCGATGATTTAACTCGCAAACGTGTTGTTACCATGGTGTATGTCTGTTAGGAATTTCCCTTTCAAGTTATTTGGTTAAATCTCACGTCAACCTATCTTGTTATTTGATTTTCTAACACTTGGTTAAAATAGGAATTCATATAGTTGCATTGATAAATTGCATTCATCATAAAACATAACATACCAAAAATATATCTCTTTTGCAGTTACTTTTCAAAATAGTAGATCAAACATCTTATCTGAAATTGGTTGGAACCAATAAATACCTCCTCATGAGCATACACATTTATCTTCAATTCAGTAGATTCCAGTAGGTCACAAGATTGCCCGAAACCTTAGAGTTGACCCTAGATTAGCTTTTTACTTGAGAGGAGTTCGAAAGGATTCCTATCATTAAGCATCATGTAAAACAATAGCTCAACACCTTCCAATTTTGATTTTGAAATCAATATAAAAGGATGATTACTTTCTTTATTTGTAAACCCACTACAAAAATTACAATCCATAATTATCCACATTTAATATTATCTATTGCATACATCCACTAAGCATTCATTGAGACCAAGATTCATCTAAGGCATCATCCATTCAAGCAAGCTTTCAAGGAGAATTTCAAGAGCATATGTGTGATCATGGACCTATGATTTGGAACTAGAGGAATTATTTTCTTTTGCAGAGACATTCCACATCATCATCTTCTACAAACAAGTGTTGATACATCGTCATGGATAGCAAATCTAAATCTATCCATGAAGGTTTAACAATTAAGGTGAATATTTACATTTGTGTTGCTTTTTATATTCTTTATCATTTAAGGTTGATTCCTCAACTGTGGATTGAAAAATAAAATCCCCTCACTGATCTGAATTTAATAAGTGGGTTGCAAACATGATATCTAGTGAATCAAAATACCTGTGATACCAATGTTCAAATTCTAGAAAATCTTGCAAAACTCGAAAGAGTTGCATGCAAACCAAAAAGTCATCTTATTGATTGAAATTGAAAGAATATATACAATGATGGAATATCAATAGTCACCATAGCCATGAATTTGAAATGTTTATGTGGCTATAATAAAAACAAAAAAATTAAACTAAAATTATTTAAAACTAGGTGTTTAATTACCCTAAATAATCGAGGTCATAACTTTTGACCTAGAACTTGGATTTTGAAACTGATTACACCGTTGGAAAGAACTAAAAATCTAGTTTCAGTCCATAAAAAATTAAGTTTTAGGGACTAATGAAAGTTTCGGTTTCAAATTTTAAGCAAAAGACCTTCGAACACGCCAAATAAAAAGATATAGAAAAACTTTTTAAAAATATGAAAAAAAAGACTTTCAAACATTTGATCTTCAATATAATCTGGATCACTCACCCCCTAAAAATTACATTTTTCTTTCTTACAAGTGCTACAAGATTTGGATCTACAAATTAGGGTTTCATGTTGCAAAAAAAGTTTCACAATTTAGGGTTTTTATGCAGAGGAGATCAAGGTTGACCTTGACCTTTTTTCCTTGACCCCATCTTGACCTAGACCTGGGAATTCATCCTTGTCCTTGAGTCCTTATCTGTGGAATTTGAAGAATATCTGTCTATAGGTCTTCGATCCCAAATAATTTTAGATTCTAACAATTTTATACAACAATTATTCAGATTTGAGTCGATTCTCCTCTTTGTCTTCCAAGGTGATTTTTGTACTTCTTTTTTATTTCATAGAGTCTATCATGGTGCTTTAGATATTATCTATTCATGCATGTTTTCTATCATAAAAATTTATCTATTATTTGTATCTTAATTGATCAATTTACTTTCACTTCATAATCAACTAGTCCAAATCAATTTACATCATTACAATAAAGGGAAAGTGCATTGTTAGAAATTTTTCCTTTGAGTATATATCTTGAATATAGACTTAGACTTGACATTGATACCCCTTGTATCTCCCTTCGATTGTGTTGATCTATTTTGAGCCCCTTTGAAGGATTATGCTCGAAGGTCCTTCTTTCACTTTCTTAATGTGGTATAAGAATTTACACTTAAATCAAATTAATCAATAAAAACATAAAATTTAATGTTACATTTTGGTGAAGCTAACATCTTACCTCAATTTTGATTTTTGGTGTTAGATTGAATTTACTCAGTTTTCTTTTGCATTATATTTGTATCATTATATGTAATTGTTTACTTACATTTTGGTGAACCTGACACTTTCATGCTTTATATACCTTTTGATTGTGTAGTTATATTATAATTCTTAATCTTTTATTCCTTCCTTCTTGATTTGGTGGTTAGATCTTGCATTCATTTCAAAGTATCAAATTAAAATAATTTATTTATTAATTATATTTGGCATTGCTTTTCATTCTCATTGTATGTATGGACTATGATCTTTTGCACTGAACATGAGCTTTAACGCTTTGAATCCTACATATATTATGCCAATTAGAAGAAGTCAGACTCATCGGTACCTTTGATCCTGAATCCTCCTTTTTTCCTAGGAATCTTGATGAGACCATCACGCTTTCTCATGATCCTAATTATAACATGGGGCATAATTTCTCTCTTTCTTCCCATGATAATGATGAGACCTTACATACTTCTCCTACTCACGTCCAAAATCATACAAATTAATTGGATAATATGGAAAATTGGCCATCTCAAGAGAATCACAATCCCAAGATTGTATCTATCATCGAAGCATTAAGGAAACTTATTCAATATGATGAACATGGCATTGATATTTTGCATTGTATTTCCCACCTTGTCAGTTCCAATGTTAAATATCTGAAAAATAGTTATTATGAGATCTGACATGTTCTCCCTTCTATGAGTATTGATCTTTCCCTCCTCATTTCTACTTACATTCCTAGTGCCCCTACTTATGTTTCACCTCTTTTCACTACCTCTATTCAACTCTCAAATCCTACCTATGTATGTCCTCCTAACCTCACTCTCCCTACAAGTGTCCTAGGCATTTCATTACCTTCATCCATGCTTTCTTACAACAATGTTCCCTTTATATATTCCAATCCTCTTCCATCCACTTCCACTATGATTCATACTTCTTATAGAATTCATTATATGTCTCATAACTTTCCTAACACACAAACGTGTCTCTTTCTATTGTTTTCTCTACTAATCAAACCATTAATAGTCTTGTTCAAATAGTTTGTGCATTACAAAAACAACTCACTTATTTCACACAAACCAAGTATAACGTTCCTATGTATGACATTGCTAGTTCTTTGTCATTGACATTATCTAAGCTATTATTCTTCCCAACATTGAGATTCCTCATCTTAGCATTTATAATGGTAAGGCTAATC
This sequence comes from Cupressus sempervirens, assembly GCA_028749045.1. Taxonomy (NCBI): domain Eukaryota; kingdom Viridiplantae; phylum Streptophyta; class Pinopsida; order Cupressales; family Cupressaceae; genus Cupressus; species Cupressus sempervirens. The sequence continues at coordinate 740,133,455 of CM053784.1, read as the reverse complement.
ATATGACTTATGTGAAAATGTTTCAAACAACATGTAGTATTTTTGCTCATGATTATAGGTTCATGACTAAAATATTTGCTAGAACCTTTTGGAATAAAGCTTTGCAATGGTATTGTTATTTGCCTACTTATTCCATTAATTCCTCGCAAAAAAAAATCTAATGCTTTCATTAAATAATTTCAAACCAATATTGGTCCTCAAATGTCTTTGATTGATTTAATGCATTGTGAATAATGAGTTAAAGAAAGGATTAGTAACTTTATTATTTGATTCAAATATTTGCATTCTCAAATTTCTTATCATGTGTCTAATGCAGATATAAAATGTATCTTTATTTATAATGTACAAAAGGACATTATAGATAAGATTCTTCTTATTGAATTTAATTATTTTTCATAATTATGTCTAGTGCTTCATCATTATAAACTACAAGCAAGCCAGTCTAAGAGAAACACTCAAATGGCTCATGTTAGCATTGACAAGAGTGATGCCTTATCTTAATAAGTTTCAAAATCCTAACAATTACATTAAGATCAATGAATCATCTAATACACTAGATGATCAAGTGTCATAAACATCTAAAAGTACACCTCCCTTAAACTTTTTTTGGACCTAATTGTACTTATAATCCTTTATCTTATTCTATGCATAATGTGGTGGCAATGCTGCTTAATTCTAACATTATTTAACTTCCCACCATCAGACCATTGGATATCAGTAAATCTCACCCTAAATCTTATGATTCCATTGTTTATTGTTGTTATCACCGTCAACATAGTCATGACATTGAAAGGTGCTATTATACTATTCAAGTCTTAATTTTTCTAATACTATATCCATTGATACTCATGGAAAAAAAAATTGTGACTCCTCCTAATTAGAAATTGTAAATTTACACCAATCATTTACCATCTCTTTCTACCAACACCATTTCCCAACCTTCTTCATCTACACAACATATTAGTTATGATGATAAAATTGAAGAACTAAATCATATTGTCAACCATGTTGAACATGATCAACCTAATCCTCCACTTAAAACTCAAACTTCATCTAAACAACAACTTTGTATTACCTTTGATCATTTTGAGACAATTAAAGCACTTGATGGTCCTCTTTACATTATTTCTAGAGTAGATCATATATCTTCCCATTGTGCCTTAGTTAACCCTTCTTCTTTCGAAAATGTTATAACAAAAGAGCATTTTTTAGTAAATGATTGCATAATGATTTTTACAATTCATCTTATATTTGGATTTAAACTTGTAATGGACTTCTCTATCATCCTTGTGGTAATGTATCTCTTCATATCACACTTTGTGGTAAATTTGTGGACACTAAATTTATGGTTGTTCCTATTTGCAATCATTTTCACATCAAGCTTTGTATTTCATGGGTCTCTTCCATGCAAGCTATAGCTTCTCCTATGCATATATGTCTTAAGTTTCTTCATGATGGAGAGATCAAAACCATTAACCATGGTATTTATCATCTCTCTAAGCCTCAAGACTTTGTTGACCTTGATTTATTTTGGCCTTTTTTTCAATCACTCCACACTACTGCATCTTGATTATTTTTTCATTCTTATCAAGCTTTTAAGTTCAAAAAGATATGTGGACTTAGTTTCCCTAAGCATGGTCCTAGTAGAAGTATTCTTTTGATACCACCTTTCCTCCTTTGTTAACCTCTCCACCACCTTCCCCTAGCCCTACCTATCAGACCAATGTTGTTCCTTATGTTCCTTTGTCACAAGGAGATAGGGAGCCTATGTCAGTTGACCTTTATTCACCTCAAATATCTTACAAAACTAAATGTAATAGATGTGCACATGAATATCATAAATATGCCAAAAAAAAGCCAAATCTCATACAAGTGTTTCTCAAAATAATTCATCATCTCATATACCTCTTTCTTTGCCTCTTTTTTATCAACCTGTGACTAAATCTTTTGATGATAAAATTAATGTCTTTGATTCTATAATGATTAATTTAGATGAAAAGTATGCTCTTGATGATGTTAATGATGATAAAAATGATATGCATGCTAGTGATTCTAATGATTTATGTGAATCTATTAATCTTGATCATGATCTAGCACAAATTATTTTTACACGGTTATAAATCATTTCTAGTCTTGAACAAAGTGACTCAACCTCATAACAAATTACTTGCTTGGCACTAGCTACATGTAAGGCTTGATTTTGTTCCTCTTGCAAGTTGCCACATTCCCTACATGCTATAGAACTAAATGGTGGGGGGGGGGGGGGGGGGGGTGAAGGCAATACACTTTACTAGTTTTTATTGCATAATGGTCTTTGTGTATTTTCATGTTGTAAAGTGATTTCCCTATGATGCGCTTCTTGTTATATATCAAGTTTAGACTTCTTTGAGAAATCCTTGTTGTTTTATTGGCACAAGGTGCTAAAGTTAAAAATATATAGAATTTAATCATTCTACTATTTGGTCCTATCTTCTATATGTTGTCACATATTGTGTTGTACATGTACCATTGTTTGCAAATGTGCTTTTGTGTAGTATTCTTGAGATGTTATGACATGGTAGCACTGAATTATTTTTGGTCTTCATGATGTCAACCCAAAAAGACTCTTCTTTGTAAATCTTACGCATCTTTCTACCATTGTATTTTATTTCTACTTGTTGACAAGAAGGAAGATTATTGGATATATTGGGGTTATTTCTAGCTATAATTATTGTTCTAGATGGTTGTTAACATGCACATTTTGTCATTGATGTCAACATATGCTCATAGGTTTTAGAGATGAGGTAGACAAATTATGACTGTATGTGTTACAAGATGTTGAGCAAAATAGTACATGTAGTGTACAACACTCCTGAGTTTGTGAGTCTAGATTTATATTTTAGAGTGAGAGTAGACATTATGTTTATGATTGTAGAGCTTTATGTTTTGATATGTAAGATTTGCAATTGTTTTGGTAAAGACTGGTTGTAGACCAGTAATAAGGATTTGTGCTAAAGGTTGTTATTGCAATTTAAGTTGTTAATGAGCTAGAACTATTGTATGTGAGAATGAGGCATGCTAAAAGACTTGAATTAGAGTAAACTTTGGGATTTATTGTTTATTTGGTCCACATTGTGTTGCTTTCTTGCATGTGGCATTTGGAAAATTGCTTTTAGGAGTCGACTAGATAGTGTAGCATGTATTATGGATTGTCGAGCATTGAGTAAGGATCTTGGCACATATTTTAATAGTTGAAATTATAATTATAATATACCTATAATAACATCATGTGTACCTTAGCATTGGTTAGTGTAATTATCTGTGTATTTAGAGAAGTCCTAATAGATCAACCTAATTGCTTGTTGTATCTTGTATAAAGGAAAACAATTCCTTTGTTGTAAAGTTAGGAATGTAGGTGAATGCAAACCTTGATGCTGGATATATCATCTTTGAAGCTCCCATCTTCATGGTGTAAAGCTCAAGGTATGATCTATTCAACTAACTCCTACCTTGCCTTCATTTAATTACTCAAAATTTCTAGGAGCCAAGACCTCATTTAGGATCTTAGAGGGATTTTGAAGGTTCTAGGCCCTAGTTGACATGGACGTAGTGTGTCCCTGACCAATTAGGGACATAATGCACCCTTGATGGGCTAATCAAGGATATTTTTGGGTCCCATGTCTGGATAACTTTTAGGGTGTTGATTCCTAGGTGGTTCAACTTGCAGGAGTTAGTCAATTTTGAACTCTTTATAAGCCCCTCCATTTTCTCCATTTCTCATCCATAAAATTTATAATCCAAGGTCATACATTCACAAACACTCTAGCACTCAAGCATTCAAGTTTTCAAGTCTTCAAGCATCCTTCAAAAAATTCCTATATTGAAGATTAGAGATTCAAGCAATCGAGGGAGTCATTTTCAAGATCTCCTTCAATCCATTCAAGATTATTTGTTGCATCTTCTACATCCATTGATCTTAATCTTCATGATTGAAGTCAATTGGTTAAGTATGTACATTCCATTTGATTTGAGAGATCCTACTATTATAAGGTTATGGATCTTGGATTGGAGAACATGTTGCAGATTTGGATACCCTTTTTCGATTTCTATGGACTTGAGAAATCAGAATCAACGTTGCACTCATTCTTACAAGGTCAATCGATCACTCTTGACATGCAACATTGACAAAGTCACCCCTGATCATCCAATTTTTCCTTGAGAGGTCGCTAAATGATTTATGGGTTTTATCCCTCACACAATTTCAGGCCCAAGTCTAATGATTTTCATCTATTTTGATCAATACAACAAGCATCAAATCAAGTTATAAGGGTGAGTAATCTACCTTCTTTGTCCTTCTAGCATATTTACTTATTTTATTTATATATCTAGCCCTAGCTTATCATATCATCTAGGGTTTTTAAGGATGTTTTCTTTTCCCCTATTCTTCCCTGGACCTAGTTTGCATTAGTGCTCCTTTTTCATTTGGTTAGCAATAGTCTTTCTAGATCTAATTCTTTGGGATTGGGATTAAAACAACCTATCTCCTTGACTTCCCTCTATGTTTGTATATGTGGTATCATATGATGAACTTAGTCTTTCTTATCCTTGATTCACATTTCCACCATTATATTAATTGGTGAACCCAAGGCATGACATTTCCTCTTTTGACTTTGGAGTTAGATATTTGCATGTTAGATTATTACATTCAAGTTAGATTTTGCGATCTCTTTTTTGCATGTTTTACATCCTTACTTTCCTTAGATCATATTATTTTCTTTGTGATTTATTTCATATCATAAGGTTAGATTTATTTTGCATCTTCTTGCCTTGTTTGGTGTATGAGATTTATTACCTTCATCCCTACCTATTATATTCCCATTAGGAGAAGTCATAGACTCATGGCTCTCTTTGATATGGACTCCTCTTCTCCTCTCCTTAGTAACCTTAGTGATCTTATGGTTTATCATGATCCTAATCCTTCTATGGAGCATGACTCTTCCCACTCATCTCATGATTAGGATGAGGCTTTAAGAGTTCCTTCTCAATATTTTGATAAACTTGCTACAAAAATTGATAAAATACATGATTGGATTCTTCAAGAGACTCGTAGTACTTGGGCTATTTCATCATTTGATACTATTAAGAAAGTGATTCATAATAATGAACATGGTGTTGAAATTTTATGTAGTCTTACTCATGTTAAGCCTTTGGCTCAAGTCGCATCTAAAACAGGGATAGCTCTGCATGTTACTACTATTGAACCTACCTTTCCTATTTATGTACCTATATCTAACATTCCTACTTATGGTGCTCCTATTTTGATTACTTTTGTTTATCCATCTATTCCTTTTCCTACTAGTAGTCTTACTATTTCTTCTTGAGTGTTTTGCCTACTTCGTTACGTACTTCACAACCTTCATACAATAGTGTTCGTTTCACTTATCCTAACCCTCCTACTATGGTTCCTAGTGTCACACATGTAGTTCCTTTTATTCCAACATATTTATGCACTCTTCCTAGTGCGTCGAATGTGTCTATGCCATCTATTCACTCTAATAATTCCACTATCCTTAGTCTTGCTCAAATTGTTTCTTCTTTGCAACAACAACTTGCTTCCTTTGCTAAATCTAAGTTTAATGTTCCTACATGTGATATGGGTACTCCTTTGTCTTTTGACATTATCTATACCATTTCTCCTCAACAAGCTAATATGCCTCATCTTGACACTTATAATGGTAGAATTGATCATGTGACTCATCTTAAGACTTTCCAAGTTCTATTTAGTGATTATGCTCACGATCATAATATTTTAGCTAAGTTATTTGCTCACACCTTCCATGACAAAGATTTTCAATGGTATTGTTTTTTTCCACCTTATTCTATTGATTCCTTTCATAAAATTGCTAATGCCTTTATCCAACAATTTCATAATAACATTGATTGATTGTCTTTGATTGATTTGATGCATTGCAAACAAGGTACTAAGGAAAAAGGGACTGATTTTATTGGTATATTTAAGCATTTTCATGCTCATATTTCTTATCTTGTGCTTGATATTGATATTCTACATATGTTTATTATGAATTTACAAAAAGTCATTAGAGATAAGATTTTGCTTATTGATTTTACTTTCTTTACACAACTTTGTGCAATGCTTTATTGTTACAATTACAAGTGAGTCAATTTGAGAACACCACCCTAATGGCTCCTATACATGTTGTTAGAGTGATGCCGCACCTAATCATAAAAAATTCCAAAAACCTAACGACTACGTCAAGATTAACAAAACCACAAATATAGTAGATGAACAAGTTGTTGTTGCACCTTGAGGTGCCACTTCTTCTTCATCTATTTTTTGGATGAATCATAAGTTTACTCCTCTTTCTAACTCTTTACATTCCATTATAGTTATGTTGGTTAGTACTAATATGATTACACTTCCTCCTGTTAAACCACTTTGTCCATCTACTACATCAGGTCCACACTTTAATCTTAAAGCCTTTTATCAATATCATTGCTAGCTTGGACATGATACTGAGGCATGTTATACTCTGAAACATAAGATTCAAGATTTTATTGATTCTGATGCCTTATCTATTGATAGTGATGACACTGCAAAATAAATCAATGACACCTCCTAATTAGAATGTTCAAATTTATACCAATTCTTTACCTTAACATACTAATACCATTGTTCAACATCCTTCTTCTTCTCCTCCTATTGTGAATGTTGATTATGATACCTTAGAACAAGAAAATGACAATATTGTTAATGTTGTGGAATGTATAATTGAACCTCCAACTCCACCTAAGAAAGACATCCCCTCTACATCCAATGATCAACCTAAGCCTAAAACTAATCGTAAGAGTGTTAGAGCCCTTGCTATTTCATTTATGATGCTAATATTTTCAAGGATGTCGATGGTCCTTTTTATATTTCTACTCTAATTGCTAAATATCCTTCTTATGGGTGTCTTGTTGATCCTACTTCCATGTTTTTTTTTATTACTAAGGAACATTTATATGCTAATAAAAAAACATCATGATTTCTATGATTCAAATGATACTTGGATTCAAACTTGTAATGGTTTCTTGTACCCTCATCAAGGTTCCAATTCTTTGTTTGTTTAGCGATGTGGTAAAGTGGTGAATAGTACCTTTGTTGTGATTCCCACTTTTGATCAATTACAGGTGAATATTGGTTTACCTTGATTGACTTCTATGCAAGCCATTGCTTCCCCTATTCATCAATGTATTAAATTTCCTTATAATGGTGAGATTAAGACAATCAGTCATAATCTTAATCATCCTATTAGCACCTATATGGACACATTTTTCAAAAAAATTGATTTGTGGTTTTGAACCTCTTTGAACCAAGGTTCAAAGTAGTTCGAAGTGGTTCAATGGTTCCAGTGGTTCAACAGTTCTAAAAGCTCATCCCATATTCCAAGAAAAACCAGTGGTTCGATGTGAAGGACATACATATCTAGAGGATTTTGTCGAGAATGTGTGAAGCTATAATTAGAACCTTAGGTTTAGAGTTTTTAGGAGATTTAGAATTCAAATTCAAGGCATGCAAGTTTTAAAGGTTCAACATACACAAGTATAGAAGTGTATATGTAACTCAATGCTCAAAAGTCAATGCCTAAAGGATTGAATACACAACTTTCCTCAGTTTCATGCGTGATATTACTGGAGAGGTTCGGGCTAAATGCTAAGGGGAAGAAAGACACTAGATCTTTATATATAATGCAATAGGAATTATAGTTGTCTATCATGAAATGATTAGACATTGATAACTTATAGAGATTAAAAGTAGAAACTCAAAACTGTTTCTCAGATTCATGGTAGTGGTTGTGAAGACAAAATTCATGGAGTATGCTCGAGAAATGAACTTGAAAAATCTAGAGAAACATCACAATGTGGAAGAAGATAAAAGGATACATTTGAGAAATTGGGTGAATTACTAGACACATTTTATGAATAGCTAATATGAGACTGTGTTTTAATGATTATTATCAAAGGTGTATTGGCTATCATTAATATCATCAGGGGTATGCCTTGATTCTGAATGACCTAGACGTGCATTCATAGCATGTTTGAATTGAAGGTAGAGTAGACTAGGTGGATAATGCTTCAATAATGATAGAAAACATCAAAATTGAACCTCTGATCTGGGCAAAATTGGAGATAACATGAAGAGTATTTGATAGATACTCGATGCCAAAGTTGAATTTGGCTTTGCAACTACCTCATGAACTTAATTGGAAATAAAATGAAGGATTCAAATTGAGATACTCAAGTTATCTAATCGAGATTGACAATATAAAGGAAGTCTCTGTAGTTTCCAAAGACTCGGTCAAGGGTCAAACAAAGTTTGAACACCATGAGTTGGGAAGGTGATCATGTCCTTATAAAACCCAAGCATATGTAGCCACTAATGGCAGTTTGAGTTACACATATCAAATGCCAAACACCGAATTGAAACACGAGAGCATAGGAGTTTGGGAGTTGGAGCTTGTTGAAGTCACAGTTAAGGGGATTTTGAGCGTCCGAACATAACCGAATTTCCATCAAATACCAAGTCACAAATTTTGGGAATAGTCAGATGTATGGTTGTAAAAATTGATAGGTCTCTCAGACATCTCCATTCCAACTAGAGAAGCATGAGTCACTCACTCTTAGCCAGTTTGGTTGCAATTGTTAAAGGGAGAACATAGTGCTTGAAGAGAAAATGTGTGAGCTCGCACATCTTAACAAAGGGCATAATCTTGACAAGGAGACTCAATGTGATGTGTTTGAATCTTCCTTGATAGCGATATCATTATGAATCTTATCAAATCATGCTTAGATCATGTCTAATGGGAGTGCCTACGATTTCGAAAGACCTAGCCAAGGATTGACTTCGGTTTGAGCACCTAGACAATGACCAACATGGCACCAACCTTTTTCAATGGGAAGTTAAAGAGAACCCGAGGATGTCTTTTCCTTTGAAGTTCTAACTTACACATGTATAGCTACGCAGCTGGAGTAGGATTTTCTTGAAGATTCATTCAACACAATGATACACTAACATCAGGGGGATCTTGATGTACATTTGAGCTTGACTCATGAAAGGTGTAACATTCGGCACATGGAGAGAAACCTAAATTTGTCATTATTTTCAATCATCCTCAATAATGCATAGAGCTTAATACATATTAATGGTGACTCATCACACACAATTTCCACAAAAGACAAGGTACTTGTTTATATCTGAAGGCCCGATATACACCATGTGGAAATATGGTATTCAAGGAATTATTCCTTGATATTACAACAAATGAAAGATCAGATATATGTGAAGAACATAATAAAATCTTTGAACATGTAGTTAGGATTAGTAAGGCATGATTTACTGGGAAAGGCATAAACATAAATTACTAAAAACAACATTTTTATTGGCACATTAATCTCCATAATGTTTGGGATTAAATAGTGGCAAATGTCTGTGAGTGAAAACTTGAGAAAGAGTAGATAATACTATAATTTTTTATTAAACATTATAATGATCTTCAACCTTTATCATTCCTCAATGACAGGATATATGATGTTGTTTTAAATCATAAGGGAGAGGCAAATAAGAACGTCTCCAAGAGTCAGTTGTGTAACTGAAAAACTACGGGAAAAGAGAAGAGATAAATAAACCAGTAGCCAAAATGCAGAGGGTTCCATTCTTTCTTGCTTCCGGTGATAGGGGAGTGAGACAATAGATTCTAAGATTGTAGGAGAGCTAATTTTTATTTACTATTCTAAACTTTATGTTAGAAAGAATAGAGAATTTTGATTTTAAGTGTAATAAAGGGAGATCCTATTTATTTTCAGATAATGATACTAATGCAATATGTATTGAAATCTATGTAATTTTATACATGTTAGGGGAGGGAGGTTTGAGAGAAAATTGTACACTAAAACTTTGAGTTTGTGCAAGTTCTCTCCACTGACTGTTATCTTGGCATAACTTTCAGTTTTCCCTAAAAGCATTTAGTATCACTATTTCTTGAATATATTTGATTTCAAGATACCCTTAAATTTATGATTCTTCCCTTTCTCAGAATTCTATTCATTATGTAATGCAGCATACAACAAATGAACTTTTTGTCATCCGTTGTTCTTTGCTTTTCTTTTCTTTTCAGTTATTAAGTCTTTGCATCTACTCTATGTTTATGGGTAAATGCTTGTAATCCTTTTGTGCTTTCTAGTTAAAAGCATCCATATCTAAATTTATTGTAAATCATATATGGGGAGTTGTACCCGATAAACTTCAGAGGGTGCTTACACCCTTTCAATGGTGAAGTGACCCAACTGTTAATGTTGATTAGTCTTCTTACTTGGGCATTTATAGTTATATTTACATGTATTTTCTTGGAAGATAATTTGTTCACTAATAGATTTTTGTCAACTTTGTTGAGGAATCTTGAAGTGAAGATTTAAGTGCCTAACATTTCCTTCCTCAATTTTATGATTATCTCTGTATGAAGGAGATTGGTGACTCTATATGAAGACCATGCTAGATACAAAACTCATGAGAAGACCAAAATCGGACCCTTCTCTCCTAGAACTTTATCAAATTGGTAATAAAGTGTTACGTGACTTTGTGGATAGTTTTAAAGAAAGCATTTCCAAGAGTATCTAGAAAAATATAAGCTTTAAAGATGATGCAGCATCTTGGCTGCTATAGAAAGGCCTCTGTGTGAGATTTCACAAGTTGAAAAACTTGCGAGAACTTGAAGAGAAAGTGTCTCAGTTGAAGAAGCATTTGGAGGTGGATGATGATGAAGCTCTAGTTATCTTAGTTTCACCCATGTACTTCAATCACCTTGTCATGAATGACCAAGAAGTACAACCCGAGTTACTCTAGCCTCATGCTGATCTAGTTTCAATGGATGAGAATATATGTGTCAACAATGGAGAAAGGGTAAGCAATAATGATGAAATCTTCTCTCAAGATATTTCTTCACCTCACGTAGAAATTTTTCTAGTTGAAGATCATGGTGATCATACTTTTGTTAAGAATTCCATTAAAATGCTTTCTAGTGATGCTTTGTCTGAAAATGAATCGTTAAATGTCATGAGAGATTGTGAGGACATTGGCTCTTTGAATGTGAATGTTGAAAATAACCCTATCTTAGAATCTTTCCACTTTGAAAATAATGCAGCAAAAAATCCTGTTAGTATTGCTGATTTTAAAGAAGGTGTCTCTAAATATTTCTCTTCATGTCTTGAAAGTTTCAGTTTTGAGAGTGATAATGGTCATCTTGTTTCAGAATCTTCTAATTATGAAAGAGTAGACAACTTGCTGTCAGAATTTCAATCCTCACTTTTGATGAAATGGGTGAAAATAATATTAATCATCTTTCTTTAAAAAGTCTTCTTGGTGAAAAAATTCAAAATAACGTGCAGCTTGAAAGTGATCTTCCTGCTTTCATGAAAAATGAAGATGATTCCTCATGCTTGAAAATCAGTAATCAGCCCATGGAAAGATCTGATTGGTTCGAGGATGAAATATGTAATTATGACAAGGTGAGAGTGTATATGGAAAAGCTTCCTTCTCATGAAGAAAGAGGTGTTGAAGTTATCACTCAGCTTGCAGATAGCCTAGGTGAAGCATGGAAAAGCACATTCCTTGATCAAGAAGAGAGGGTCATAAGCAAGTTCTTATTATCTCTTCAGCCAGAAGACCTCTCTCAAATCAACCTATTTGATGATGATCCAATTCTTCGTAGAGAGAAGGCAAAGATGCCTTCAAATGAAACTCCTTGTGCTAATTTTCTTCTTGAAGAAAAGAGGAATGAAGTTGGATTTTAACCTAGTGATGTCTCTGCTAGCATGTTAAAGGACACTATTTTTAGTGAGGAAGGGGAAATTATAGACACTTTCCTATCATTACTCAAGCCAGATCATTTCTTTGACGATGACTTAGGTATTCATTCAAATTAGATTGAGAATGAAGCATTCATTGATAATTTTTCTTTTCATTCATCTATATATGGTTTTGCTGATTTGGATTGTGGGAGAAATGCTAAAACATGTGATGGCATTTTGGTAAGAGAAAAAGATGGAATTTGTGGCATGTTTTATGACAGTTTGGTTCTCAAAAAAGATGAAGAAAACACATATTCAAGGGTTGATCCTATGTTGTATGAGTCGTCTCTATGGCTACAAGTCAATCATGATATCAAATGCCATATACAAATGGTGAGTCTTTATGATAGCATTTTCAGATATTATGCATCAAATTTTCTTGAAAAGGTTTCTTCTTTTCAAAAAAAAAAGTTTAAAGTGAAACCTAGTCAGATGCATGTTGAGGATCATTTCTCAAGTGAAGAAGAATGCTATGATGATTTGTGGCTGTTTGGAATAGAATGTTGGATTGCCAAAATTTTGCATACTATGAGCTTAACACTAATACATTTGGTACCAAATTGCAACGGTAGTGCTGTTGCAGTTTTCCTGTCACAACGTTGTTGTTGTCGCAATTGCGACACTCTACCGTCGCAATTGTGATGACGACAAGGTTGTGACAAAAAAATTGCAACGGCACTGCTGTTGCAATTTGGTACCAAATGTATTAGTGTGAGTTTCAACATTAGAGAAGTTTTCAACAAGTAGTGGTTTGGAGCTACTCTATTGAGGCATGATTTTTTGATTTGGAAAGGCTCCTACTTCTCCCAGCCGATAAATGGATTCACATGACTTCTTCTTTCTTCTGGTTCTCATGCTAGGTTCTCTATCTACCTTTGTAAATATTTTGAATATGTTTTGTTGTGCATAGTGGTAGTTTGAATAATGTGCAAGTTTCATACTTGTTGGTAGTTTAGGTGTTTGGTTTGTTAGCTGGCTTTTCCCTACTCCCCTCCACCCTCTCTACAAGTAGCTCCCAGTTTTCTTGCTGACTCTATTGCCCATGGATAAGGCACTTTTCTTTTGCCAGAGATTGTTGGAGTTCTCTAATTCTACATCAAAAGTAGTCCCATAGTTAGAGCCCCTGTTAGCATCTATATGGACACATTTTTCAAAAATTTTGATTTGTGGTTTCAAACCTCTTTGAACCAAGGTTCAAAGTAGTTTGAAGTGGTTCAATGGTTCTAGTGGTTCAACATTCTAAAAGCTCATCCCATATTCCAAAACAAATTAGTGGTTGGATGTAAAGGACATACATATTCAGGGGATTCTACCCAGAATGTGTGAAGCTATAATTAGAACCTTAGGTTCAAAGTTTTTAGGAGATTTAGAATTCAAATTCAAAGCATACGAGTTTTAAAGGTTCAAGATACACAAGTCTAGAAGTGTATATGTAACTCAATGCTCAAAAGTCAATGCCCAAAGGATTGAATACACAACTTTCCTTAGTTTCATGCATGATGTTACTGGAGAGGTTTGGGCTAAATGCTAAGGGGAAGAAAGACACTGGATCTTTATATATAACCCAATAGGAATTATAGTTGTCTATCATGAAATGATTAGACATTGATAACTTATAAAGATTAAAAGTAGAAACTCAAAACTGTTTCTCAAATTCATGGTACTAGTTGTGAAGACCAAATTCATGGAGTGTGCTCGAGAAATAAACTTGAAAAATCTAGAGAAACATCATAGTGTGGAAGAAGATAAAATAATACATTTGAGAAAGCAGGTGAATTACTGGACACATTTTATGAACAACTAATATGAGACTGTGTTTTGATGATTATTATCAAAGGTGTATTGGCTATCATTAATATCATCAGGGGTATGTCTTGATTCTGAATGACCTAGAAGTGCAGTCATAACATGTTTGAATTGAAGGTAGGGTAGGCTAGGTGGATAATGCTTCAATAATGATAGAAAACATCAAAACTAAACCTTTGATTTGGGCAGAATTGGAGATAACATGAAGAGTATTTGATAGATACTTGATCCCGTAGTTGAATTTGGTATTGCAACTACCTCATGAACTTAATTGCGAATAAAATGAAGGATTCAAATTAAGATGCTCAAGTTATCTAATCAAGATTGACAACATAAAGGAAGTCCCTGTAGTTTCCAAAGACCCAATCAAGAGTCAAACAAAGTTTGAACACCATGAGTTGGGAAGGTGATCACGTCCTCGCAAAACCCAAGCATATGCAGTCATTGATGGCAGTTTGAGTTACACATATTGAATGCCAAGCACTGAATTGAAACACAAAAGCATAGGAGTTTGGGAGTTGGAGCTTGCTAAAGTCACAGTTAAGGGGATTTTGAGCATCCAAACATAACTATATTTCCATCAAATACCAAATCACAAATTTTGAGAATAGTCAGATGTACGGTTGGAAAACCTGATAGGTCTCTCAGAGATCTCCATTCCAACCAAAGAAACATGAGTCACTCTTAGCCAGTTTGGTTGCAGTTGTTAAAGGGAGAACATGGTGCTTGAAGAGAAAATGTGTGAGCTCACACATCTTGACAAAGGGCATAAGCTTGACAAGGTGACTCAATTTGATGTGTTTGAATCTTCCTTAATAGCAACATCAATATGAATCTTGTCAAATCATGCTCGGATCATGTCTAATGGAAGCACCTATGGTTTCTAAAGACTTGGCCAAGGATTGACTTTGGTTTGAGCACCTGGACAATGACCAACATGGCACCAACCTTTTTCAATGGGAAGTTAAAGAAAACCTAATGATGTCTTTTCCTTTAAAGTTCTGACTTGCACATGCGTAGCTACGTGACTGGAGGAGGATTTGCTGGAAGATTCATTCAACACAATGATATGATAACATCAGAGGGATCTTAATGTGCATTCGAGCTTGACTCATCAAAGGTGTAACATTCGACACAAGGAGACAAACCTGAATTTGTCAGTATTTTCAATTATCCTCAATAATGCATAGAGCTTAATACATATTAATGGTGACTCATCACACACAATTTCCTACAAAAAGGTATTTGTTTATATCTGAAGGCCCGATATACACCATGTGGAAATATGGTATTCAAGGAATTCTTCCTTGATATTACAGCAGATGAAAGATCAGATATATGTGAAGAACATAATAAAATCTTTGAACATGTAGTTTGGGATTAGTAAGGCATGATTCACTAGGAAAGGCATAAACATAAATTACTAAAAACAACATCTTTATTGGCACATTAATCTCCATAATGTTTGGGATTAAACAGTGGTAAATGTTTGTGAGTGAAAACTTGAGAAAGAGTAGATAATACTATAATTTTTTATTAAACATTATAACTATTTTCGACCTTTGTCATTCCTCAATGATAGGATATATGATGTTGTTTTAAATCATAAGGGAGAGACAGATAAGAATGTCTCCAAGAGTTAGTTGTGTAATTGAAAATCTATGGGAAAAGTAAAGAGATAAATAAATCGGCAACAACAAAGCAGAGGGTTCCATTCTTTCTTGCTTCCAGTGACAAGGGAGTGAGATAGTAGATTCTGAGATTGTAGGAGAGCTAATTTTTATTTGCTCTTCTAAACTTTGTGTTTGGAAGAATAGGGAATTTTGATTCTAAGTGTAATAAAGGGAGATCCTATTTATTTTCAGATAATGATACTGATACAATATGCATTGAAATATATGTAATTTTATACATGTTAGGGGAGGGAAGTTTGAAAGAAAATTGTACACTAAAACTTTGAGTTTTTGCAAAGTTCTCTCCACTGACTGTTATCTTGGTATAACTTTCAGTTTTCCCTAAAAGCATTTAGTATCACTATTTCCTGAATATATTTGATTTCAAGATACCCTTAAAGTTATGATTCTTCACTTTCTTAGAATTTTATTTATTATGTAATGCAACATACAACAAATTAACTTTGTGTCATCCGTTGTTCTTTGCTTTTCTTTTCTTTTCAGTTATTAAGTTTCCACATCTACTCTGTGTTTATGCGTAAATGCTTGTAATCCTTTCGTGCTTTCTCATTAAAAGCATCCATATCTGTTTATTGTAAATCATATATAGGGAGTTATACCCGATAAACTTCAGAGGGCACTTACACCCTTTCAATGGTGAAGTGACCCAACTGTTAGTGCTTATTAGTCTTCTTACTTGGGCATTTAGAGTTATATTTGCATGTATTTTCTTGGAGGACAATCTGTTCACTAACACATCCTTATAGACCTCGACATTGTGATACTATTGATTTCTTTTGGCCTTTTATTCCTACTACACATCCCACTCATCCAAATTATATTTTAAAATCTTATCAAGCTCATAAATGTTGAAAGATTGTTGAGTTGAGTATGCCTAGGATATCTCTTCAGGTCTTTTGCCTAAACCTTCTACACCTATGTCTTCTGATTCTTCTATTTGTAATGGTCAACCACCTCTTGTATCTACCAATCATTCTAGTGTTGTTCCTCCTCCTAGTGTGGTTCCTTCTTCTAGTTCTCAACCTACCGTTGTTCCTCTTGTTATCCCATCAAATGGTAAGAAACCTATGGTTTTTGATCCTTCATCTTCTTAATAAATTTCTAGGAAGACTAAGTCTATCTGACATGCTCGTCAATGTCAAAAGAATTGTCAGGCTTGTGCTAAAGCTCGTATGAATGCTTCTCATTAGCCCATGTTTGTAGAGTAAGTTAATCATACTAATGAGATAGATAGATTTGATATTCGTATTTTGGATTCTATTGCTTTTAATCTTAGTGAAGAAGATATATTAGATGATGATGATGATGAACATGAGATTATTGATCTTTATTTTGATCTACCTAACATGATTTCTATACAGCTAACACTTACATCTACTCCTAAGCATAGTGACTCTCCATAGGGTCCTTATTTAGATTTAGCTATTGTTCCTACTGTGTTGGATATAACTCCATCGCAAGTTGTCCACCTTCTCTTGTTACTATTGATCAAGATGGGAGAGGAGGGAAATGTGCCTAAAGCAAGTTTTCTAGCATGGTAGAATTTTGTGTGTTTTCTTATTATGGTATGCTTCTCTCATATTGTGCTTACTTAATTTTTGTTTAGATTTATATATACGACTCTTATTGCTCTATTGGTGCAAGGTGATAAAGGAATCAAAATGTCGTATCATTCTTCTATTCCATATGTTGTTATATGTTATGTTGTACATTTTCTATTATTAGTACTTGTTTCCTTCTTTTGTCTGCTTAGATTTGTGACATAGTAGCACCAAATCTTTTTCATCTCTATGATGGTTGTCCAAAAAGACTCTTCTTTGTAACTCTTATTTGTCTTTCTTCCATTGTGTTATAGTTCTACTTCCTCTAGGGAATGATGATATTTCATACTTGATATAATAGTTGTATGTTATCATATGATCATATTGACCCCAAAGTTAGTAGATTCCTTTTTACTCTTTATATGTTATATGATCACTTCCCTTGATTTGTCTTCTCCTGGGGGAAACTCAAAGTGGAAACATCTCTCAGTGGATGTACATTTACTTTGTTAAATCCATTGCTCCTGCTAAAGTGTTAGTAATGAATTTAATGTGGGGGCATACACTCTACTCATTTTGCATTCCAATCATGGGGTAGTGACTATGGATTCTGAGTATGGCTTGGGGTACTTTAGCCCTAGATGCTTAGTGTGCTTCCTAAGTTAGCCTCAAATCTATGCATTTCTACTTCATCCCTTATCTATGCACACATCTTACAGATCCCTTTATGGCTTATGCACAATCCTAAAGAATGGATTCTTCATGCATACGTTCATTACAAGAAGTAAGCATCCTTGACATTGGGTCTCTCTTTCTTTTGCATACACATATGCTAAATCTTGTCTATGGGTGATGCATAAAATTTGATAAGTCTTATGCATGGGTAGTGCAATCTTATGAACCATTCCATGGTGATATGAAGAATGTTGATATATGGATGGGTCGTCTGATGGGTTGAATAACAGGTTACCACCTAGTTAGATCATTCAATGCCATCTTTCTACAACAACTCTTTTGGTGATTCACAATAGGGTTGGAACTCTACTGGGTGAGATAATCACTCTCTTTCTTTTTTCTCATTGAGTCATTTATCTCTCTCTTATGATAATCTTGGAGTTATAAAAGTATCAATCCCTTGGGGGCTTGATGGATTCTTTGTCTCCTTGATCGTAATGCGATTATCTTATGCCTTGTGCTCTACTTTACCAAGAGTTTGGATTGATTCCATACTCTCGCTAAATTGGGAGATAAATGTACCATCTTAAATTAGAAGAACTCCAATTTTATGAAGGTTTATCATATATTTTTGTACCTTTCCTTCTTTCTTTCCTAATTTGTCCTTTTTCCTAGGTGGAATTGGGGTAAAACCTAATTGATCCTCTTTAAAGCTCCTATTTTCATGACATAAAGCTTGAGGTAGGATATATTCACCCAAGTCCTCCCTTTCCTTCATTTAATTACTCAATCTTCTCTCTACACTGAAATGACTATCTCTTGAACTCTATGCTTGATTTCTGGAATTTGAGACCTATTTTGGGATTCCAAAGGGATCTCGAAGGTTTCGAGCCTTGCTTGACACAAACAGAGTGTGTCCTTGACTAATCAAGGATGTAGTATGCCCTTGATAGGCCAATAATGAATGCGTTGCATCCCTAATGGGCCAATAATTGATGCATTTCATCCTTGATTGGGCCCTATTTGGGTCTCGTATTCCAATAGCTTTTGGGGTGTTGATTCCTAGACAGGTCGGCCTGCGAGAATTAGTCAATTATGAACCCTTTACAAGATCCTATATTTTCTCCATTTCTCATTCATCAAGTTCACAATCCAAGGTCATACAAATACAAGCACCCTAGCTCTCAAGCATTGAAGTTTTCATGTCTTTAAGCAATCTTCAAGCAAATCCTTTATTGAACATTAATGATTCAAGCATTCAAGAAATTGATGGAATCATCTTTAAGATCTCCTTAAATCCATTCAAGATCCTTTGTTCCATATTCTACATCCATTCATCTCCATCTTCTTGATCCAAGGCAATTGATGAGGTAAGCACATTGCATTTGAATCAAGAGATCCTATTATTGTAAGGTCGCAAATCTCAGATTGGTGAATAGGTTATAGATTTGAGTACCCTTTTCAACTTTTTATAGAACTACAAAATCAGAGTTAGTGTCACACTCATTCTTACAAGGCCAATTGGGTCACCCTTGATGCGCAATGTCAACCGGATCACCCCCGATCATCCAATTTTACCCTGATAGATCACCAAAAGATTTATGGGTTGTGTTCATCACATAGTTTCATGCCCATATCTGACAGTTTTCATCTATTCTAATAAGTATAACAAGCATAATATCAAGTTTTAAGGGTGAGTCTTCTATCTCCTACCATATATACTTATTTCATTTACATATTTATCCCTAGCTTATCAACTCATCTAGGGTTTTCAAGGATTTAGTTATCTTTTCCCCTATTCTTCCCAAGACCCAATTTGTAGTAGTGCTCCTTTTTCATTTGGTTAGCACTAGTCTTTCTATATTTAGTTCCTTAGGATTTGGATTGAAAAGACCTATCTACTTGACTTCCCTCTCTATTTATATATATATGGGGTCATGTGATGAACTTAGGCTTTCTTATCCTTGGTTCACATTTCCACCATTACAATACTATTCAGGGGGGAAATGACATCAACAATAAAGTTGCAAACTAGATGTAATAAGTTTAACATTTTCTCCCTAAGCCTTTCAATACAAGAGAAAGAGGGACTTCCAAGCATAACTCTAAATAATACCTAGGTTTTATTAGCAAAACCCAAGTGTGATAAAGGGATGCCAATATGAAACCTAAAGACTTATTAAGAAAGCACACTAGAAAGGCCTCTTTCATGCAATGCTCATATAATTAATTAAGAGCAAGTATGACCTAAACGATCTATGCAAGATAACTATAAATCTTAAATGTACACAAATAACCCAATATAGATATCAAAATAAGTAAATACCGAAGGATGAAATAAAGGATGAAGGAATAACCTAAAAATGTGCTCATAGGACTGATTTTTTCTTGAAAAACATTAGATCTAGACTTATTTTTGAATACCTGACTATGGATTTGTGAATGAAATGAAAAACCCCAAAAAAACCTGAAACATATTTTCTAGAAAAGGAATAGAGAATAGGTTGACCTGTTGGTAATCACTCTAAAACAATTCTCGCAATGTGTTAGTTTGTGGTGACCAATAAGAAATCTTTGTTTGGGGTTATTTTATCAGCATTTTTGGGCCAACATGTTGTAACTAATTTTAACACTAAAGAGACAAAAATACTTGTATAAAAGGGCTTAGGGTTAGGGATTTTCATAAGGAGTGATGCAAAAATTACTTCTTGTGGTGGTATTAAGTTGTAAGGGATTATAGATTGTAATTAGGTAATCATTGGATCGTAATAATATTGGACTTGCTATTTGGTGGACATAGCCTAGGAATTGGGTGAGCCACATTAAATCTTGGTGTCTTGTGTTCTCTTATGTGTGATTTAATAATTTATGATATAGATTATATTTGCATGTAATTGTTATTTATGTTTATGGTTTATCCTAACACAATGCCATCATGTTCTCGGGGTACTATACAAAGGTCATCTAACTTCTCTAGAAAGGTCTCAAGAAGTAGTTTTTATATCCAAATTTGCCAATTCGATATCCTATAATCATGTAACAAATTTGCTGTGTGTGGATGGCTATAAAGTAGTCAAGCCTTAGTCAACCCCTCACTTCGGTGATTTTCACCTCCATGAATAGTTGTTAGGAAAGATGTTGTGTGTGTATGTAGTGTTTGTGTATCCTAGATCTATAGTTCTAGAGTGTAAAAGTACTAAAGATGCTAGGAATATACTCTATGAGTGAAACCTTGACATGTAAATATGCATGTGTGTAAATTTATGAGGGTGCAAAGAATGATTCTTGAGTATAGTGTAGAAATCATGCCAATCCCCCAAGGCTAAAGTACTCTAACCATTTTCAAGATCCCCTTGCATCTCCATGATGATATCTTGCACTTGATGTAGAATAATAACCTCACTTTGCAACGAAGAATAAGAAACCAACCCTAATTTTATCTTGCAATTTCCCTATGTCAAACTGGTGTGTCCATGTGTGTTTGCCTCTTACTTCCTTAATGTGCAAATGACGGGTTTGATGTCCTTTTATAGTATTTTTTTTTAAATTACCCTGTAGGAACTGACCGTAATAAGCAAGATTTTACCTAGAGAGTAAAATAGCTCTAGACCTAAAATCATAGGACCCTCTTGGAATGAGTCAACCTAGTCTAGAATAGGTCAACATGGGGTTAACCTAGTCCAAGAGGAGGTCAAGGTCAATCTATTTCTAAGAGGTTAGATTCATGGGTCCCAATGCTTCTAGCTTCAAGGATTAAAGAATAAGAAACCAGCCCTTTCCTTTTATCTTGCAATTTCCCTATGTCAAATTAGGGTATCCACATGTGCTTTCCTTTTGCTTCATTCATGTGCAAATGAGGGGATTGATGTCCTTTTATGGTGAATTTTTCAAAAGTACACTAAGGGAGCTTACTGCAATAAGTATGATTTTACTAAGAGAGTAAAATAAGTCCAGGCCTAAAATCAAAGGACCCTCCTGGAATAGGTCGTTCTAATCTGAAATAGGTCAACATGGGCTTAACCTAGTCTAGGAGGAGGTCAAGCTCAATCTGTTCCTAGGAGGTTAGATTCCTAGCCCCACTATTTCCAGCTTTAGAGATTGCAGAGGTTCTAGGTGTAATGTATATTAGAGTTTGATAACCTGAAACTAAATTCATGATATAAGGTCTAGATGGATGATGATTCTTAGAAATTAGACCCTACCTTGGTCAAAGTGTGAGAGAAAGGGTAATCAAGGACTAATTAGGTACTACCTCAATCTCACATATGAGAAAGAAGAGAAAAGAGGGAAAATGTGTGCTCAAATTGCAATCGTAAAATGAAAACACACTAAAAAGGAGGTAAAATGTCATAAATTAAAGTGCATCCAATTTAAGATGGTACAAATACTAGGAGCTAAAAAATGATATGACGATTGAATGAAATACAACATATATGGTACAATTAGTCAAAACAATAAGTGTAAGGAAATAAATACCACTAAGGAAAGTTCAAAATCATTATTGACATAATCAAAAAGTTTCCAAGAGGAAGTAAGGGGCAATTATTCCTGCTAGGAAATCACCAAGAAAAGTGATAAATATCTATGATCAATATCCACTAACATTTTTACTTCTCCTCTATTAAAATGTGGTTCTTCAAAACGAAGACAAAAGCCCATAAAGTTTCCAATATTCTAATGCTTCCATGCAAATGTTGTTGATAATATTGTTATATTATATTATATTATATTGTATTGTATTATATTATTTTGTAATGTTTCACCTAGGAGCACCTAGAGGACGTGCAACATGTAGAGATTTCCACGGGATATCCTTGATGAGTTGTATTATATCATTATGATAATATTTGATGTAATTATTTAATATTGGGGGAAAAGAGTTAAATGTCCAATATTAAATGTGACTCAATGGGGGTTTTGTAGCACATGGTTTTAGCACATGGCTTATGTAATACCACTTGGTAGTTTTGTGGAATCTTGCTACTATATAAGAAACCACAAGGTTAGTTGTAGAGACAAGGCAACAAGTCAAAAAGGAAAGTCAAGTAAGACAAGGCTTGACAGGTTAGCCAGGGGAACATTTGTGAAGGTTGGAAGCATGGCATGCAATGTGTGGGTTCATGCTTGTTCATATTGATTGCTTAGTTGTGGCTATGGCATTGAAGGATTTCATGGTTGTATTCCAATTGTGTTTTTGTTAAATAATACACGGTGATGGATGCTTTTGGAGGTTGGAGTTTTTCTCTCAATGAGGGTTTCCCAGGATATATCTTGTCCCACATTTTTTTGGGTATATTGTCTATTCTCTTGCATGTGGATTTTAAATGTTTATTTGTTTCAGATATTTTATGGGTTATGTGGAAATGATAATATTTTTGGTTGCAAATTTCCTTACAAATGTATTCTATAGAAGAAACCCTAGACTAATCCATTTCAAAAGTATAGGGGGGTCATATGTATTAGGGTCAAAGTTTGGTATCTATTTTATAAAGTAAAATCCATGAGCTTTTTATATTAAAGGATTAACAAACATAATTTGATTCCTTACTTCTTCATTATTACATTCAACCATACAAAATTTATTTTGAAGGGGACTTACCTAGTGGGGAAATAGTTCATTCAACCAATTCATCATGTTCTGTTTTGGATTGTAGGGGTCATTGGACAATGCCAAGATCCTTGTTTCTTTTATATCTATCACAATCTAGCTTTAATATTTTAGATTTAATAATTATTTCTCTCCTTTCTTGTTTGGTTCCTTTTCATGAGGATTAGATAGTTCTTTTTGCAAATTTAGGAGAATAATGGTTGTGCTTACGACTCCTTCCATCTATCCTTGGCCATGTCTTGTATACATTTTCTTGGTGCATGTTTTTTATATTAGAATATTACTTATATTTCATTTACCTTTCCCTACAATCAAGAGTGATACATTTTGTCAATGTGATCAAATGTTGCATTTATGACTTGGATATGGATTGTCTCTGCTCATTGATCTTTAACTATTGATGATATTTAGATTGGTTGCTTGGATTTGGTGTGTCTATGCCCTTTGTCACATGATTTTCTAATTTTTTGTCTTCAAGTAGAAGCGATGCGATGCTACTACCAAGTACAATCTTGGTGAAGGATTGTGATTGACTATTATATGCTGACAGGTTGGATACTTTAAGAGTTAGATGTTCAGATCATGGATTGCGATCATGGTGCCTTGGATTTTGGGATGAGATGTTTGGATAAACAAGCAGTTAATTGGTACTCATTAGTTTGGATTCCTATTTTTTTATGGTGGTATATCTTCTTGGTTGAGGATCATGGTTATTTGGTTTCCTTTAAGGAGCTTATGATGTGTACTTTGAGTTCTTTGATGGTGTAATGCCGTGGTTAATTCTCATAGTGAGAGAATGGTTTTTTTATCGTGATATAATGGATAGCTTGCACACATGATTTAGTGGGAGGTTGTAATAGTGATGAGGTAGTAGTACAAGATTAGTTCCTAGTTTGATTTTTATCTTCTAGGTTTGGAGATCTTGGGTTTACTTGGTATTGACACTTGAGTTGTGTGCATGTAGACTTGAAGGATCTTCATGTAGGAGATGGATGTTATGATGCCATGGGTGACTTGGTACTATAGTCGAGTGAGATTTATTGACATTGATATACTTATTGAGTGTTTGTAGATGTTGGAAGATGTCTTAGATCATGTTGCTACATAAGTGTCTTTAACATTTGTATGGTGCACTTGTTGGTGGTAGTTGTCTTCATGGTGTGTGGAGATGGT
Organism: Cupressus sempervirens; assembly: GCA_028749045.1. Classification (NCBI taxonomy): domain Eukaryota; kingdom Viridiplantae; phylum Streptophyta; class Pinopsida; order Cupressales; family Cupressaceae; genus Cupressus; species Cupressus sempervirens. The sequence goes on along the minus strand of CM053784.1, from coordinate 740,109,075 downwards.
TGCATCTTGAGGACTCATGGGTTTCTTGGTAAAGGTGGTGTGGTTTATGTTGGATACAATTGTTCAATTGTGTGTTGTCTTTGATGTCACACAAATGTCATATTAGTCATTAGATAATGTCCACCAAGCTCAAAAGGTCAGCAAGGCAAAGGATAGTGTCTACCGAGCTCAGAAGGTCAGCAAGGCAAAGGACAGTGTCTATCGAGCTTAGAAGGTCAACAAGTCAAAGGACAAAGTCTATCGAGCTTAGAAGGTCAACAAGACAAAAGGACAGAATCTATCGAGCCCAAGAGGTTAGTAAAGAAAACTTGTAGTGTCTACCAAGTAAACAGTTCTTACCGAGCTAACTCGGTCATCAAAAGAAATGTGGCAGAAATAGTTCTTACCAAGCTCACTCGGTCATCAAAGGAAATGTGGCAGAAATAGTTCTTACCGAGCTCACTCAGTCGTCAAAGGAAATGTGACAGAAGCGGTTCTTATCGAGCTCTCATGAAGGAATTCAGTTCTTATCGAGTAAACTCGACAGCCAAAGGATTTTATGGATATTGCAATGTTAACCGAGTCAAGAAGGTTAACTTAAGAAATTTTTGGAGGCAGTATTTACCGAGCAGGGTCGGCTAGTAAAGGATTTCATTGTTTTATGAAATAACATTTATTTGTTTAGAGTAATATTTGTAGCCGACTGATGTATGGTTTATTGGTAAATGTAACATGTAAATGGGCCAACTTGACAATCTGAATAGTATAATTAAGAGGTCAAGTTGCGAATTCTAAGTGTGAAGTAGAAGTGTGTGTGGAATTAATGTGATATGAAGACTGATTATTGTGGAAACAAATTTGGAGGATGATCAGAGATCATTGAGGAGTAGCAACTCTATACTTGATCAAGGAGGATCTAATGATGCTGAACAAAGACCTATAGTTAGCAAATTCAGCTGTATCTTGTTCAAGTCAATTCATTGTTGCTTTCTAACCATTGTAGCAGTGATTTCAAATCTCTTAACAGAGTTGGTTTAACAACCATTTTGTAAATCCTCAAACAAGGTAACAGTTTAGTTGAATTGTTCTAGAGACCTCTAGCAAGGCCACTCCTAACAGGGTGATTAAATCCTCTAATAGGGTCACATTTAATAGTGTGTATTGTAACATTTAACAGGGTTGGCTCTTGACAGGGCTCACTTTAGAAGACTGAAAAATTGGTGACTAGTTACTTGGTGGTTTTTCCCATATTGGGTTTCCACATTAAATCTAGTGTCTCTTGTGTTCATTTTGTTTTCAAATTACATGCATGTTTGCTTGAAGATAAGTAATAGTTTAATTTATCGAGTTACAACATTTTTGTTATGTTTACCAAGTATCAACAGTAACTAGATATTTAAGACATCTAAGGGATCTGTGGATTAATTTTTGTAACTGATTCACCCCCCCTCTCAGTTACTCTACCTTTAATTCCAACAGTTTATGCTTTCATTTGATATGTTATCCTTGACATTAGGATGATTTCATTATTATCTCATGGTATACTCTTAATAAATGTTTAGAGTTTTTTAGATGTTATCGTATGTTCGTTTAGAGCATGGTATCTCTTTAGCTGAGATAATTTAGATCATGTCATCATGTTTATGTTCTTGAGGCCATAATTGGAACTTTGACATTGCTCTTGGTTTATTTTTTTGGTATTGAATACATTGATCATTTGCTAGATACTTCATGATATTTCTATGTTACATTTAGAGTTCTCATGGATTGATTGGTTACAAGTTCTCATGGATACTTAGAGAGAGTGGCGATGCTAATTTCTCTTAGATTATAAATGTATATTTTGGAATACCTGATGATTTCAAAAAGAGGTCTGAGGGTCATTCACTTGATATGGACTTGAGAGGAAATTATTCTTAGATTAGTATTGATTAGAGACTTTGATATCTTGATGAACATTCTCATTCCCCACTCTTGGTCTACTCAATGGTTTACTACTTGAGAGGTATAGCTCATTATTTCTCTCAAGTACATTATGTTTATGCTTGTCTTTTATTGATATGGATCTTGAACTATGGTACATGAGTTAGTTCTAGAGGGTTCATTTGAGATATGGTTTAGCATTGGTTATCAACTCCTTGTGCATATTTTGTTATGGTGGTTGAGTTTGGAAGATGGTTTTATATTCGACATATTCCTTGGATTAGGAATGGTTATTCCTTGGTTTAGGAATGGTTTATGAGTTTGATATTCTTGTGTGACACTTACATCCATGATTGGTCATATGGTATGGTTTGGGTGTTGTTGTGGCTTCTTGGTTGGGGTTTATGGAGGAGATCTTACTTAGAATAGTTTACATCTAGAGGTGTGTGTAGAAAGACATGATACATGTAATGATTTGCATGGTTTCTCTTTAGTCTTGATTATCTTCCTAGATGTTCAACTTCACTTACATTAGATTTGAGATTGGTTGGAGCTTCTGATCACTGATTTTGCTCATGTATGTCATGCGAGAGATGACATGGTTATTCCTTTATCTATTTCCTTTATTTGTTGTGGAGAACTTGAGAGAGTATTGGAGAAATAATGATTAGAGTTATTTTTACAAGTTCTTGGTTTGTGTATTGTGGATGTCCTTGATACTACATGGATTCACTTCTATGATATGTTGTGAGTGGATTGGCTATAGATTTAACATTATCTTTTATAGTGAGAGCTTCTTGGTGCATATGTGGTAGGTATTGCACTTGAGGCTTGTGATTGCAGGTTACAAATTGGATATGTTGATGTTGTGAGATTCACTTGGTATACCTTCAGAGGTATGGATAGTTGAATGGGTTAGCACTTGATGTGGGTGCTATTTTAGCTATGAATTTTTTAACAACCATAAATACATGTTATTACCTTTGGATCAGGTGTTCGTGCTTGATTTTTTAGTTGGTACAAGATTTTATGATTCTTAAGTGACAGGTTGGGTGACTTTCTCTTTGGATGGCTTCTATGTATGTCTAGTGCCAATGACATAATAAGAGGTGGGATCATTCATGTTTGAGATTCTAAATAGTTTGATTTTGTTGTGAGTACCAAGATGGAGCACATGGTGCACTTTGATCCATGATGGTAGATGTGCTAGGAGGGATTGTTCCTTTGCTCATTTATGTGCCTAAAAATTGACCCTATGCAATGTATACAGCAAGTGAGATATTTTTGAGATTATGTGTGTTGCACACATTGCATAATATTAGTATAGTATATTATTTTAATTTATTATGTAATATTACACCTAGGAGCACCTAGATGGATGTGCAACATGTAGATATTCCCTTGGGATATCCTTTATGAGTTGTATTGCAACATTGTGATAATATTTGATGTAATTGTTTAATATTGGGGAAAAAGAGTTAAATGTTCAATATTAAATGTGGGTCAACATGGGTGTTTTAGTACATGGTTTATGTAATACCACTTGGTGGTTTTGTGGAAGCTTGCTACTATATAGGCAACCACAAGGGTAATTGTAGAGACAAGGGAAGAAGGCAAAAAAGAAAATTAAGCAAGACAAGGCTTAACATGTTAGGTAAGGGAGCATTTGTGAAGGTTGGAAGCATGGTATGGGATGTGTGGATTCATGTTGTTCACATGCATTTTTTGGTTGTGGCTATGACTTTGAAGGCTTCCATGGTTGTATTGCAATGATGTTTTTGCTGAATATTAATACATGGTGATGGATGCTTTTGGAGGCTAATTTTTTTTCCTCAATGAGGGTTTCCGAGGATATATCTTGTGTCGCATTTTTGTGAGTATGTTGTCTATTCTTTTGCATGTGGATTTTAATTATTTATTTGTTTAAGATGTTTTATGGGATATGTGGAAATAATAATATTTTTAATTGAAAGTATCCTTACAAATGTATTTTGTAGAAGAAACCATAGGCTAATCCATTTTAGAAGCCTAGGGGGATCATATGTATTGGGGTTGAAGTTTGGGATCCATTTTATAAAGTGAAAGCCATGATATTTTTATATTAATGGACTACCGAACATAATTTTATTCCTTACTTCTTTATTAATACATTCAATCATACAAAACTTATTTTTAATGAGACTTACCTAGTGGGAAAATTGTTCATTTCACCAATTCATCATGTTCTGTTTTAGATTGTAGGGGTCATTTCCACATTGCCAAGATCCCTATTTTTTCATAGCTCTCACAATATGGCTTTAATATTTTAGACTTAATAATCATTTATCTCCTTTCTTGTTTGGTTCCTTTTCATTAGGATTATATTCGTTCTTTTTGCAAATTTAGGAGGACAATAATTGTGCTTACAACTCTTTTCATCTATCTTTGGTCGTATCTTGTAGAAAATTTCTTAGTGCATGTTTTTATTATTAAAGTATTGGTTAGGTTTCATTTTCCAGTCACTATAACCAAGAGTGATACATTGTGTCCATGTGACAAAATCTAAGATTTTTGGTAGTATTTGGAATCACCCATATTTTATTGTTTCGAGGACGTTGAGGACCTATGATTTCCTATTGCAACCATAGTTATTGTTTGTTGTAGGAGATTTCATTGCTTGTATTTTCCCATATCTTCTTGCCTTCATCCCAACAATTGCCAATCATAACTAGAAGAAGATGAAGTGATAAGGATTCCTTGATCATAGTTTTAAAATTATTGACATTTTTTTTTGCATATCATAGTAAAGCATGAAAGTTTTTTACATTTTTATTTTATTTTACTACTTATATAGAATATTGTAAAGGATTTGTAATTCATAAATATTTAACTTATTGAAAAATTGGACCCAACTTTTCTTAATAATAATACTAAATTCTACATTACAAACTAACATGAATAATTTTTATTCATTTGTATAATATCAAAAGTTTATAAATTAGTATGAATAAACTAGAAAGTTAGTTATGATTATTTGATTATTGAAATAAATAATATATTAAGAAAATTAATCATATTTAATCCTAATAATTCAACTTATCATAATATCATTTATAACTTACCACATCTATTTAATACTTGAATATATTTTGAACAATATATTTTAAGTTAAGGTATCTACAATATCTATACAATCTTTATCTAACTGGAGAACATGGTGAGAAAGCATAAGGGCAACTATTAATGGGAAAGCTCACATCATCTTAGATGCACGATGAGTAGATGGTAGAGGCCTAATGAGGAGATGGAAGAGAGGACTTGCCTGTTTTGCAAAATAGGTGGGATTGAGACTAATTAACACTTTCTCATTGAATGCCCAACGTATGAAGACATCCAGACTTAGCATGAAATCATCTTGAAGGCCAACAACACACAATTTATTTAAAGATTAAAGATCAACCAGATTACTAGTTTGATTGTTAAGATCCATAACAAGAAACCAAACATAGAAATAAATATAAAGTTTACTTAAGACCATAATTCGTAGTCCTTTAAACTGATCATAGATATCATTACAATCATCCATCACATAAAAATAATTAAAATATCTAAATTAATCTAGAGAATTCCTCACTAAATTATAAAAAATGAAACATCCTAATATTTTTTAAATTTTTATATATAAGGATAAATTTAAATTTGTATGTGATTATTCTTCATAGGCGTCACAAAGCAAAGATATTCAGGCCAAATTATGCTATAAACTTCTATATAGTGCATAAGGTCACTTAAGTGAAAAATTAAAAAGTAACTCAACATTAAATTATAACATTAAAAAGTGCACTATAATGCCTTAAATCACTTTAAGTGATAAATTATAAGTGCAAAAGTGACAAAGTAACTTAAAAACATAACATACAATCATTTTTAGTGATATTTTTAGTTCTTGCACGAATACTTATGCATTAATGCCAGTGCTAATATGACATTAACACTGACCAATTAAATAAAAGAATTTAAAAAATTATATGAAACTTCAAATTTTTATATCTTTTTCTAACTTTTCATTATTTTATAAATCACATTTTTCATTCATCCTATTGGTCCATACTATTTTTATTGAGGGAGAAAATTAATTTTCTTCAACAAAAACACAAATATTTTATAACAACTTCATTATTCATTAATTACAACTTTATCTTTTTCACATTTATGACAAGTTGATAAGATTTTTTTAAAATCATTTTATCTTCCACCTCACACAACATGTCTAATCAATATTAATTCTCAATAGCAATATAATTTCAATATGTTATATTTTGTATTTGAATTTCTAATTTTTTTTAAAATTTTAATTTTTTAATAAAAGTAGTTAAATTATTATTGTTATTTTACTTTTATAAAAATAAATTAAACAATATTATTTTTTAATTATATTTTATAATAGTGTTTGTAATATGTATAATTGATAAGTGTTACAATTTATAAATTATATCATTTATTATTATTAATATTTTTTATTTAAACAATTTATCATTTAGTTTAAATATATTTAAAACTTAAATATATATTTTAATATTAAATTAATAATTATATTTTACATTAAAAAAATACTAAAAGAAATAATCACAAAAAAGAAATAATTAAATTCTAAAAGATATATAAATTATTAAAATTAAATAATTATATTCTATTTTTTATTTATTACATCATATTTATTCATCAACATCATATTTATTCATATTACATCTATTTATTATTTACAAATGTACACATTAAATTATATAGATATTATTTCATAATTAAAAATTACTTAATTTTATAAGAAATTTGGGTATGGATATCTTTCCTCACTGCACATATTTTAAGTTGTCAATGTAGAAGGTACAAATTTTTTTAAAGCATATGTACCGATCGTAGTATGATTTTAAGTACTTAGTGCCATATTGGGGCCTTTGGCCTCTTATTCTTGGGCTTAAATGCCGAAAGATATAATAATATAACACGAGAACTTAACAACAAAATATGAGCCATCCTATAAGATCACAAGTGCATTTTTAGGCAACAATTAATGCATTCACAATGTTAATTTAGAACTATTTAACCTTATTCTCACTCATCTACACCTCTACAACCATTATGCGTTAGGTAGGAACTATGACGCATTGCATCTCTTGTTCAAAAAGTGCAACTCAACATTAGAATATAAGGTCAATATTTAAAATATGCAATTGAACTTGGAGAACCCACATTTTAGGGATTTAAACTTCAATATCTTTTGACTAATAACTCCGAAAGCAAGAATTTGAAGGAAACAAAAATACTAAAACAATCTAAACAAACACAAAAAAATGTGAAAATGAACTTTGAAGGCCTCAAAAATCAAGTATATGGATTGGGAACAATTAATTGATCAATCTTGACCAATTAAATAGTGATATATTCGTAGTCCTTTAAATTGATCATAGAGATCATTACAATCATCCATTCATTCATCCATCACATAAATATAGTTAAATATCTAAATTAATCGAGAGAATTCTTCACTAAATTATAAAAAATGAAACATCCTAACATTTTTAATTTATATATATATAGGGATAAATTTAAATTTGTATGTTCATACTCATCGCAAAGCAAATATATTCAGGCCAAATTATGCTATAAACTTCTATATAGTGCATAAGGTCACTAAAGTGAAAAATTAAAAAGCAACTCAACATTAAATTATAACATTAAAAAGTGCACTATAATGCCTTATATCACTTTAAGTGATAAATCAAAAGTGCAAAAGTGACAAAGTAACTTAAAAACATATCATACAATCATTTTTAGTTATATTTTTTAAAAAGTGCAACTCAACATTAGAATATAAGGTCAATATTTTAAATATGCAATTGAACTTGAAGAACCCACATTTGAGAGATTTAAACCTCAATATCTTTTGACTACTAACTCCGAAAGCAAGAAGTTGAAGGAAACAAAAAGACTAAAACAATCTAAACAAACACAAAAAAACTTGAAAATGAACTTTGAAGGCTTGAAAAATCAAGTATATGGATTGGGAACAATTAGTTGATCAATCTTGACCAATTAAATAGTGATATATTCATAGTCCTTTAAAGTGATCATAAATATCATTACAATCATCCATTCATTCATCCATCACATAAATATAGTTAAAATATCTAAATTAATCTAGAGAATTCCTCACTAAATTATGAAAAATGAAACGTCCTAATATTTATAATTTTTATATACAGGGATAAATCTAAATTTGCATGTGATTATTCTTCATACGCGTCACATGCTATAAACTTCTATATAGTGCATAAGGTCACTTAAGTGAAAAAATAAAAAGCAACTCAACATTAAATTATACCATAAAAAAGTGCATTATAATGCCTTAAATCACTTTAAGTGATAAATCAAAAGTGCAAAAGTGACAAAGTAACTTAAAAACATAACATACAATCATTTTTATTATTAGTTATATATATATATATATATATATATATATATATATATATATATATATATATATATATATATATATAAGTGCAACTCAACATTAGAATATAAGGTCAATATTTTAAATATGCAATTGAACTTGAAGAACCCACATTTTAGGGACTTAAACATCAATATCTTTTGACTAATAATTTAGAAAATAAGAATTTGAAGGAAACAAAAAGACTAAAACAATCTAAACAAATGCTAAAAATGTGAAAATGGCCTCAAAAATCAAGTATATGGATTGGAAGCAATTAGTTGATCAATCTTGATCAATTAAATAGTGAATTATTTCATAATAAAACGAACACAATTAATAATATTGTCGTGACAAAGTGCACGACAAGAATCTGATCAATCTCATAGATATCATTAAAATCCTCCTCCATCCATCCACTCACCACATAGATATATATTTAAGATATCTAAATTAATCTAGAAAATTCCTCACTACATTATATAAAATGAAACATCCTAATTTCCTTTTTTTTTAAACATGGGAATAAAGATTGAAACATCCTAATTTCCTTTTTTTTTAAACATGGGAATAAATATAAATCTGTATATGTGATTATTCTTCATACGCGTCGCAAAAGAAGATATTCGGGCCAAATCATACTATAAACTTGCAAGAAAACTAAATATTTGGATATTCCGGCGCCACTACTTTTAGACTACTTTGATCGAATCAATAAAAGCAAGCCTTGAGACACGAACAAACTTTGCACTGTTTCTTACCCCTGTTATCAGACCATTTCTTCCCTTTCTCACATTTTGCTTAAAACTTGGGATTCTGTGCTCTTACACAGCAGGTACCTATTTTGGGGGCAATTCTACAGTCAGGTAACAATTATATTTGTACGAGGATTTGAATCTTTTATTTGCACGGGTAGATTAGTTTAAGAAGAAGTCGGAAACGAAAATGGTGTGGGAAGGCCATCGACAGGAGGGTTCTGTTGAATACGATTTCTTCTCCTTCGTCCCCAGGACCAAGGTACTCACTGCAATTCTCAATTGGAATATGATTATATTATCAATGGCAGAATAGAATTAGAGAGAGTAACCTTCATTCTAATAGTGACTAAAGGTTTCTTTGGTTTTTCTGGATTCTGAAAAATGTCTAATAATCTCGATTGATTTCGAAAAATAACAGGTTCTAGTAATTATCGGCGAGGTTTCAACTTTTATTTACCTTTTGCTTGTGTTTTTATATTTGGATTGTGTAGAATTTGAACTCAGGACCTCCCCTAAGCTTGCCGGGTTGCATTACTACTATTCTGTTTGCTTCCACGTGTGGATTCTTCTCTTTGTAAGGAGCTTCGTTGCTCGGGGTTCATTTTTCGGATATAGGCACCGAAATTTGATCAGCATATGCCACAACATTATTTTACGAGAAATTTGCAGACAAACTGGTCCCTTGCTTAAAAAACTGAGGCGTGTGTACAATTTGAAGTAATTTTCAACGATGTTTTGGATTGTGATTTTTCTTGGTTGTGCTATTTTATTTGAACCGATTAGAATTCGAACCCAGGACCTCCTCTAAGCTTACTGGGCTGCATTACTACTATTGTTCTTGTTCCCACGTGTGGATTCTTCTCTCTGCAAGCGGCTTCTTTGCTCGGGGTTCATGGCTCCGATAGAGTCACTAAAATCTTGTTAGCATATCCCACATCATAATTTAAATTAGTAATTTGCAGGCAAACTGGTCCAATTGCTTAAAATATCTTGAGGTGTGTGTAGTAGATGGTATTTGTAACTCCCAGATTTTTTTCCATAAAATTGGTCCATGTGCAGGCCGTTATGAAATAGCCAGATTTTACATAATAGGACAAATGTGGGAAACTTCTAGCTCTTCCGTCTGTTTTCCTGCTTTAAGTTGTCCCATGCTCAATTTCAGGGAAAAAAAAAAAAAAAGATTAAAGAAGTGCCCATTTTTGTCATTTCCATTTTTCATTGACTTAGCTGCACATTGTAGATAAGAGCAGTGGCTTCTTGCTTAAGAATTGTGCGCTAGTTTGGCTTAGATACATGCCGTTTTCTATGGACAAATTAGGACATGGACTGAGGGTCTCCTCTTTAGCTTGCTGGATTGCTACTGACAGCTTTATAGTCAGGTAGTATGGATTATTTTTTCAAAATTCTGAAGGATGCTGCAACCCAAACTAGCACATTAGGAAATGCTATTTTTTTGAAGTGTAGGGGCAGCACTATCTCCATTCTTGTTAAGATGTTCTTGGCCTAGCTTTCAGCAATAGAAACTGAAGGATGGAAATTATACTTATGCAAGACAATAAGCATGCATGATCAAAAGATTAATTAAATTTTGATAGAAAAAAGGGAATTAATAAATTGTAGTAAATACTTGTAGTTTTGGTGAATTTTATCATGCTATGCATATTTCTATACAAAATCTTTATTATATCTTGTAGAAAATTTGCCAATAGGCAAATCTGTCCTTTGCAAATAAAGCTACCCTGCATTACAGAAAACTTGGACCCTGGTGAGCTTTATGGCAGCCAAATCAATTTTACCACTGAATTAGGGAGATTGGTTGCTTTTCCAGTAATTTTAATGATCTGGCCACCTCCAATTTAAATTTTCCCCAAGTTATATCGTATGAGATTATTTTGTTTTCATTTGGATTTTTGTCAATTTACCAAGCCATAAATAAAATGAAAGAAAACTAGTTGTATAGATATTCTCTAAAATTTTTAGAGATAGGATAAGCAATTCGCGGTCCATCATTTGGATAAGATAAGCAAACAATTGTTAAGATTGCAGATTCTGAATCACTAAATAAAGAGCAGAAATCTAGGACAGGTATGTAACCTTGGGATGGGCGCAGGAAGGAATAAGTTAATGATTGTTAAATAAATAATGATAGTGAAAAGCAAAGACATGTAGGTGGGAATAATAATTGAAAATGAAAATAGTGAGGAGAGGTGGTGGAGGCAAAGGTAAAGGAAAGAAAATTACTGAAAGGCGACTGATCAACTAATATGATAAGTTATAAAATGCAAATAGCTCAAAGGTAGAGTTAAAGCTTAAAATTAATAGAAAGAGAGAAATGAGGTTTTAAACTAAAAAGAGAAAGATAGGGAGATCATGATAAGAGTTAATAGAATGGTAATTAGAGAAATGTAAAGCTCATGGAACAACTAGGTAATGGCAAGATGAAAAGTGATAGTAATAAGTGATCGTAAAAGTGATGAAATGCAAGTGAAGGAAGACATAATAAGAGATATGCTGAACAGAAATGTGATGTATGCAATGAAAAGCTAGAACTATAAAAAGAAAAGTGGTTAAAAGAGAATGAAATATGTAGGTTTCCTGACAAACAGAGTTCAAATTAGAAAGAAAAGAAAGCAGGACCGATTAATGTTGGAAAGAAAGGAAAGCATCTGATCGACCACGATAACAAGGCAACCAAAAAACATTTACCTTTCCAACAAGAAAATCAAATTCAATTTCTATTAAGGGAGTTCATTATGACAGATCAAAGTTGGCTCACACCCTAATCTTGGCCTCTGTTGAGACTTTGTCCAAACGTTTGTTTATTTGACAACTTCATGTAATAATCCTTTGTAGAGGTTATCTTCAATAGTTGGCACCCCTCTTGGACCTATTGCGGACACTAAAGACTACTTGATCTACAAATTAGCAGCTTACAATGCTAAGTTAACAAAATCCTTAGTGAAGTCTAGCTCTTTTATTTTTAAGAAAATCACTTAAACAAACTAAAGGCAACAGAAAACTAAAAAAGTAAATACATTATTCCTTTTCGATCAACAATTCTCCTCCTTTTAGGATTTTCATTTTATTTTTTAGCATTTTTTTCTTAAAAAGATACCTTTTTTATATTTTGTGGACAAATGGATTAGTTTATCTAGTTGTGAAAAGGGTGATGATCACTCAAAGATGCTGATTCCCAGGGATGTTTTGGATGTGTTCTCGTTGAATATTTTTGAGGGGGCTATTAATGCAATCTTTAGTATTTGTGATGATTTAGTGAGGGATCTCAAGGGGCCTTTCTCAAGAAAACTAAACAATTAGTTACAAACACAATTGAGGAGGCTATTAGTAGAGTCTTTTTTGTTTTTGATAATTTAGTGAGGGATCTACAGGGGCCCTGCTCATGGAAACTAAACAATTAGTTACAAACATTACACACCATCCCAAGGACCATCAAACAAGAAAGCCTTATAAGTAGACATTATGACAAAGTTCACCATCAAGGAGCACTATTAGCAAACAGAGAAAAACCTCAAGAAAGAGTTGAGAAAGTGGTCAAAATTAAGCTCCTCCAACTCCAACACCAGCAGCAGGATCGGCATTCCATCCATCAACTTCATTACAATCACATGAGGCTGTGCAACATCCTTTGGAATTGAAGAGCCTCCACCTAATGATGGGTCCAAGCCAGGTTATTTACACCATGCTGCTCAATTGACCTTACATGTCTAGATAACAAGAAAACCTGGATGTCCTTTGTCTATACTTCCTACTTCTTACAAGAACTGGAGACATAGTTCAACATATTCTATTGACAGAGTATTAGTGATTACAAAATATAACATTTTTCTTTAGATGCCTACTGGACTATAAATACAGAATGTTATCTCTCAATTGCTCCCCATTCATGAATTCCATCAACCATTTGATCTTTATCGTGGCTTCCAAATCCAGAATTTTCTTTAGAAAAGCTGAGCCCTTCATAGTAACAAAATTAGGGTTCCTGGAGGTACATGGAAGGGGAAGTTGTTTCACCAAAGTGCCCAGCTCCTCCATTCCAAGGAAGTTTGTGGGGAAAGAAATGCCACCACCAAGGCTGCATCCAGATCACCCAAGATTCACTTATTTATGAGAGGCTTTTGTGAGCTTTGACTGATTCTATTGGCTCTCCAATATCTATCAGTGAAGCCAAAACATAAATGAGATGTCAGAATTTACCCTATATTTGTGATTCGCTTCCAGTATATATCCCAACATCTACTTAATTGCAAAAGGGAGTAAGCAATGATGGGTTTTGAAAATGCATTTGAGCCTTTTCTCTGTTATGGTCCATAGGAAGGTCATTTGTAGAAGAGAGCTCATTAGTCGGATGGGGTTCTCCATATTTCTGTTACAAGATTCAAGAAGAGTTGGCAGATTAACGGATTTCCGGATGATTGATTGATTAACAAAGGAACAAATGTGTTCCTTATAAAGAATTACAAGAACGTTGTTTCTAAAAGAAACAACGTAGACTGAAGATGGAATTAGAAACAAAACTGAAGACAAGATAGGAAACATTCCTATCTGGACTGAAGACAAAAGAGACAGGATAGGAAACATTCCTATCTAGACTGAAAGACGGACTACAGACAAGTAGTTGACCGTTATAGAAAGTATAAGATATTATCTTAATACCCTCCCTTAATGGTCAACGTACGAATGTCGGAACATTCTGGGATAATTGAGACCCTCCCTGGATCTACAGAATGTTGAAACCAAGAAGCTTTGCCAGAAGAGTGCTATGACTCAAAATAAGTTGCATTTACAAAACTTCGTTTTTGTGGAAAAAACGGTAAAACCCAGAATCTCACGCAACCTTGCGTATTACAGAAAACTTGAAATGATTTTTGAGGAGAAAATCAACAAACCCAAAAAAACAGAAACAAATTCAGAAGGCTCTGCTCTTGTCGGAAGTCTCATGAAGACCTTTTAGATGTGTCCAGATTTTTGCAGCTGTCTTGCCGGATGGAATTTGAGAAAGCTGGTCATCAGCTACGGATAGTTTGAGAAGCATTACTGCCTCTCGATTGTTCAGATCCCATGTATCTTGATCAGGACTCGGAGAAGTTGGACGCTGCTTAACACCCATAACAAGTTGATCGGTGTTTCAATATTCAAAGATTGCGATGATGCGCTGCTTCCAGGTTCCATAATTGTGACCATTGAATTTGGAATTATGTTTGAGCAAAATATTTGTCAGAGATGCCATGGCACGTTTTTCAATGAAAAACTGTGAAAATCTGTGAAGGCACGTTCTTTGAGGCAAAGATACGAAAGACCCAGAAGAATCAGAGAATGACCCAGAAGAGAGCTCGAAAAACCCAGAAGGAATCTGCTGTCGTTTTCTAGATCCGCTGGCTTGAAAATTGAGGCACAAAATTGAGGCACCCAGAAAAACGGACGACAACCCAGTTGAGCTCTCGAAAAACCCACCAAGAATTTGCAAACAAAATATTTTTTCAACCCCAAAAATTAGGGTTTCGAAAAAAACGGCCCTAGCTGAAAAAAGCTTGAAAAAACTTCAGATTTCTTGATAAAAAATGGCAGATTTTTCTTCAAGGATCGATGTGCATGGACGAATGGGGCTAGAGTGTGCTGAACAAACACAGGCAGACCCGAGTTCGGGAATTTCTCTAGGTCGAAAACCCTAAGCGGGTTTTAGAGAAATTCAATAGAAATAATTTTGAAAAAATTTAAACAAATAATTTCACGAAGAAATTATAAATTTTTTCGAAAAAATTTAAGTAATAGCTCTGATACCATGTTACAAGATTCAAGAAGAGTTGGCAGATTAATGGATTTCCGGATGATTGATTGATTAACAAAGGAACAAATGTGTTCTTTATAAAGAATTACAAGAACGTTGTTTCTAAAAGAAACAACGTAGACTGAAGATGGAATTAGAAACAAAACTGAAGACAGGATAGGAAACATTCCTATCTGGACTGAAGACAAAAGAGACAGGATAGGAAACATTCCTATCTAGACTGAAAGACGGACTACAGACAAGTAGTTGACCGTTATAGAAAGTATAAGATATTATCTTAATAATTTCTGCCATAGTAGAGTCTTAACCTCCGTAATGAATGCGAGGGAATACAATGCCTTCCCTAGATTAACATCACTTCTCTAGGGACACGAGTCAAAGAACTTAGAATTAAATGCAAATGTGTGGAGAGCTGACAAGTGTTCCTCTACATAAAGTTATATACTTACTCACAATTGATGACTCATTAAATCATAACCCTCTGAGAAGACACTTGTCTCACTACATCAGTCTTCT
Organism: Cupressus sempervirens; assembly: GCA_028749045.1. NCBI lineage: Eukaryota > Viridiplantae > Streptophyta > Pinopsida > Cupressales > Cupressaceae > Cupressus > Cupressus sempervirens. The sequence continues at coordinate 740,093,624 of CM053784.1, read as the reverse complement.
CAATGCTTTTCCACCATGTTGGCTAGACCATCCACCTCAAGATTAGCTGCACAGGAGGTATGATTGGCAACGCGATTGCCAAGCTTTGATACAAGGCAAGGGCCACATCTAGCAGAGCCTTGAGCCTCCACTCTTGTAAGTACTGTTCCCTATTTCTTTTTATTACCAAGGTGGAGTCCTCTTCGGTTTTGACCTTGTAGAGTTTCAACTTCATACATAATTGCAAGCCGAGTTTGAGAGCATGCAGTTTTGTTTAATTATATGATCCTTTCAGGAATCTTCTTGAAGCTCTACAAAGAATCTTCCTAGATCTGTCTCAAATTAGGCAGCCAGTGCCAGAGGCACCTGGTTTTGTCTAGATGCTCTGTTGAAATTGAGTTTCAATCATGCATACTGTGATGGTTGCCATCTGGCCTCTTCATGTTTTATTAAGGATTTGATTTGACCATTTCCATAAACGAGGGGATGTAATGCCCCCTTTGCATTTTATATATTTTCTGATTTCTTTTGTAAGGAATCCAATGCAATCAGCAAGTATAAACTTTGATGACAGTTCCCTAGACCCCTAATTTACTCACATGAATCCTCAATTGCAATAACATTGAACTTAAGTGGTTATGTCATGGAGACCCTGTAATGTTAGATGAAGCCTTTCCTGAATTAGTGTAGCCAAATAATCTTCAAATATGCTTTTTTTGGAACAGCATAGCCACTAAAAACAGTGAATGAAGATGCTGGCGATTACAAATCAGAATTCATAAGATATTTAAATATTTTTGCACTCACAGAATATTGTACCCAGCTCAAAAATGCAAGTTAGATGTAGATAAAACCTTGCAATGTTTGTAAACAGAAAATAGAGGGTGGTGACTGCTATGGCTGCTATATTGAGATGTATGGAAGGCTGTATAATGCTAAAAAAGACTTGAACCAGTCTGGAGCTAATGCAGATCTGCTGGAAATAGGGTTGAAACGACAATACATTTTAAAATGTTGCCTCCCAGTGCTGGTCCTTAGCGAGGGTTGACTGTTATAGACCTGTATGATTTTGGTGGAATGCTTTGACATCTTGCACCACCATGATACAACTGAAATATCCTTGGTAACAACATTAATGTTGTTGAAAGATCCGCTGCTGTGTGTTCAGGAGTCGATGTAAACATTGTCATTGAACTTGAACCATCGAACCTCATTGGTTCAAAGTTCAAGGTTCATTGTTGAGTCAGTCAAAAATTCTCACTTGTCTATTTGGTTGGGATGTCTTTTGTCTTTAGTAGCCAAGCTAGGGATACTATAGCTTGAACTCGAACCATTTAACCTTATTGGTTCAAGGTTCAAGGTTCATTCAAGTTTGGGAAGATAACACACTTTGAGAAAAAGATGACAAAGATGTGGTGCCGGAAAAGGAATATTCCATCATGGCATCACTTTTAAAAATGATTACGAAGGGTAATTATTAGAAGTGAAGGCCTTCATGCAGAAGTAATTGGTTATAAATGAGGTTTCAGATTGATGTCAAATCGGGAGTACATTATCATGATTTTTGTGACTTGTAAATCTTTCACTGGATTTCCTCTCCTCTATATGTACATCACACAAGTCATTTCCTAAATTCGTAAGCTGCTAAGTGCTGGATGAAGAACAGGCGCAAAGGTAAAACTGCTTTTCTATCAAGAAATGCTGAGAATTGGATGACCATAACAGGTTAGTCTTGATACTCCTTTCTCGCATAGTTAATTACTTGTTTAGAAGGAAGAAGCTGAAGTTTTATTTCTCTGTTCTGGTAAGTTTTGGATTTTTGTGAAATTTGATTGTGGGAAACCTGCTAAATGCCTGCCATGAGGCCCACCTTACCCAACCTAGGGTGTACTTCCGCTCTAATCAGCACACTGCCTGACTTAGATGTCACCTCCGTAGCACAGGCTGATTTAGGAGAATCCTTGGAGAGAATTAAAAACCCAGTCCTTGATTCTATGCTAGACATAATTGTTCAATGTGTGTTAGTCGAAGCAGGAGCATTCCCTCCACTTGCACTTTGCCCAGAGTTGGGCATAGAATGCAGAAACAGGTATGATCCAGAAGTGAATTGCAACAAACCAGCTATTATAGGAGAATAGCCATCCTATACAGCTAATCCTGTTATAGGGTTAGAGGGCAAATGCCACCATCACCCATATGGGGTAAAAAATTAAAGCATTTTGCAATTATTGACAAGTTTTCAACCTATCACTATAAAGGGGCAAAATTAGGTGCCTGGTCGATGCTAATATTGACCAAAACAATGACAGAAACATCACTTGGTCTGGAGTTTCAGTTCCTATTTTTATCAGAGTATTGCAGCAGAAGCTTATTACATCACAAGGAGATCTACTGATTACAATTCCAAATTTGATTTGGGATCTTAGTATTGGAAAAAATAATTCAGTTTGACAGACTGAAACCAACATTGCTTGGACAAGCAATCATGGGAAGGGCAGACTGCAATGTACTGAGCTTAATATTCAGATTTAACATTATGACATCGGTGATAGTAATTTAGATTTTTTTAATATTTAAAAATACGGGATGAAGAGCAGATCGTGAGATTTATTCCCATACCAGTGACTCATTTAAAAACAAAACAAACAACAATAAGGTATAAATTAACAATGGGTAGCAATGAAAAGTCAGAAGTATTGGGGGGAAGAAGGCATTTAAATAAGATCAAGTAAGGCTTCAGGACATGTTTGGGAAGGTTATCTTAAAATTATTTATTACTTCTTGGAGGAGTATAAAGTTTAAATTATTGCTCTAACAGTCTGAGGACAAAACCCTTCATGATTATAACTATTAAGGGCAAAAACTCTTAATCCCCCTTGCTGAGGTGGGGATGAAAACCTCTGATTCTTGCAGATCTGAAAGCACTTACATAACATACAAGAGGGAATTGTCATGTTTGAAGGAGATAGAAATGCAAAATAGAGGATAAATGCTATTATTTTCAAGAGATAAATTAATAGTTTTCAAGCCAAATTATATAACGAAAATATTTATTATTTATATTGTAATTATTAATTAATATTGTTAGTTAGGGACATTACACAGCTCCGTTGGATTGAGTGTACCACTTAACAGATTTACTCAGCATCGTTTCATCTGTTGTCCCATCAACAGATGCTATAAAGGATATTAAAATACTAGAAAATATAACTATAATGAGAAATTCATTTAGCATCAGTTTTCTTCATTTGTTGTCCACACATATTCAACCTTTCGCATATTCAACCCTTTAGTTGTTTTTAAGTGCAATTTACATTAATTTGTAGGTTTCCAGCACATTTTATAAAATGGCCTGGAATTGCACAAGTGCGAGTTGCAGTCCTGTGTAGGACTTCTTATCGGTGGGTCTCCAAATTTTCTTCCTGGGGAAATATGAATGTCGGGACTCATTTTCAGGGATGGCCAAAAATTTCACAAATTTCAGGGATGGTGAGAAAATAGCTATTAAAATAAGTTAACTGAAATAAAAAGAGCTTAAATTTGATAAGCAAATACTATGTGCCAAATTTGCAATGAGCCCCCACAATACCTGGGACACGGCCTGGACCCTCAGGGACACGACTGTGTGGAATGCTGCTTTTTGTAAAAATATACCAAGGTCTGATAAGTAGGACTGAGGTGGGATGACAGTCATTAATTAACAAATTGATTTTGGCACTGGTCAATTAACACAGCTACAAATCACAGTTCTTGCCTGGTCATTAGTGAAAAAGATCATATTGATGTTTAGTTACACTGTTTATCAGATTACAACTATTACTAACAGTAATATAGAATGCACAACTCATACTCCGTTGCTCCACTATATTAAATTTCAGAGACACTTATCTCTTAATATGAACCATTCTCAAAATTTGGGACTTGTTCTGCGAAGGTTTCTCCAACATGTGAATTTCATGTGGACTGTGGTGTGATGTCCCCAGTATTATTAAATAATAATTATTGGTTATGTGGCTGATAATCAATGTTTTTATCTCTTGGGCCCACCCTTTATTTTATTTTTGTTGTAACTTGTTGGCCTATTGGTGTTGTTGTAATCCTTTGAGAAGCTTCCTCAAAGCCCTTTATAAGGCCATCTTGTAGGTTGTTTTCGCCATGTGATTTGGGTTTTTTTTCTTTGTAACTGTGAATTCTGTTGGAGTTCAGTATTTGTTCACCATTTTGGAAGTGGAAGATCTTCCCTACTTGGCCTTTTGGTTTTGGTGGGATTCAACGCTCACCTTATTCCGCCCCTGCAATACTTTGCTCGGATCTGGCAAATCGGAGTGCCATCTTTACTTCTCCCTCCATTTGTCGTACAACCTCCCTCCATCCGTCGTACTACCTCACTCCATACTCCCTCCTCCATCCGCTGCACTCCCTCCCTCTGTACTCCCTCCATTTGCCGTACTCCCTTCATTTGACGTACTACCTCCCTGCATTCGCCATACTACCTCCCTTAGTACTCCTACCTCTATCCACTGTACTACCTCCATCCGTACTCCACCCTCCATCCACCGTACTACCTCCCTCCAGACTCCTCCCTCCATCCATCGTATGGCAACATTTTGGTACGCCAACCTCCCACTTGGACGAGAACATTATAGTGGTATCAGAGTTGGTGATTTTGCTAGCCTGTCGGTTACATTGGATGCTGCCAAGATCTCAATCAGTAGGAAGGTTGGGTGAATCAAGCATTGAGATAGGAGCTAACAAGAGGACAACAACAACCTGAGCGAAACTTTGTTGACTAGACAACAACAGCTTGGTGAGACCTTGGCAAAGGGGCAATAGCAAATTGGCCAGACCCTTCAAATTTTGACAGAAGGAAGGACAAATTGAGGACATAATTGGCACGCTGATAATTCTATCAATGAGAGGCTTCACATAAAGCGCTCCCACATACGACCAATGATGTCGACATTTCTGCAACGGATAGAAAAAAGCGGGGAACAAGAGCCTACCTTCCTCAAGATGCAAGATCTGTTCCGACAAGACTGGTTTGATGCTGGATTTGGAGCGGAATTATCCTTAAAAGATTATGTGGATTTGTGGATGAGGTATTCTAAGAGGCAAGATCATTACAATGATGACATTAAACGAAAGATTGGAAAGATAAACCTATCATGCTTTGATGGATCTGGGCATACATCAATAGGAGCATGGGTTCAGAAGGCTGATACATACGTCTAGCTCAACCCCATGCCTGAAGAAGAGGCAATCAAGTTTGCAACACTTCACCTGGAGGGAATCGCTCATGAATGGTGGCACCATGGGATGGTCACCTTTGGTCATGATCGAGTCACTTCATATGCCAACTTCACGGAGAGACTTATTGACCACATTGATGGAAAGAATCTGGAGCTCAACTTCAAGGAGTTGGCACAACTAAAGAAAACTGGATCAGTGGACAGCTACATCACAGAATTTCAGAGACTATCTGTACTAGTGACAAACATTTTAGAGAGAGACTTGTTGTCTTATTCATGGATGGATTGACTGAGCCCTTAAAGGGTTGGGTGAAGGATTTTAGCTCCAACATACTCGTGGCAACAATCAAGAAGGCATGAAACATGGCAACATCCACTTCTTCCAAAAGTGACTCGCACACCAAGCCGCCCCTCGCAACGAAGGAGAAAGACAACAAGCTCCCTCCAAAGAAGTAATCAATGGATGAAGCCACGGGACAAGATTTGAGGAGGAGGAAGCTTTGTTTTAATTGTAAGGAGTCATGGGAACCAAGACATCGATGCTTAGGTAAGGGGAAGGTCCATTACATTGAGGTGGTGTTAGACGATGATGAGGATGGGGAACTAGAAACCAAAGTAGATAATCAACAAGCTTCTAGAGAGATTACCATAAACCTTGCAGAGAGTATTGCTGTGCTAGTTCGTTGAGGGGGTACCATCACTCTTGTTGGCACTTCAAGGTGTACTATTTTTCAAGTACGAGTCACTCTTCAAGGACAACGGGTCATAATCATGTTGGACAGTGGGCCACACTCAATTTTACTAATTCATCACTCATAAAACGAAGAGGTTTGCCTACGGAGGCACATCCAAGATTCCAAGTCAAGGTGGTAGGAGGAAACCTCCTATCGTGTACCCATCTGGTTCCATAACTTAGCGTTACCACGGGGAACCATACAGTGACAGAAGATTTCTTTGTAGTAGATCTGGATGACATGGAAGTCATTCTCGACATTCAGTGGATGGAAACTTTGGATGAGTACACACAAAGTTTCAAAGGAATGGAGTTTTCATTCGAAGTGGATGGAAAGAAGGTAGTCCTGAGGGGAATGTCAAATGGAGGACTGAAGGAAAATCTCAACACAACGGATGGAAGCTATTTTTTGACATGATTACATTATCTGTTGCAACACATGTTTTAGTCTCAGTAGGACCGATGAAGGGGCAACAGATTGACTACCAAGGTGATGAGCTTCATGCAATATTGGATAAGCATAGTATGGTCTTCGCCGACATCCCACCTGACATCCCTCCACACAGAGGCTTTGAGCACACCATTGAGTTGGAAGGAGCCAAAACAGTCATCACTACACCCTACTGCCATCCTTAAAGGTTTAAGGATGAGATAGAAAAAACGATCCGAGAACTCCTAGAGAAAGGATGGATCAGGCCCAGTTTGAGTCCTTTTGCATCATCAATAGTTTTGGTTAAAAGAAGGATGAAACCCTCCATATGTGTGTAAACTATTGTGCACTAAACAAGACAGACTTAAAAAATTGGTACCCCATTCCCAGGATTGATGAATTATTGGCTGAGTTACACAATGCAATCTATTTTTCCAAAATAGATCTCTGTTCTGATTACCATCAGATTTGCATGAGGGAGGAAGATGTGGAGAAGATTGCCTTCCGTTGTCATTACGACCATTATGATTTCTTGGTCATGCCATTTGGTTTGACCAATGCTCCAACTACTTTCCAATCATGTATGAACCACATCTTCAACAAACAACTGCGAAAGTTACTATTGGTGTTTTTTGATGACATACTTATTTACAGTAAGACATGAGAGGAACATATGAGGCATTTGGATGAAGTGCTTGGGATCATGGAGTCACAATCACTATTTTCCAAGAGATCCAAATGTGAATTTGGAATGACAAAGATATTGTATTTGGGGCATATAATCAGTGTTCAAGGGGTTTAGGTACACCAGGAAAAGATTCAAGCCATCTTGGATTGGCCGCCACCCAAAACTCTCTTTGATCTTTGTGGAATCCTTGGATTGTGCAGTTATTACAGAAGGTTCGTGAAGGGGTTCTCATAGCTTAGTGCACCACTGACAGATCTAACAAAATAGGATCTTTCCATTGGGATGAGAAGGCACAATACATCTTCGACAAATTGAAGGAAATCATGAGTTCATGTTCGGTGCTGGCATTACCTGATTTCAATTGACCCTTCATCTTGGAATGCGGTGCATCACGAGAAGGTTTTGGGGCAGTGTTGATGGAGGATCGTCACCCCATTGCATTTGAGAGTCGGAAGCTGTCAGGAGCAGAGTGAATGTGCTCCATTTATGACAAAGAGATGCTCGCCATCATGCACACACTTACAAAGTTTCGACAGTATCTCGTTGGAACAAGATTTGTCGTACATACAGAGCACAATAGCGTGAGATTTTTCTTGGAGGAGAAAGATCTAAATGAATGACAACAGAAGCGGGTGAGCAAAATCCAAGCGTTTGACCTTGACATTGAGTATGTGAAGGGAAAAAATAATGTAGTGGCTGATGCTCTGTCGAGAAGGCCTACCATATGTTCTTTGTCCCAAATTTCAGTAGAGTGGAAGGAACACCTGTTGGTCGAATACTCCAAGAACACATTTGCTTGTCGGTTGATGGATGGCCAAGTACAAGATGATAGGTATTAGGTGGTAGAGGATATCATTTACTACAAGGGCAGGATCTATCTAGTTCTTGAGTCCAAAATGAAGGAGAGAATTTTGAAGGAGATGCATGAATCACCATTTGTCGGACACCCAGGATACATAAAAACCTATAGGTAGATCTAAGAATGATTTGCATGGAAGGGCCTCAAGAATGATATCTTGCAGTATGTACGGGAATGTTCTACCTTCTAGCAAAATAAATCTGAGCACACCCTACCAACAAGACTTATTCAACCATTGCCGATTCCTAATGAAAAGTGGGAAAGTATCTCGATGGATTTCATCACCGGATTACCCAAGGTTTAGGGGAAGGATTGTATTTTTGTTGTGGCTAATTGTTTGACCAAGTGGCAGAGTTATTCTTTCATGAGGTTTTCTATTTACATGGACTCCAATAGAATATAGTAAGTGACAAAGATAGTCGTTCCCTTAGCACTTTTTGGATGAAGTTATTTAGGCTGGCGAGGACAGAGTTGTTACTCAATATGAGCTACCATCCACAGTCAGATGGACAAACGAAGATTGTAAACAAATGGTTGGAGGGCTATCTGAGGAACTATGTTTCAGCACAATAGAAGGTATGGGTTCGTTGGCTACATTTGGGTGAGAATTGTTACAATACGACCTATCACATGTCAATAGGCATGACACCCTTCAAGGCATTATATGGCTACAAACCTTCATCGTTCATGGATATTGCATTGGGCGACAGTCATGCGCCGAGGGCTAAAGACTGGCTACAGGAGAGTTTAAATATCACGAAATCTCTCAAGGGAAATTTTCAGAGGGCTCAAAACCAACAGAACATGTATTTTGATCGATACCGGGTAGAAAGAAGTTTTGAGGTTGTTGACCTGGTATACCTTTGACTTCAACCATATAGACAATTCTCGTTGAAGTCATCTGGTAAGGAGAAGCTCAAACCCCGTTTCTATGGACCATACAAAGTGGTTCGAAGGGAAGGCGAAGTTGCCTATGAATTGGAGCTGCTTGAAGGGAGCTGAATCCACAATGTTTTTCACATATCATGTCTAAAGAAGGCTATTGGACAACACATAACAACGTTGAAGGAACTGCCTCCCATTGATGAAGAGGGGAAATTAATTTTAGAGCTAGTCGAGATCATAGATGTCCGAGAGAAGAGGCTTATGTACCACACCATTAAGGAATTTCTTGTCGGATGGAAGGATCTTCCAGTTGAGGATGCCACTTGGGAAGGCAAGCAAACTCTAGATCATCCAAGTGTGCAATTGCTTGAGGGCAAGCAATTTTTGGGCGAGGAGGACAGTGATGTCCCCAATATTATTAAATAATAATTTTTGGTTATGTGGCTGACAATCACTGTTTTTATCTCCCGGGCCCACCTTTTATTTTATTTTTGTTGTAACTTGTCGGCCTGTCGGCATTTTGGTAATCCTTCAAGAAGCTTCCTTGAAGCCCTTTATAAGGCCATCTTGTAGGTTGTTTTAGGCATTTAATTTGGATTTTTTTCTTTGTAATTGCGAATTCGTGTTGGAGTTCTGGATTTGTTCACCATTTCGGAAGTGGAAGATCTTCCCTACTTGGCTTTTCAGTTTTGGTGGGATTCAACCATCACCCTATTTTGTCGCCTGCAATACTTTGCTCGGATCTGGCAAATTGGAGCACCATCTCTACTCCTTCCTCCATCTGCTGTACTACCTCCCTTCGTACTCGTCCCTCCATTTGCCGTACTACCTCCCTCCGTACTCCTCCCTCCATCCGCTATGCTACTTACTTCCATCCATTGTACTACCTCCCTCCATACTCCTCCCTCTATCCACCGTACTACCTCCATCCATACTCCTCCCTCCATCCACCGTACTACTTCCCTCCATACCTCCCTCCATCCACCGTACGCTAACAGTTCAGTATGCTAACCTCCCACCTGGATGGGAACATTATACGTGGACCCCAAATCTGGTTGCATAATCCATCCTAGAAGACATAGAACTGTTACCTTTTTTGAAATTTAGCTAATATCCAATTGTCTTCAACTCCATAACCCACTTAAAAATTGCAGGATTTTGATCATCTTTATTCAACTTTATAATTTATTTGTATCTCTCTTTTTCCAAAGTCTGAACATTAAATCTTGGTGCATATTTCTTGCCTCTTTCTCACTCATGTCTGTAGAAGGGATTTCACTGGGAGTTTGAAAGACAGCCCTGGAAGTTGCTTCTTCCTCACACATCTTGGAAGAGACGGCCTCCTCTTTTTCCATGGCAGGAGCAAATTACTCAGAGTAGTACAGAGAGTAATGAACAGGCAGGCCTTTTCCAATGGGCGAAAACTTTTATATATAATTTCCCATTCAGTCCTGCTGTGGAATTGAGGATGGTAGAATACTAGAATTGTGCTTCACAAGCCTCAGAAGTTTCTTTCATATATTAAAGGTAACAAAGTTCCTATGAAGAGGAAAAACTCCTAGCAGATCAAACTTCAGTCCAGATTGAAGTTAAACCCCACAAATGACAAGAACCTATAATCATGTTCTTGAATTCCAGTGCATTAGAAAGGTAAACAGGATATAAAACGTAAGAGAAGCTTCTTTTCCAACATTAATAGTGGAAAAATAAAGTTTAAAGAGTAATGACTGAATGAGAGACTCTTTGAGGAAAAAATCGCGTCCGATGTTAGATGTTGTTGTAATCCTTCTCATAAAATCATCAATCATAAGAGCCATGTCAAAGGAGAGTAGCAAAATACTATAATGAGTCACAATCAACAATCTCATTTTCTTTATGTATGCCATACTGAATAGTGCTGGAGAGTCTGGTAATGGTAAGAAAAGTATCTCTTTTCCTGGAAATTTTATCAATTCAACCTTCCATTGGCTATGAAATATTCTACTTTCTTTCCTTGACGATTCAGTGAAGAGCTGAGAATATCTGGCAGAAATAATGTTTTTATTTTTAGAGTTACCTTTTTGTTGGGACATGTGTTTCTAGATATAGCTTAAATGATTAAGCTGTAGTGATCTTCAATTTCTAGATTAATCAAGTTATGCTAAACAGGAAGAGGTAAACTTCGGAGCATTGCATTAGCTTAAGCCATGCTATTAATATTTTTCTCATGTCCAAGCAATATATAAGTCCTGCCCTGCCTTTTCTGTTTATAAAACTCATTTTATTTGCGGGCCTTAAAAGGTTTTTTTAATCTTATTTGCTTCTTAGGATTTCAACTGCCATTGGTCTTTTAGGCTTATTTATGCTATAATCCCATTAGGATGCTTTTAGGTGCTTTCATTTGATGGTTTATCAAGAGGTAAACTTAGAAAAAACTTCAAGCAAAGAGATTTATTGTCCAGGCTTTAGTTGTTTCTGTTTTCTTGCACTTTTACAAAGATAACTAGCCCAGGTTCCTTGAGCAGACCTGCAAAAGTGATTCCCTATAGATCATATTGATCGTGTTTCCAATTTTATTTCCCTTATGCAGTTCAATCAATGAATTCACCTCTAGCAGCAACTTATTTAGTGCAAGCTTTTCTTATTTCCATATTTAAGCAGTTTATCTTACGCGAGCTTTGTTCTTTTCAAAATAAATGAAGTTGGTCTAGTAGCATTTGCCATGGTTTTCTGTTGTAAAGACTTGATGAATGAATGTGTTTCTTTCTTGTTTAGGATTATTATCAAATATTGGAAATTGATTGTGATGCTTCGGAGGATGTAATACGAACCAGTTATCTTCGTCTTGCTTTGGTGAGGTTTCTAATAGTCTATTGCTCTTTTTTCGGATTGTTTCTTTTATATTTTAGTATTTTCAGCAAGGATGTGCTTCTGGTCTGCTATTGTCTATTTATTTTGAAACTGCAAATTCATGCTAAGGCTCAGGATGCTTCTGTTTCAGAAATGGCATCCAGACAAGCAGCAAGGACAAGATAGTGCAACTGTAAAATTTCAAGAAATAAATGAGGCCTATAAAGGTAATGTTTTCTGAAATTATTGATCTTTTCTGCTTGTCTTGAGGAAAATGACTACCTTCTGTGGTCAGTTTTATCCATAGTTTCATGGGGATGCGTTCCTGCAAAAATTCCTGTGTCTCTGGTATGGGGACATTTCTGACACTTGAGGAGTTGGGGGAAACTTTTCCCCACCTCTCCACCAACTCCGCCACCTCTGCCAGGTTGCTTGCTGTTGGCATGTACATATTGCAACTTTTCATGGGGGCGCTCGCAGAGATGTTATATTGCACATTGTCTTGAAGGTTTAAATTGACCTTAATTTGTATACCACCGCCTCCCCCTCACTGCCACTTTGCCGACGTCCCCACATTGTGCTCTTGCTGCCCCCAAATCTAGGCCCTTGGTTCCTGAATCCTGCCACCAAAACCCTTCCCCATGCCCACCTATCAGGGAACTCCACGGAACTATGGTTTTATACATCACAAGTCATCACAAAGCTGTTGTAGATTGTTAATTATTGTTTCAGTAGCATCATTCATATCTTTGACTGGAACAGTTTGGGAGACTTAGTTCCTTGGGTAATTGCATTTAAGCATTTAGACATTCTAAAACACCAAACGTCATTTTTTTTGAAGCTAGATGCTAACGGTAAGCTTTGCTGATTTACATATTTGGAAGTAGCTGTTACACTTGTTTTTCTAGAGTTGCTGCCCCCAACACTAGCTATTAGTAGATTTGATTTTATATGAACTTTTTATTTTCCTCAATAATTTTGTGTGAAAGAAAACAGTTAATCATTATATTAAGAACTCAATAGATTTCATAACAGCCAAAAAAACTTGATTTTCGTTGTGCTTGTCTATGCACATTAAGAATGGCAGGGATATTGGAATCAATATATTTCCTTAGGAGCAACAGAGACCTGATACAACATTCAATATAGCATAATGAATTTGATATTATATTTTTTCTAATGTTACAGACAAATCATCTAAGCTTCTTTTGTACAATAAATAATTTTTTTATTATAGTTCTAACACCTTTTGACAGGCAGATTGTTATATTTGGATGCAACTGATTATTTAAGTTCTTGCATTGGAGCTGACATTGGTACATTCATGTTTAATCTTTACCAGTTTTAAGTGACCCTGTCAAAAGGCGTGAATATGATGTGAATGGAATATGTAATGTCCAGGACTACAACTTAATTGTGAGAATCTAACTATTTAAAGTCATTTATAGCTTTACATTGGGCTTATATTTGTATGTTAACTACAATAACTTGAGCTTACTGTTGTATTAATCACACAGGAATATCTTAATCGGTTTAAGGGGTTGATTTTGACATGTAATGGTCTTGGCATGGCAAATGCACCTGGATGGTAAGCTTTTCTTAATGCATATAATTAATTGATCTTGTCATTACAAATATTATGGCATTGTAGTAGGATTCTGTTTTTGTGAGGAATTAATTTTTGGCTTGAGGTTGTGTATAGTTGTTAATTTAATGAAGAACATTAGCCGGTATCTGTAGTATCTATAGAAACATATTTCCAAAATTATTAGCCTATACGATTTTTTAATTTTTAATTTTTCTTTGAATTATTTAGATTGTTCTAGTGTGTTAGCTATTATTTATTTTATTGATATCTTCATATATTTTAAATTTGCTATCAGAATTTCTGTATTCAAAGTCCTTCGGTGTTTGCAAGGCTTATATGCATATTAGTCTGGGATTAAAGATAATTTACGTATATAGAGCAATCTTAAGCATATTTATTTTTGATAGAACACTACAATGATACGGTATTACTGTTAGTGATGAGTACACAAGATTAGATCCTTGCTGTGATTAGAGGATCTGGAAGCTACTGTTGATGCCATATGTATGTATAGTGAACAGCAATCTACACAGGACCTTTAAACTTCTTAGATCTGGAAAATAAAGTTTATCGGCATAGGCTGGGCAGAAAACATTACATCTCCTTTGGTATCATACACTTTGTGATAGCAAAGACACAGTTCCAACTTTAGGACAATATTATAAAATAAATAATTTGAGTTTTCAGATATCAGTTTTTTAAACATATTTTTTAAATGCCACTTTGGCATAAGAAGACAAATCAGAAAACTAGATTTGCCATACTTCGATGGCTCAGGAAAGTCTACAGCACGAACTTGAATACAAAAATGGGAAGACAATGATCTTTTTGATTCTAACTGCCTCTAAGTGACTACATAGTTCTAAGGATGAAGCACTCAAGCCTAAAAGAGATAAAGTTCATCATTTGGCCTTAGAAGAAAAATTAGAAAGCTAGATTTGGGATACTGTGGTGGCTGAGGAGCGTCTACAACACAAACTTGGATCAAAAAATGGGAAGACGATGATCTTTTTGATTCTAAATATTTTCTTACCTCTTCTCAGAACCTGATGAAGACATTAAAGAAATTCAATCTATTGAAGATAAATTAGGTGAAAGGTCTCTTGCATCCTTGAGGAAGACATGGTATCCTCCAATCAATCAATAATTATTGATGGAAGGAGTACTCCCTTTTAATGGAAATCAATGAAACGAGAGTTTGACAACTAAATCATCAAGCGCCACAAGAAAATGTGAACATAGTCACGAAATATTTCAAGTAGCTAAATATACAAGAAAAGGAAATAGTTTTTGACACTTCTAAAGAAATTGAAGTAGTTGATTCTTCGTTTGTTTCTTCTATCACAATCAAACTAAGTACATGGAGTCATAAGGATTATGATAATGTTAGAGTTTAGGTGACTCTACAACACCTCCAAGATCAAATAAAAGACCAAGATAACTTCCACAAGAGATTGGCAAGACAATTGTATTAAGATGCAAGAATGATATTATTGACAATGAACATGAATGGATTCAATGGATTGATTAAAATGTACATAATAGGCCTCCTTATATAGGAATGGCAATAAGAGACAATGATAAGGAGAAGATAACCCATCACCTACACAAGGTGGAATCATATGTCCACCAAAGGTGGATCATCCTCCATTATGCAATGAAGTATGTACAATAATGAGGATGATAATGTGATATGTGCACTAAAGGTGGATTGAGATAACAACTATCCCCACCTAGAGTGGAATTTTCCTACACCATGTGCATAATTGAGTTGCAAACTCCTAGGTGTCTCAATGACAAACTACTATGCAATGCATTAATCTAAGTAAGCTTAAGTAAAGTGTAGCTTGTGAAAATTTAATAACACCAACAAATATTAATCTTACACCATCTCAAGGATCATTTATTGAAGATGATATGGTAGTAATTGAATTTAGGGATTGTTGTCGAGTAAGCACGTATTTTTAATACTCGTTAGTTTGGTTGAAGGGGAGGTAGTTAGGCATGGTCGTGATGGTTGACGTTCATGTCCCTTTGACCTTTATATATGTCATGTACTTGCATTTGAGGGATATCATTATGGTGGTGGGCATTATCACATTGTTGAGTACTTTTGTTGTCATACATTGTAAAAGCATATAATGGAGTTAATGAAGAAACAATTGCGAGTTCGCTAATATATTGTGTTTTGTACATTTTTTGTTATTCTCGTATGCATTAAACTAGTAACTCTACGAGGTGAACATTTGGCACCCTTACCAAATCTAGGAGTGATAGAGTGTTATATGGCAAAGGTAGCATAATGGGCCATCTAGTGGACAAAGATATGAGTAGCAATGATAATGGCAGATTGTTCAGAGCCGAAAGGACATTGGTACATCCATTTTGCAAGTACCTATTGAAACTCATGTACGAAGGGAAGCCATACAAGAGGAAGTTCCAGAGAGTGAAGTGTGGACTTCACTTATTGTGAGCCTTGCTGTAGATCGGTTGATGTGTCGTTTGCCTAGGCCATTGTCACAACCCTTTCTTGCCTTGTAAAACTCATGAGAAGACCAACAAAGAGATGCGCACCTAGTACATCTTGCAATGGTACGAAGAAAACAGATGTAAGGAAGAGGAGGAACGTGACAAAACTAGGAAGAGGCAATGCATCCCAAACCCCTAGGAGTGAAACAATTGATGCCAAACCTTTTGAGCAAAGATAAGAACCACACATGAAGGGATCCGATAGATGACTACGAGGCCATCTAGAGGGCCTTACGATTAGAAGAACAAGCAAGATGAAGGTGAAGGTTGAGGAGATTTGTTGAGGGATGATCCAAAGGGGGAGGGCTGCCCAAAGGGAACCAAGGGAGTGCTGGGGAAAGAGAACCAACCAAAGGGTACGTGAAATGTGCCGAAGGAGGCAATCATACGGAGGGCAATGAAGAATTAATTGAAGATACAAGAAATCAGTTGAGGCATCTCACCCTTACATTACGTATAGAGGCACAAGAAGCCCAAAGGGAAGTAGAGGAGAGAGAGAACACAAAAGTAGGGGATATTGGTGCAACAAAGGATGTCGATAGAACACAAGGGGAACGGTAGTCAAAACAACTTGTTTGGTTCTAGTATACCTAGTTTAGGAATACACAGTATTGGCTACAAGGAAAGCCACAATAATGGTGAATAAACAAAAGTTGTCTAAGTTTACTAGAGACAGAAAGGAGGACTAGGAGGAGAAGTTTCCTTCGGTATTATGGGCCTACCACATGACCTACAAGGTAACAATTGGTCAAATGCCCCTTCTAGTTAATTTATGACTAGGAGGCTATTGTTCATGCTGAGTTAATGGTATCATGCCGAGTTAATGGTACCAAGCTTACAGATAGCCTGAAAATAGGCTAGACAATGTGGGGAGTTTGAGAGAGAGGCTGTATGCACTAGACAAACTAGATGAATGACAAATGATGGCACAATGGGTGACGAAGGCAACCCAACAATGGTGGGAGTTATGGCATTATAAACACCTGGGGCAGATGAGGCTTACTTGGGACAACTAGTTTTGAAATATAATGGCCAAAACAAGATAAAGCCAAGAAATTTTAAAGTAGGGTGGCTCTGCCCTTATAAAGTTTATGTAGTTGGCCAGAATGGAGTGATCAAGCTGTGGACGTTGGATGGGCAGGAGGTCCAAAATGCAATGAATGGGTTGAAGTTGAAACTCTACCATGAACAACAAGGGAATGACCTAGTTCACCTAAAAATACCCAATGAACAAACAGGTTTACCTCGGGACAACTGTTTTTGAAATATAATGGTTGAAATGAGATAAAGCCAAGAAAGTTTAAAGTAAGGTGATCTGGCCTTATACAATTCGCAAAGTTGGCGAGAATGGAGCGATCAAGCTATGGGCATTAGATGGGCAGGAGGTCTTGAATGTGTTGAATGAGTTGAAATTGTACCATGAGCAATGACGAGGGAATGACCCAGTTCACCCGGAAATGACCAACAAGAGGTAAAAAAAGGAAAAAAGATGTCATTGTAAGTTGAGCACATTGTATGATAGTTATTGTACGGTGATGCTGTTGTAAGAGTTGCTCTCTGTACTGCCCCACTAGATGATAAGTACGACGAATGAAGGAAAAATGTTATACATCAGTTAAAGGAAAAAGCATGTCATTCAAAATACAGGAGCCTATGCGAGAACTCTTAAGAGCCTATGACAATTATGGATATATAATTAAATAAACAAAATATAAATGGCCCTTGCGGTGAAGAAAGGAGGTCATTTAGGATATGCAAAGGGCCTATGATGAAACATGATGTGCGTATGCCAACAACTTAAGTGTCTACGAACAGACTAGAGGACATACAATGATCATGGGTCTACAAAAGAATAAAAGAAAGTAATGCAAAGTGTCGTCTAAGGAGGATGGTAAGAATAGATGCTATCTAAGGAGTCCTGATCGTACGGGTACGAGGGAGAAAATAAAATAAGTATTGTATGACTAGGAAGGAAAATAGAGCTTACAGAGGATGTTAATAATTTTAAAGAGTTGAACCAACCTTGATTGTGCCAAAATCAAAGCGCAAAACATGTCATGGGCATCTATCCAAGCTTACGAGACAATGAAACATGTTGTATTTGCAGATGTTAAGAATGGCAGATTTGGACAAATCAGGTTTGTTGAAAAGGCTTTAGAAATCCACAAGTATATGTAATTGGTTGGTGGAGAGCCAAATGTTGTCTGGACTTTGGAGGACGGAAGAAGTGTCATACACAATGGGAAGATTGTAGCCAAATTTGAGGATCAAAGGCCCTATCATGATTGCTGTAGGAGAGTACATTGTGTTGGAGAAACAAGGAACATTGCATGAGACCTAAGTGCTATACAACGACTTTAAAAGAGATAAAACAACAAGGAGAAACAAAACAGAGGAACAAAGCAATTGTTTTCAAAGTATTTCAAAAATCCTTCTCATAAGCGATGGTTAGGGTATTATAAGGACACAAATGATGGAAATAGAGGGGAGAAGTACTGAATAAAGTACCCAAGGTAGCAGCATAGGACAATGTAAAGAAGTCACACAATCATTATACCAACAGTACGCAGGAAGCAATTGTACAACCCTAACTGAATTTTCTTACCTCATTATATTCACAAGACGACAAGATGGATATGGGAACAATGAAGAATTGGAAAAAATAGTTGTAGGTTTCAACATCACCATCACCATCAAGCAACAAACTCTGCCATGGATAAAGACAAATGAGTGTTGCCATCAGGGTTGAAGAATGTAGGAAAGATAGATACATATATAGGCAATAAGAAGTAAAAGCCAAAGGTGCAAATGCAAACTCAGAAAAATGAAGTTGCACCACAAAATGTTATATCTGAGGGTTTAGATGGCATCAATTGCAGGACGTGGTGGCAGGTGACTAACAAATGATCTTATTAAGGAAAGCCTTAGATGTGCTTAGGTGTATTGGGCGATATAGATGCCTATATTTTGTTTTGAAGATTTTGAGAGGGCATTGATGATGATAATAGAGACCTCTAATAGACACAACTGCAAGTGCATCTTCGAGTATCTCGAACATGACATCACCATTACTCTTACAGTGATTGAGTTTTCTAGGGTTTTTGGCATTCCAAGGAGTAAGGGAAAAATATTGATAAGATAAGGAAAAAGATGACTAAGGAGGAGAAAGAAAAACTAATAAAATTGGTTTCCAGAAACTTGACACAACTAGAATTGGACTCGATAGCCAACATTGTAGAGTCGTGGGATAAAGAAGTCTTTTGTTCTAGTTGGTGAGTGGAAATGTCCGAGGATGTCGTTAATAGTAGACTCACAAGATCTAATTGAGCCTCATATATCTCCTTACCTTAGGTTGTTTTTGATGAATAACATCAAGAACGACATGTGTATGACGGGGTGTCCCTATTCACTGACAACATGTACGAATTGATGACTTTGCAACATACTACATTCTATATGCCACATTACGCCATTGGTTTGTTTCTTGAGGTCCACCATACGTAGATACTTGAGGATTAGTTTGAGGTAAATCCATAGGGTCCGATGGACCTTTCTCACTCGCCTATCATGTACTAGCGACGCTTGCATTGGAATGGTGTACTATCAAGGCAGAAGAGGAGGTGTTAGGTGGTGGTGTCAAAATCAAAATCTAATGAGGAAGACAATGACAATGGTTAGGCAGAGTTGAGTGACACTTCAAGCGCCAATGGAGGTAGCTTTGGATGGTAGGTCGAGATATGGCCGAGGTAGAGTTAGAGGTAGGCACTAAAGCAAACACACTCAGACCTTCAGTGGGGAGACTACGAAGGTTCTCCTTATTACGCTCCTTCTCTTTGGTGTTTCCTAGGTGACTCCGCCGACAATATTCGAGATGACAATAGTAGTTCTGGTGCTAGGATTTGGGCGGTTGAGAGCCTTAGTTTTCACCCTCTTTGCCTCCACCCGTCTTTAATTTTCTTCTTCTATATAGTTTTATAATTATTTTGTTTTCATTTTGTTTTACGTCATCCAGAGACAACTTTCTTTTTGGGGGAATGATGTTGTTGAGTAATTACATATTGTTAGTACTTGTTAGTTTCATCAAATGGGTGGTAGTCGGGAATGGTCATGCTGATTGGCACTTACGTCCCTTCGACCTTTATATGTCATGTACTTGCATTCAAGGGATATTATTATGGTGGTGGGCATTGTCATATTGCTGTTGAGTACTTTGTTGTCATACATTGTAAAGTATTTGATTGAATAAATCAAGAAGCAATTGTGAGTTCTTTGATATACTGTGTTCTATTACATTTTGTGTTATTCTCGTATTTATTAAATATATCTTAATTTAGACTTTGTGGAGCTGCTTTTTCGTCAAATGGGTGGTAGTTGGGAATGGTCGTGCTGATTGGCACTCACATCCCTTCGACCTTTATATGTCATGTACTTGCATTCAAGGGATATTATTATGGTGGTGGGCATTGTCATATTGCTGTTGAGTACTTTGTTGTCATACATTGTAAAGTATTTGATGGAATAAATCAAGAAGCAATTGCGAGTTCTCTGATATACTGTGTTCTATTACATTTTGTGTTATTCTTGTATTTATTAAATATATCTTAATTTAGACTCTGTGGAGCTGCTTAATGATGAGGATGTCAACCTAAATTCTCCTTCACATCTTGAAGAGTACATGGCACCCCCTAACAAGTCAGTGGTTATGGATCAAAAGGGTAGCATTTCTAGTGACAATGAATCAGAAGTTACTTCAAGTGTCCAATCTAATCAACTTGGGGAAGTTAAACAAAGAAATGTGACATCAGAGGATGAGATGCCAAAGATAGTAAGCAAGGATAGATCAACAAGGTGTAATGAGGCTCTAAATTGATATAAGAAAGGAAAGAATAAGTTGATAGATGTGCACGAAACCTCACAAACATAAAATCAAGATGTAGTAACTAGACACTTTAGAGAACATGAGGATGAATGAGGAGATGAAATCAAGGAAACAAACAACATAGACAAGCACTATGACTCAAACTATTGTCTAGAGAAACAAGATAGTTAAAGTTGGAAAAAAGTTAGGTTTAAAATGAAGATAACTTTCAGCTTGTTAATAGTCCCTTGTTCGAAGTAGAAGCAAATATGACCTATGACATATTACAAAGTAACTGGTAAAATACTTGCTTGCTATTAACAGAGACCAAAAGGTCAATTTATACAAAAGAATAAAACGATGTTTCCTTAGAAAACGATCGTAAAGAATAGAAACATTCTATTCTAATAGAGAAGGCTAAAAAAACGAAAGCAAACTAAAGCTAACTAGATATTTACAATAGATAACCATTAACTAATAATAGACAACTATCTATTATTGTAATATCGTCCTCTAATGGTTAATCTATCTAGAACACCAAGCTGTCCTTTGAATTTGACAAACTTATCAAGACCAAGAGGCTTGGTGAGAATGTTTGCAGTCTGATTCGTGGTAGGAACATACTGCAAATCTATAGTCTTGTCTTCAACCAGCTGTCGTATGTAATGACAATGAACATCCACATGCTTGGTTCGTTCATGGAAGACTGGATTTTGTGCTAACTTAATAACGCCTTTGTTATCAACAAACAGAGTAGTCGGTCCTATTGGTGACATCTGCCCATCTCCAAGCATCCGACGGAGCCAAACAACTTCACATCTTGCCTTAACAGTCCCTTTGTATTCGGCCTCTGTAGAGGAGAGAGAAACTGCCTGCTACTTCTCACTGGTCCATGTGATGGCACTGGATTCCGAACTGAACACATAACTAAAAGTTGACTTTTTATCATCAACAGAGCCTGCCCAATTTGAATCTGTGAACCCACTGAGTTTAGGATTAGTAACTTTGAGAGTATAGAAGTCCATAATCTAAAGTGCCCTTCACATAATGAAGCACACGCTTTGCTGCCATCCAATGATCAGCCTTAGGAGCTGTCATAAAGCGTGAAATATAGCTGACTACGAAGCTAATATCAGGCCTAGTAGCAAAGAGGTAGATGAGGCTGCCTACTAGTTGCCTATATGTAGTATCATCAACGGAAGGAGAATCAGACTTTGTGCATAACTTGAGACCTTTCTCCATAGGTGTAGATGCAGGCTTGCAATCTTGCATACGGAATTTGTCTAACAAGGCCCTGGCATATTTGGATTGAGAGATGAATATACCAGAAGACTGTTGCCAAACTTCAACACCTAGGCAATAATGCATGAGCCTAAGGTCAGTCATATCAAAAGACTGGCATAAGTTCTGTTTGATTCGCTGAATCAAAGATGTCAAGCTGCCAATGATGATCAAATCATCCACATAAATAATCAGAAGGATGATGTCATTGTCAGTAGTCTTGTACAAATTTGAGTTTGAAAAACTCCTCTTGAAGCCTTGATCACTGAGGTATTTATCAATTTTTATGTACCATGCCCGAGGGGCCTACTTCAAGCCATAGAGGGCTTTCACCAATCTAAGAACTTGATGGTCTTTACCAACAACCTTGAAACCAGGAGGCTGCATCATGTAGACCTCTTCATGAAGATCACCATTCAGGAAAACACTTGATGTCCATTTGAGGGACCTTCCAGCCAAACTGTGCTGCCATGGATAGGACTCATTTTTGTAGTAGGAGCAAAGGTCTCCTCATAATCAATGCCCTGATGCTGAGAAAAGCCCTTCGCCACTAAATGAGCTTTGTATTTGTCTAAAGTACCATCCGATTTGTATTTGATTTTGTAAACCCATTTGCAGCCAATGGGTTTCTTCCTTGGTGGAAGATCAGAAAGGACCCTGGTGTTGTTCTTCAGCAGGCTCTGGTGTTTAGATGTCATGGCATGTTCCCACTCTGGAATTCCGTTAGCCTCAGAATATGTTTGAGGCTCAAACACACTGTGAATGTTGGCCATGAGAGCAAAGTTAACAGAATTTGTAGTTTTTCTCTTTTTCCGAGCAGTTCTCCCATCTATGAGCTCATCATCATGAAGATCAACAACTGTCTTAGCCCACCACTTAAGCCGGATAGGAGAATGACCAACATTAGTATTAGGAGATGCTTGATGTCAGGTTCCTCATGAGAAGAATCTGGATCAAACTCAGGTGAAGAATCTACAAAGCGAGGTGATCCTGTAGGAGAAGTTGGAGGTGTCTATACAGGTATCACTGATATAACTGGAGCTATAGGAGCTATTGGAGCCCTCCCATCAGGTGGACCTAATGGAAGCCAAACTCCCAAATCATGAGCTTGCATAGGCTAGTTTGCTGGATTAGGTACAGGAGAAATAGGCATGAAAGGTCCTTATCATCAAAGACTATATCACAACTATAGATGAGACGAGATGTCTCAACATTGATCAGGCAGTGGGCTTTGTGAAGACTGCTATATCCAACAAGCATGAATTTTTTACTCTTGGTATCCTACTTGGTGTGTGACGCATCAAGGATCCAAACAAAAGCAAGGGAGCCAAAAACCTTCAGGTGATTGATTCTGAGTTTGCAACCTGACCAGGCCTCTTCCGGAGTTTTACCTTTGACCGCCACTGTGGATGACCGGTTCAACAGATAAATTGCAGTGTTGACTGCTTTTGCCCAAAACTTCTTCGGAACATGTCTATTTTCGAGCATGGATTGAGCCATGTTGGTGATTGTCTTGTTTCGACATTCAACTACACTGTTCTGTTGTGGCATGTGGGGTGTGGTTAACTAGCGTTTGATGCCATGTGTATCCAAGAAGCCAGAGAAAACATTAGAACAAAATTCCCCCCCATTGTCTGATCTAAGAGTAATAATAGATTTCCCAGACTCTTTTTCAACTGAAGGTTTAAACTTCTGAAATATAGGAAATGCATTAGATTTCTTTTTAAGGAAATAAACCCACATTTTTCTACTGAAATCATCAAGAAACAATAGGAAATACTTGGACCCAAGAACAAAAAGAGTGGCCATAGGATTGTAGAAATCGGCATGAACAAGCTGAAGTACCTAAGAAGCTTGCCATGAATCGCCACTGGGGAAAGGTGTGCGATGTTGCTTCCTAGCCTAGTATGCATCACAAACTCCAAGCTGTTGAAGCTGAATCTCTGGCAATCCAAGAACAAGCTCATCCCGAACAAGCTGTGAGAGATAATGCACATTTAAGTGCCCATATCGTTGATGCTAAAGTGTGCTGATAGAAGACCGTTGAGCAGCCATAGCTAAGTCCTAAGAATCACCAGAACCAATAAGTCTCAAAAGACCATGATCCTCAAGATCCACTGCAATAACTGAGTCACCCGATCAGTGATGGTGCATTGATGTGAATTGAAGGTGACATCCAAGTGTGGAGAATGTCTCAGCAACTGACTGACTGAGAGTAGATTTAGTTCCATCCCTGGAACGTAATACACATCAAGGAATATGAGATTCCTCCCAATAGACTGAATCTGAATGTTGCCTTTGCCGATAACTATGTACTCTTCTCCGCCACCTAAAATAACAGAGTCTGAATAAGGCTGGTAGTCAGTAAACCAATCTCTGCGGCGAGTGAAATGATGAGAGGCACCTGAATCAATGTACCAGGCAGATGACTTCACATGATCTATAGGTCTTTTAGCCATGAAGGCGTAAAAGGCAGATTCTGCTTGCTCAGTGTGCTTTGCATTGTTCGCTTTGGGCTGCAAACCTGATTGCTTAGACTGTGCAACTAAGCGTTTCCAACATTCAACCTTCATGTGTCCAAACTTGTGGCGGTAGTTGCATTGAATGTTCTTCTTTCGGGAACCATCTGATGCTGGAGTAGAAGAGTTCTGCTGAGATGGCTGCTGAAACTTGCCTTTATCCTTTTGAAAGGATTTTGCAGCAAAGGCTTTCTTTGTGGAGTTGGAACTGGAGTTGCTACCGAATTTTTGTTTCCACCGATCTTGCTGAAGTAGTAGTGTGCAGAGATCAATGAACTTCAAATCAACACTAGTAGACATGATGTTGAGAGTCTTGATAAAATGCTCATAGGACTTTGGTAAACTCTGAAGAGTGATAACCACAATATCCTCTCCCTGCATCTTGTAACCGATGGCAAGTAACTAATCACAGATTTTTTGAATCCTATTCAGGTGCGCTTGGAGCGAGGTGCGCTCAACCATGCCAATAGAAAACATGGTGTTTTTCAAAAAGAAAACTTTACTTTTGTCAAAAGTCTCATGAAGATCTTTGAGATGTGTCCAGATCTTGACAACTGTCTTGCATGATGAAATTTGAGAAAGTTGATCATCAGCCATGGATAATTTGAGAAGCATCACTGCCTCCTGATTATTCAGATCCCATGTATCGTGATCAGAACCAGGAGCAGCCAGACATTTCGTAACACCTAGAACAAGTTGATTGGTGTTCTGATATTCAAAAATTGCGATGATCCGTTGCTTCCAAGTGCCATAATTTCGACCATTAAATTTTGAGTTGTGCTCAAGCAAAATTTTTTTTAGAGATGCGATGGCATGTTTTTAAATGGAAAACTGTGAAAATATGTGAAGGCACGTTCTTTGAGGGAAAAAATCGAAGATCGAGAAAAATCAAAGAGTGATCCAAAAGAGAGCTCGAAAAACCTAGAAGGAATATGGTGTCGTTTTCTGGATCTATTGGCTCGAAAATTGAGGCACGAAAATTAGGGCACCCAAAAAAAAGACAACCCAGTTGAGCTCTCAAAAAAACCCTAGTTGAGCAATGGAGGCAAAAAAATGGCAGAAAAAAATGTTTGTAGGCAAAAAAATGGCCGTTTTCTTCTTTTAAGGTTGGTTTCTTGACAAAACGTCACATATTATGAAGAAATAAACACCAAAAAATGGTGTTTCAGGCACTTTTTTTAGAAAAACATGGCTGTTAAAAATGTCTTTAAAAAACGTAGGAGTTTGCTTTAGATCACGACCATGGAAAAAACGACAGCCTTCGCTGTGTATAGGTGTGATTTGTTCTTCGAAAACAAAGCCAGACAAACCCTAGTTCGAAGCAAATATGCCAGAGAAATAATTTCAAAAATAGATTCTGATAATTTTAGAAAAGAAATTATTATTTTCGAGAAAATTTAAAACCCCTGCTTTGATACCATATTATGAAGTAATTGATAAAATAGTTGCTTGCTATTAATAGAGACCAAAAGGTCAATTTATACAAAAGAATAAAATGATGTTTCCTTAGGAAATGATCATAAAGAATAGAAACATTCTATTCTAACAGAGAAGGCTAAAAAAGCGAAAGCAAACTAAAGCAAACTAGATATTTACAATAGATAACCATTAACTAATAATAAACGACTATCTATTATCATAATATGACAACTCATTCTTTGAATCAAGTAAAGAAGTCATTCCTAAATGTTTTGATGAGATTGAAGACAATCATAGAATTTGGGACTACAATGCATCTTTAATCAATGAAGTACTGAGAAAAGTTGGAACAATAGGACAAATCCTAGCAATGATATCACCGATTCACTATACTCTCCAACCAAACTACAAGGATTTACAGTTCAGATAGTATTCTTTCCCTCTGATGAAAGATCAATGTTGCTTGGCTTTTGTTAGAAAGGAGAAGCAACACTTCTTGTAGATATCTTACACAAATAGCTATTACTACCATTGTTTGCCAATAAGGATGACATCAATTATTGGCTAAATGATTATTGGACGATCTATAATATCATGGAGGCAAATGATAAGAGATCCTATATGTACCATTCAGATGTTCACCTTCATTACTGTGAGAATTTGGCTTAGGCCAGAATTCACCCAAGAACTAAGAACTCAACACAAGCACACAGTAGACTAAAGTAGACAGTATGATTAGAATGATGATATTCATTCAATATGCCCTCTTGAGAGTACACAAATAGCTATTACTACCATTGTTTACACAAATAGCTATTACTACCATTGTTTGCCAATAAGGATGACGTCAATTATTGGCTAAATGATTATTGGACGATCTATAATATCATGGAGGCAAATGATAAGAGATCCTATATGTACCATTCAGATGTTCACCTTCATTACTGTAAGAATTTGGCTTAAGCCAGAATTCACCCAAGAACTAAGAACTCAACACAAGCACACAGTAGACTAAAGTAGAGAGTATGATTAGAATGATGATATTCATTCAATATGCCCACTTGAGAGTACACTAGGAGTGCCTATATATAAAGGCCTCATGAGAGCTTCTAGAATGCATAGAAGTCAGCAACATGATAAGTCATACAACCAGGCACATGTCCACTAGATATGGGTTATCCTCCATTAAGCACAGGATTAAGTGTGATGATGTGAGGATAAGCCTACAATGGTGTAGCACGCAAATTAGTGGTGTAGACAACATGTGCTAAATAAGGAGTGTGGATAACTGTGTTGTCAACATGACAACTTAGTGAATGATGCAAACTCCTGTGTTGTAGACACCATGTGCATAATTAGAGTTGCGTAACTCATGAGAGTACACAAACGCCTAAGTGTCTCACCTAAATAAATAATAAAATAATGCAAAATAATGCATTAACCTAAGTAAACTAAAGTAAAGTGTAAATAGTAAATACCTATTTACACCAACAATTACAATGAACTGTGATTCTTACCAACACTATAGATCCTTCATAATTGCAACAAGTTTGAATAATTGGGATTATCCTCTTGACTTCTTGAGGAAAAATGTTAAGTTTGTGGTTCTATGCTTCAACAAATCTCTATTGTAGAACAAGACTGAAATTGGTAGTAATATCTTCAGTGTGGATGAGAACAACAAATACTCCTTAGGGTTCCTTGAGAGGCAAACATAATGCGAGTATGAAAAGTAGATGGATGGAATTAGAGTAGTACAAAGTCATTGTGATGATATATTTTAAGTTTAACTTGGAACCCTAGAGTCGTATGGAGTTTAATGATTGTTTTTTGTATGTCTACGGAGATTAAGTTTATTAAGAACAGTAGTCAGAAAACTTCATGTATCATGGATTGACCTTTCTCTTAGTGATGCTGAAGAATTTGTGTTTTCTTGTGTTCAACTAAACTATGTTATGAATGGATGGTGCTACAAACTTTGGGACCTTGGTATTGACTTGACAATTTCAGATTGGTTGTGGGCAAGCAATTTCCAAGGAGGGGAGATTATAGTAACCCTATCAAAAGCCAAAGGCCACTAAATTGACGAAGTGTTCATTTGCAAGTATTTTGGGAGTAAGAAGACTTATATCTACCATTCGATAATATTCATGGATATATTCGATACTGAACCTTGGACAACACCCACAATTATATTTGATATATTCTATTGTGTGGAGCGATTGATGGTAATCTGTGGAGCACATATTCAGTTCAATTGATAGTTCAGTTAGGTAATAAATACAAGATTGTGAGTATTGTTAACAAAATATAAATATTAGAGGGCATTGGCGATATAGTTCTGTTACAACTATTTTCAATATTTGAGCTCTAATGTGTAGCTGCTAGACGGTGACTAGAGATCGCCGCTGTTGTCGGTAAATATTGTGTAGTCGATAGGATGTATGTCGTCGGTAAATATTGTGTAGCCAACAGGATGTATGTCATCGGTAAGTGTTATGTAACTGATGGGCCCTTCGGGAAAGTTTTTGTTATGTAGTCGACGGCCCTTCGGGAAGGTTCTTCGAAAAGTGTGTATACACCCTCCGAGATCATTGGAATCATCAGCATAAGCATTATGTAATCTCTTTGGTATATACAAATAATAAAAGGAGTACTGCTGTTCTTGTTTCATTGCCTATATGCATTAATTTGTTTACCCCATACGGTAAACATTTGGCACCGTTGCCCGATGGACTTGGAACGAAGGCAGAGGAATGAAGACTAATGCTGAATCAGCTGAACAAAAATAAGAATAAGTTGAAGGAAAAGGATGAAATATGCATAGCACAAGGGAAGTTAATTTTGGCACAACAGGTAGATGGAGGTTTCAGCAGATTGCCGACGGACACTGAAGCACTGAGGAATTGTTGGAGGAGACTTCACAGGGGGTGGAATTGGTGGAAGAAGCAAGGGAGGAATTTTTGAACCTGTATTTGCCGAGGGAAGAGAATCTAGACGAAAGGGAATTAACTCGCACGGCTCAGAGTGCCGAGGGAGCACGAGCGTGGAGTGAACTCTTCATCCGCGATATACTTCTAGAACGAACAATTTCGCTTAATGGAGACCTTTCACCAAAAAACACAGCTGTTGGAAACAACGTCAGTGTCGGAGTGCAGAGCATTGGTGTTGGAGTGCAGAACGTCGGTGTCGCAATACCGAACAACGCCCATACACAAAATCAAGTAATAATGGCAGGACCAAAGGAGAAGTTGCCAAAGTCTGATGGTGATGGAACGGCCGATCCAATAAGACACTGTAAGACATGCGAAACAATTTGGAGGGTGAATGGCATAATAGATACAAACGAATGGGTCCATCAATTTTTGGCAACCCTAAGGGGGGTAGCAATTGATTGGTTCGCCGATACGGATCCCCAAAAATTGAACAATTGGGCAGAGGTTAAAAAGGAGTTTATTACCGAATTTCAATTGTTGTGCAACGATAATGAGATCGTAGCAGAGATATACAACACAAAGTAGGGGAAAAATGAAACAGTCCGAGTATATGCCAAGAAATTAAAAGACTTAATAAACAAGATGGAAAGTAAGCCGACAGATGGGCTGCAAAAGAGATGGTTCATTGAAGGACTACGACCGAAGTTACGGAAGAAAATGAAGATTGTGCTACCATCGTCATACATTGAAGCATACAATCCGGTGATGAACTTAGTGAGTAGAAAACAAAAAAGAAGAAGAGTAGCTCATCCAATTCAGATGACGACGCGTCTTTGGAAGAAGGGAGCAGCGATGACGAAAAGGGCAACAAGAAGGTCCGAGCGCTCCAGAAGGATATGATTCGAATGATGAAGGAATTTAAGAACATGCAGAAAGAGACGAAGGGAAACGAGCTATGGTGCACAGAATGTAAGACAAAAGGTCATATGAAGGGATCCTGTCCAAAGAACCAGTTCTGCGAGATCTACTAGATCATGGGACATTCCACAAAAGAATGCCCCTTCAATATGAAAACAAGAGGACCTCAACAAGTGCTCCTGACCCAAGAGGCTGCCGCGTCAAGAGGGAGCGGAAACACCAGTAATGAGGGTGCCATGTCAGGAAGGTACAAAATAATAGACGAGGCCAAAACAACAACAACAATGCTAACAATAATAATGGGAGCTGCAGCCGAATTCAGTATGATGCGAACGGTCGACTGATGGTACAATTCCGTGCATGCAATTTGTGGGGCCACTTTGCTCGAGACTGTACAACGGCAAACACACCGAAGTT
Source organism: Cupressus sempervirens (assembly GCA_028749045.1). Taxonomy (NCBI): domain Eukaryota; kingdom Viridiplantae; phylum Streptophyta; class Pinopsida; order Cupressales; family Cupressaceae; genus Cupressus; species Cupressus sempervirens. The sequence continues at coordinate 740,063,507 of CM053784.1, read as the reverse complement.
GTTATGCAGATGGTGTGGTCTTGGAGATCATGAAAATGCCAAGTGCTCGAAGTCAGGAGTGAATTTGATCACCATTGGGATGGGTGAAGAGGAGGTTTTGACAATCACACGAAAGCAAGCAAAGTTGTACCCCGACCCGACGGAGGAAAAGAAGAGATTAGAGGAAGCATGGGTGGAAATTGAGAAGGCGATGCAGGCGAAGAAAGCACACTTGAAGGAAACTACTGGTACCTCAACAAGGAACTGCGTGGAATAGAACATCGTACAATAGATACTGCAAACTGAGGTACCCGTCAAAATAAACGATCTGCTGCTCACAATGCCTCAGCTCCGATTGGTACTCACAAACATCACTCCAACTGCTAAATTATCAAAACAAGGGAGGAGAAAGAAAGTAGAGCAAGTACAGAGGACCTAATGGTGCTAGCCCTTACATCCGGATGGCATCCGATGGTCGTCGAGATGAGAATTCTGGGAACGGTTGTGATAGACACAATTGTGGACGGAGGGTCTGGCGTGAATGTGTTACCGGAGGATACCTGGAAGAGGTTGGGATAGCCAACGTTGTGGCCACCTACATTCCAGTTGCTAACAGTGGATCAACACGACATTAAACCTCTCGGCATTCTGATGGCACAACCAGTGACGATTGGAACACAACCATTCCTACTTGACTTCGTTGTCATCCCGTTGAAATGGAGAGGATACAATGCCATTCTGGGCCGTGGATGGCTCGTGCAAGCAAAGGTCAAGCATGATTGGAAAAAGAATACATTATCACTGGAAAGCAAAGGGCGAAAATTCATTATTGATCTGCACACGCAAATGGTGGGCGAGGAAGCTCTCTCATCTGATTCCGAAGACGAGGATGAAGGAAAGTAGCAAATGGAACTAGATTCGGAAGGAGTTCTACAGTTGGAAGACGGATCCACGGACGATGACTTGGATTCGGTGAACGAATTATTTCAGTGGCAGATGGAGGATTACGAACTCTTCTCGAGCTACAACATGTTGGGTGTTGAAGAAGAAAAAGGAAGAAATGAGTTCTCGGAGGAGTATAGTAAAGTAGAGGAAGGAGAAGCACAAGTGGATGAAACACCAGCCCATACGTTCAATGAAGATAAGCCGATAAAATGTGAAGAGGCCATAGTACAAACCATGAACCTCGAAGATGATATTGAACCAAAGAACATATTGGTGGGAGATAACTGGAATCCAGTATTAAAAACAGTACGACCTTTTAGGAGAGCAAAGCAAGTACACCGTATGGACAGGTGTCAAAATGAATCCTGGCCATACGGGCATGTGTGGAGGAGAGTAGAAGGGAGTACGTTTGCCATAAAACAGGGTCGTACGGCCTATTAGGAGCGTAAGCAAGAAAGGAAGGTAGTAAAGAAAAATAGAACTCTGTACGACCTAGGAAGGACACCATATGGCCAGGCAAAAGGCGGCAAGAAATCACAGGTGATCCACCGTACGGCTAGACGAGAAGATATTGTACATGACACACTGTACGGCTCAAGAGGGTAATAAGTATCACCGTATGGGTAATAACCAGCTAGTGAATTGGACCGTACGAACTCAAGGAGAACCTTGGAGAGCACCGTAAGACCCACGCAAAGTACCGTACGGCCAAACAGAGAGCTGTACAACCACTAGAAGCAAAAGAAAAGGTACGGCCAAGACAGAGAGTAGTGAACACAGGGAAAATAACGTACAGTTGTATGGGCAAATTGGAAGGGAGAAAGTACGAAAAGCAAGAAAGAAGATATATTGTACGATCAACAAAAGATCACTGGATGTAGCAACACCATATGAATCATACGACAACAAAGGCAAGGGGGTTATTGAACCGTACGGACATGATCACATGGCTTAAGGAAAAAAAGAGAATACCATACACACATCTAGTGCCTATGGCTAGATTGGAGGTAGAAGCCTATAAGAGCCCCATAAGGCCATACGACCTAAACAATTGAACGAGCAAAGTTGGACCGTACGCCCAAGAGTGAAAGAAGTGGTTGTACGGCCCTTGCAGGATCGGTGGGAGAATAAGCATTACCGTATGATCAGTTAGAGGGTTGCAAAAGGCAGAGGTGACTGATAGAAGGGGACAAGAAGTGTTCCAAAAAAAAAAAAGACGACGACAAATAAAAAATGTTTAGAATGAATAAGGTATGATGCTGAAGGGAAGGGAAAGTCATAAACAGGTAGTAAAACATCAGCGGTTGCTAGAAAGAGTGTGGGATTAGAAGAAAATCACAAAAATAGTGTGTTCCATGGAGTTTTGTGTGGGTTTGAGAGTGCTAATTTGGTCTTGGTGGCGGGGGCGCTCTCAACCTCACTGGGGGCGATGCACCCTAGACCCTCAGTCGGTGTAGTTATCAGTTGTGGGAAGTGTGACCGGTTGATGAGACCTAGAGTTGCTGTAGGCATGGAGTGTTTGTGTGTCAGAGGTGGCACTCAGAGTAGGTGTTTGGACTTGAGGTTGTCTTGGTGGATGCATAGAGAGCTCGGGAGTAGCTGATCATCTAGTTGAAGGCAGTACAACGACACTTGGCTCAGTGTACCCAAGAGTTGGAAGCAGAGAAAGCGGCACAGGTGGCTATCAAGGTCAGCTAAGGAGACAGTATTGTGTTAGCAAAGGCTGCAGATGCAACGTATTTTGGAGACCAGTTTGATGCAGGCACGAAACGAATGTGGAAGTGGTGTGACGGAAACATATCTATCTTGTTATAGTTAGTCAGTTAATGTATTCTGTTTTGTTAATTTGTCTCGGATATTTTGTAATTGTTGTCCGGAGAGGATTTTTTCTTTTGGGGGGGATGATGTCATCGGTAAATATTGTGTAGCTGATAGGATGTATGTTGTCGATAAATATTGTGTAGCTGACAGGATGTATGTTGTCGGTAAGTGTTATGTAGCTGATGGGCCCTTCGGGAAGGTTCTTATTATGTAGCTGACGGCCCTTCGGGAAGGTTCTTCGGAAAGTATGTATACACCCTCCGAGATCATTGTAACCATCATCATAAGCATTATGTAATCTCTTTGGCATATGCGAATAATAAAAGGAGTACTGCTGTTCTTGTTTCATTGTTTGTATGCATTAATTCGTTTACCCCATACGGTAAACAGCCGCAGATGGAAATAAAATAGCAGATGAAAGCAAGGGCCCACATGCATGCATTATGCTAAACATTACAAGGGATAAAGTATTAAATAAAAGGTTTGTGGTTTTTAAAGAAGTGCATAGCATGAATATGAGAAGATAAAGTGGTTATAATAAATGCTGCAGATGGAAAGTATCAACCTACTGCCTTATTAATTGGGAAACAAACAAATGCAATTGCTTCAAGTAGATGTTACATTGATCAGTAAGAACAGATTATAAATCACCTTGTAAGGAATGATTAATTTGTTAATTTGTCTAAGCATTTACTAGGGCTGGGTTGTGGGGATATCCCTGAACTATCAAAAAAAAAAAAATGTAATATCAGACATAGCAACCATTAACTCATCAGGACACAAATCCGATAAGAAGTTGGCAGATCAGTAGAAGATTGTTTGCATCTATCTTTAGAGATATCAGAGACAGCAACTTATATATATATATATATATATTTGTATCCATATACCTGATCTTGCAAATACAAGAACGAACACACACACACACACACACACACACACACGCACACACACACGCACGATTTGTATCCATATACCTGATCTTGCAAATACAAGAACGAACACGCACGCACGCACACACACACGCACGCACGCACGCACGCACACACACACACTCATATTAAGTATTGTGATATAATTATTATAATACAACTATATATAATATAATAATATAAGATAATTATTCTAATTAATTAAATTCAGCCAATAGTGGTGACCCTTGGTCAAGGGGCACCACTAACGCATAAAAAGGAAGACCAAATCTTCCTTTTGAACAAAGTGAAGATTATGCTTTCATATAATCTGCAAATAATTAGAATTTCAACACGGTATTAGAGCAAAGCTTGGGAGGAATAATCAGACATAGAGAAAGCAATATGAAGTTTTTATTGTCTATACATGATGACACACACAGACACACACACACACACACACAGACACACACACAGTATTATTAAGTATTGTGATATAATTATTACAATACAACTATATATAATATAATAATATAAGATAATTATTCTAATTAATTAAATTCAGCCAATAGTGGTGACCCTTGGTCAAGGGGCACCACTAACACATAAAAAGGAAGACCAAATCTTCCTTTTGAACAAAGTGAAGATTATACTTTCACATAATCTGCAAATAGTTAGAATTTCAACACGGTATTAGAGCAAAGCTTGGGAGGAATAATCAGACATAGAGAAAGCAATATGAAGTTTTTATTGTCTATACATGATGACATGAGAAGTATCTTTTAAGGCTTATGATGGGGTTCCTCTTATATTAGAGCATTTGGGCGCATTTTTATATGGCAGAGAGACAAGTGCTGGATAGAAGCACTAAGAATGTGCAAGAATCTCACGGATCCAAATATTTTTGAACCATTGAATATTAGTTATGACTCTTTGCTTGCGTCCTAGAAAGAGATATTCATAGACATTGCATATTTGTTCATTGGCCAAGATAGAGAAGAATCATCCATCTTTTGGGAAGATTTGGTATTAAACGTAGAGATAGCCTTTTGCAATCTTCAACATAAATTGTTCTTAGAGATAGATATTGATAATAGGTTTCAGAATGCATGGTTTTTATTGAGATTTAGGGAGACGTATAGTGGTAGATGAATCTTTTAGAAACCCTGACAGGTGCAATAGACTATGGAAGCAAGAGGACATGCAAAAAGTAATTTACTTAGAAATGAAATACTAAGAAAAGTATTTCATACACACACAAGAGGGAGAAGGAATCAGATTGAAAAAGAATAGTCTGGCTTCAATGAATGGTCTTCACTACCTATGTTTCAAGGGTACTAAAGTGATACAAGTGAATTGTCACCAGACTTGAAATGGTGAAAGTGGGAGTGGTGTCCAATGGAAGTCTTGCTGCACCAACGGAAAATTAAGAACCTAACTATTCTTGATGTGAATAAGAATATAGGTATGGAGATAGTAAAAGATAGGGCTTATTCCAGCCGTCAAGGATATGGTGATGTCCATGCAGATATACTTTTGTGCAACCCATATTCTTTGTTCATCAACTTGTGTTGAGATCAGAGGCATGATTCATTTGTGAATGTGATTGTATCAACAAATAAGAGGGACATCAACAATGGCATAGAGAAGGTGTCATTTGAGATAGCGAGGCAGTACCAATTGCCACTAGGTTGAGGTGGCAGTTGGATCGACCACATGGATTAGGAGAGCCAAGATGTCTATGATGTGATTATGTGTACTATTGATCAAGATATTGAGTTAATCAATTCCATCATTGTCAGACGGAACATTGGGTATTCAAACTTGCTGATAACACTAGAAACTTAACACTACAAACAAAATCTTAAATCTCTTCTTACCGTCAAATATTATATGAAGACAGATTAGCGGCACTAGATATTAAAGACTCCTAGTATTATGATGGCGACTTCTGATATCTTTAATCTAGTTCTATTTTGATACATTGGTGCCAACCTTTAGTGGAGAAATGAAGAAGCGATACCTTGATGATTTTCCATCGTGCCTTTCATGGGAGAATGAAAAGTTGATACCATAATGAAAGCCCTGTATTTATTTCAGAAACAATTACTCAAGCATTCAATAAAGAGTTGATTAAGAGTTTGGTGGTCTAAATAAGAAGATACGGTGGTTGGTGGTGACAATTGGCATCATTGTGTAACTAAACTATTTACCCAATGACAAGTCATTTAAAAGATAAAATTCTTGTTGAGAACACAAATGGTGATACAAACTTCGTTCTTTACTTACAAATTCCTTCTCCACCCATGATGCATTATATATGCACTTTATATCATTTGAAAGAAATGATAGTTCAGGACACTTATTGCTAAAGAGACAACTAGAGAACATAAACAAAGTGTCGTGGAAAACCAATGTTTGAACTAGGACATCAGAGAATACCAGCTGGGGATAATTATTATTATGTTCACAAACTTCAAATAATATTGGAGCCGAAAGCACACAGTCCAAAAGGATGCAAGGTGCAGTTAAAAAAGTAATGGCTTTAATATTTCCTAATGGGCCTGCTGAAATATATATGATTTTGTAGCTGGAACAATTATTCATAAGCCTATACTCGTAGCTTTCATCAGGGTTGAAAGATTTCCTACGACAAGCCATGGATGAGTTCTCATATTTGTACAAGGATTGACATTGAATGACATGGTTTTGATATACAGATATTAGTATTGACCTAAGCTAATAAATGACACACCTATGTATCCAACGGGCTAGTAGCATAAACACAATTTGTTGATTCAAATCCAATGCTATTATAGACATAGGATACGTGGTCATTTGACAATCATAGATGCACAAATCAATCAAACTTAGAGGAAGAGATAGTAGGGATGAGTTCACATTGGCGACTGACTTATTGGTGGCAAAATAGACCATTGTTGTGTCTGTGGTAATGTGAGTAACTTGCAAAAGCTGAACCTATCATCATGGCAGAGACACCAACATAGAAGAAATGATACTCATCGGTACAGTCTATCATTTGCGGAAGATGTACATTTGTGTTGATGAGTTTTCATGATTGATGGTTTCCTAGGGCAAATATTATGAGGGGACAATGAACACCATCCTTGGTGACTTGTGAGTGGTTAGATGCTAAAGTTTACAAAGATGGACGACAATTCCAATCACTCCATATTCAAAGTTTTACTTCATTAATATCAACTTCAAAATTCGAGGCATCGGTTGGTCAAAACAGTATTTTGTTGAAGACAAACCCATGTTGGTAATTGAGGCAATTACAAAGAGCTTGATGTATCATGTGTGAAAGTCATGCAGGCTAAAGAATGAAAACACAACTTCTTGTCACAAAGTTGAGTTGGTAGCACATATTTAGATCAATTTCTTGGAATTAACATTTAGAGGGAGTCTGACAATCCATCAAAGAAAACCTTGGACGAGGAAGCTAGGAGGTTGATATCAGAGTTAGAGGGAATCTAATAGTTCATCAAAGGTAACCTTGGATAAGGAGGTTAGGAGGTTGATATTAGAGTCAGAGAGTTTGATGATTCATCAGAGGCAACCTTGGATGAGGAGGTCAAGGGTTGATATCAGATTTAAAGGGAGTCATACAGTTCATTTGGAGCAAACCTTGGATGAGGAGGTCAAAAGGTTGATATCTTCTTAATGAGTTTTCCGTGAGGAAGAAGTTCGAGGTGAATCCCTCGTTAATGAGTTCATCTTTGTGAGGGAGAAGTTCGAGGTGCAATCCCTTGTAATGCATTCTTATCCGTGGGAGAGAAGTTTGAGGTGAAAGCCCTTGTTTCATCCTCTGATATGGTTTATGGTGGATGTCATTTGTGTGACGTCATGACAACACCATGTGAGAGAGTTCGTGGTGACTTTCTTTGAACCTATGAAGTGAATATCTTTGTGAGGCGACGATCTCACAACGATAAGAGATTTGTAATTGTTAACTTCATTGTGAGGTGAGGATATCACAATGATGGTTGATATCTCATGAAGTAATGGATATCCTTACATATGTAGATATCTTGGAATCCATTATGGTGGATAATGCATGTGGTGGTATCCGAGGACATGCCATAATGGTAGATATCTTAAAATCCTTTATGGTGGATAACGCATGTGTTGGCATCTGAGGACATGCTATAAAGGTAATTTTCAAATCTATTGTGGTGGATAGCGCATGTGGTGGTATTCGAGGATATGCCATAATGGTAGATATCTTAAAATCCTTTATGTTGGATAGTGCATGTGGTGGTATCCGAGGACATGCCATAATGGTAGATATCTTAAAATCCTTTATGGTGGTATTCGAGGACATGCCATAAAGGCAATTTTTTAAATCCACTATGGTGGATATTGCATGTGGTGATATTTGAGGACATGCCATGTGGTAGATATCTAAGTGCATAATGTGTAATATCGCATGAGGTGATATTCATGATATTCAAGGACATTCCATATGGACATATCTAAAGTTCACTGGGATGTTTATGGTAAACCATAATGATACATTAATTTTGACTTAACCTAAATAGGAAGCCTCCCTAGCCAAGAGAGCGTGTTGAAGTTAGCTTCAAGAGGCCTACTTATCCGATTCACACTGATATCTTAAATAATACGAAGTATTATTTGAGACATTAATTAATTAATTAATAAATATTATAATAATATAATAATCATATTAATTGTTATATTATAGTATTATAATTATTATAGTAATAATTTTTTTTTGATTGGTAATAAGAGATTAATTAATTTCAAGTCAAATTGGGGTTATTTTGGCCCGTACCAAGGGTGGGAACAAGTAGGGGTACTACCATCCCGAAGTCGACTAGAACAAAGACAAGAAACACTTCAACAAGGTAAACCTAAACAAGATCTAAACCTTCAGCTTATCCCTTCCCTGAGTCTGAGGCTGAAGGGTCATATCAAATGGCTCTTTCACCCCACGCTTCTACTTTTTCTTTCACAACCTACCATCCCTCTTCCACACTTGCAACTTCCTTGTGCCAAACCATCATATCTGTTGTACCAAATATCCTCATGATAAATATTTCATTTTCAAGTGAGGTCTCATGTGCTGCATCAAGCCCTTGTAGCTTATGTTTTTCCCTTTTCTTTGGTGTCGCAACACCATGACTAGTCTTTCTAATCCCTCCATTCAAAATTGAAGTGTTACCACACCTTTCTAGAAGCTTCATTGCTTCTAACGACTTATCTACCATAAACTCTGCAATAATCTGGGATAGACTCTTTTGTTTCTCACCCCCTTGCACTTTCTTTTCCACTGTATAGTGTTGGAGATCATTAGCTTTCCACCGAGATACTTCCTCTGGAATCTCTCTTTGGGACATTTTGAAGCCATATGATCTAATTGGTAACATTACTTACATCTAAATGGAACACCTTCATAATCTAAAGGTTGCACCCAACAACCCTTTGAAGTTTTGATCTCTATTTTTACTGATAGCCCATTTGAGATATTTATTTCCACCAAAATCCGCGCTAAGGTGGAATGGAACAAGTTTGAGGTAAAATCATCCAACATCAAAACTTCTCCTAACGAGTTTTCAATTGTCTCCAAACAAGAATCAAATGATAAATGTAATGGAAAATGAGGAAGCCTTACCCACAAGAGAACTTTATCAAAACCTTCAGTTTGGATAGAAATTTGGATGCCAAGGTTTCAATATAAGTGCACAACTATCCTCCCAACACCATAAATGATCACACAAAACCATCTCTCTATCTTGAATGTTGTCAAAAACAACAACAAAGGAATCCTTGGTAGTAGGGTAAATTTGGACTCTCCGTGTAAGCAATGGTTCCTAGTTATTAGATATCCAATCATGCGGATCACGTAGGCTTGGCCAACAAACCATTAAACCTCCCTATTAAGCCTAACTTAGAAAATGTTGAGACATTATTAGCTATCTCATCATTAATGCTTGCATCCAAAGCCACCTAAACCGTTTTAGTTGGCTGAACTGGAACACCACCTAAAGGGTTTTTGAAAGAGGGCCTACTCTCCTCGATGGCGCTTGTTCGAATCCAATCTCCTCGATGACGCCCATCTCAAGTTCGACATCACTGCTATTGCTGAGCCCCTTACCTTTCAACTGCTTCATGACATGTTTAAGGGGACCATTCAATGCCACCCTTGGATGTTTAGGGCCACCTCTCTGCAAACTCGCTAAACCTACGATTTTGGGTCACCTTTGAGTAGGCTTTGGTGGAGGATTCTCCCACTCGAAAGCCTCCAAAATTCCTCTGTTTCATTTGGAAGGCCAGATCTTCACCATTACCCTCTTGGTGTGTCAATAACAGACCAGCAGTCCCATTATTACCAGCAGCCGGGCTAGAGTGGCCATCGCATGCAAAATGGGCCTTGGAGCCATCTACAACGGAAGAAACCCTAGCTCTAATGCTAGAGGAGGCCAGACTCGACAACACCATTATTATATCAATAATATTATTATTATATTTAAATAGTATTGTGATATATTATTATAATATAATTATATATAATATAATAATATAAGACAATTACTCTAATTATTAAAATTGAGCCAAGAGTGGTGATCTTTGGTGTAGGGCAACCACCAATGTATAAAAACGAATATCAAATCTTCCTCTTGAAGAAAATGAAGAATATACATACACATAATCTGCACATAATCAGAATTTCAACACCTTATGAATTGTAAAGGTGTAGAGGCTTTTGTTACAGATACTTTTCTACAAGTGTTCTTGGGACAAAGGGACTAAGATGATGTAATGTCCCCTACTGGAACTTAACTTTTGCCCTAGAATCCCTAAATGAGGTCTGGATTAATGCCTTGATTTAGAGCTTGCAACCATGTTATATACTTCAACAATGTTCCAAAGAGAATTGTGAGAATTATTATAATATTCCTAGTGTACGTGAGATTCCCTGCATGCTTTTTCCAAGAACCCATCCTCAGTATGAAGCATCATGGGAGATCATTCAAATTGCATTGAGCTAATCCATCAAGCCCAGGAGCATGAAAATGACATCTGCCGTTTGGCCTCCCAGCCCTACTTGGTGTTACCACTATTCAAATGGACCTTTATGCTATGTGCACCTCCCTGTATGTACATTCTGCCATCATAATGGAACAGTGGGTTGGGTGCAAGTTTAGAGGAATCTTCATCAACATTAATCATATTTTCCTACTTATATTATTATTTATACATTAGAAGCAATAGAATATTTGCATACATTCATACTTCTAAAGTTCTATCCAGCGAGACATAATGATTTAGCTAATTGTACGGCAATCGATTATATTCATACCACAATATCTGGCTTGTGTGTTGTGTGGTATATTAATTTCTGAGTTTTGTGATCGAATGATGATTGTTTTCTTGGATCTTCCTCAGTTGCTGGCTCTTTTTCAGTCACTTAGTTGGCGACTATTAGATTTCTTTATCATATATCAAATTGTCATTGCTGTTTTTTTCCATGTCTTTTGTTTGCTGCCTATTTATTTTTATATATGGATCACTGTATTTAAATCATCCTAAGCTAGCCTTCTTATGATTAAATACTAATTTGGCTCATTCTAGAAAAGGGGTTTGCCATTTCTTTTGTGGTCATTGGCATTTTGGTCAGCTCCCTGTTCTTTTAATTGCATGCAAATTTATTTTTTATAATTGCCACTTGTTCTCAGGTCTTAGTTTGGCAAGGGGAGTGACAGGAGAGGGGCCAATTTATCATCAAAAAGTATGCAGAGGGGCCAATTTCTCTTGGGCAGCCAAAATTCTCATTGTTTAGTTAAGAACTAAGGGAGGGGTCCCACGAGGGGGGCTTAAGCTCTATTTTGAGGAAGCGGGTGGTCGCATGAGCAAATTTTTATTTTTCTATGGGATTATTTGGAATCTTCTCCTAAAAAGTAGAAGCCCCTAGTTTCTAGCAAGTGGGTGAAAAAGGGGTGGGGCTGGAAATAGCCCCACGAGCTTAGGAATGTTTTTTTTTCACAAATCAAATATTTGAATTTTAGATTTTTAGTTGGAAGAAGTGTGAGGGAAACCAATTTTATAACTTATTTATAATGCCACCTTCCTCAAATTTTGGGGCTAAAATTTTCAGTTTGAATATACTACATAATTCATGGGACTGCTAGCTTAAAAAATTTCCATAAAAAATAGCAAGCAGCTTACAGTCTATTTTATAGAAAGCTCCCTTCCATGGGATCCCAGCCTAATTCTCATCAACTTTGCTGTGTAACTGAGCATTGAAAAAAATAAAAGATGTGTGGGAAAAAAGAATGTGTATTTTTTGCATTTGCAGAAAAGTGGAAACAGAAAAACAGTGATGCCTTCAGGGACAGCAGAGACATGTAAATATATTGACAGCTAACTCTTTGGTTGATTTATTCAGTGAGGGAAGAGTTGAGCAGTTGGAGGCATTCATCATGAAGTTGCACAAGAAAAGGGCTGAGACGAAGAAATTCAGTTTGCGAGGTGGTCTGTACCATTAACTATCTTTAGCCTCGTGGACATTAGAATAATTACTTCTTCAAGCCTACCAAAGTTGTATTCTTGTTCCCATCAGTGGGGATTTTGATATTGATAATGCAGCAGCTGTTCTACAAGTAGATATCATCAAATAGAGGTTAACAACCAATATCCAAGGGAAGAATTGTCGAATATGAAGTGTGATGAAGAATTTCCCATGTTTGAACTCAAGACCACTTTTTGCTTGCTGTTCTAGATATCATCAAATAAAATTTAACCACCAATATCCAAGGGAAGGATTGGTGAATATGAAGTGTGAAGTAGGATTTCCCTAGGTTCCCACTGAAGACCACTTTCTGCTAACTGATAATTAAACCAGGTAGGCTATCTTGGTAAAAATAAACTAACATGGCAACATTTGAAAGAAACAAAAAGATAAAAAGTGAAAACCATAAAACATCAAGGAAAAATGGTGATACTAGTATGGCAATGCTGTTTAGAGTTCTTGACAAAGTAAACATTTTTTAATCATATTGCATAGTACCCTTGCAACTAGTGGATGTTCTTGAAGGGGAAATGAAAGTAACATGCATTCTGCCTCCCAACACTTGAATTTTCAACCACACCCTACTCCGCCAAATCCTCAACTTCTATGGAATAAAGTTCTGACCAGCATCTGCATCAACTTGGGGATTGAAGTTAACATTGCTGAAGATTTCTTTATGCTTCTGGGCTCCATGCAGCCAATCAGCACAGAAGATGGGAATGGTGAAATCATTGGATACCTTATAATTATTCTAGTTGTTGTTCACCACGTGGTCATTCAGCACCTTAGCCATATCAATACAGGCGGCACTGACCACTAGCAGCTCACACCTCATGTTATAATCACACTAGTATTTGATGAACCAGCCTGGAGCACCTTTGTTTGGAGCTGTCTGTCTCCATTTTTGGAGTTGGCTTCTTTTTTAACCATATCCTTCAACTTGAGTTCAGGACAGTTATATCATCAAACAATGTCCAGGCACAAACAGGTGAGATTCCAAATCCTCAATGTAGCATATTGGATAGCTGTTGCTAATTTGGAAATCAGATCCTACTGAATGGAGTCTTGAGTGCAGCAGACCTGATATTCGCCTAGAACAGATTAACAAAAGACCTGATATTTGCCTAGAACAGATTAACAAACTCTAATGCAGCTAGGTCATTGGAAGTAAAGTCAGAGAGTAGGCAATAGCCTTATATACAACCCTTCCTATAATGATCTCGAGCTTTATGAGAGTCCCGCCTCCATGTCATGGATCCAGCCAGCCAACTACCTAACCCTATAACAAACACACAGAATACACAGCGATACTACTATCCAAGACACCACCACTAGCATTGTGTAGCAACCCAAAGTCACATCATGATGCAAATTTAACAGGATTTCCCACTTGCACCGCAAGAAACATTAATATGTCCAAATAGCTCTCAATAATTAAACTGTAGATTGAAGTAAACAAATGGTCCATAATGGTAATTTGAAAAACACAAGGGTTCAAACCATTCCATGAGGTGGGGAGACTGCCATAAAGAGCTAGTAAATCCTGGTCAACCCCACAGTTGGCCATGTCAAACCATATTTCATCTTGGAATTGTTAACTCTCAGAGTGCCATCATTTAATAGGTTCAATGTCCATGGTCAATGTAAACCTGTAATGCCACATTGTAAAACACGATTCTTTTACAAGACTCAGTAAGCAACCTCCTTGAACCCTGAAATTTATCCTCATTCCTTGCAATCCATTTGATCCATAAGATTCTAGTAGAAAGTGTAAACCTAAACAGATTACAGTCTCTAATCAGTTTATTCACAAATCTATTTATAATTTCTTTCCAATTAATAGTAACCACCCAGCCTTAAAGATCAAAACAAAATGAATTCCATATCCCTTTTGCATAAAAAACAGGAAAAAACAATGATTTTTAGTTTCAGGCTGTCTACAAATGCTACACATATCTATATCACAGTGATTAGTTTTACAAGGCAGTTAATGAGGAATCAACAACCATATAAAACATTGTTGGGCTCAAGCATATTAGATTGAATCTGCTTGAACATAGCTTACCATTGCATATTAGTCAGAGACAAAGTTCCATGTCATGCCAAGGTAATCAAGCATAGCTATTTTATTACATAAAGTTTTATAAATCAACTTAGAATTTTGTTTTTGGAAACAAGTACCATTAGTCCATTTAAAATGCTTAAAATATTCATTTTCCTGTATATTGTCTTTAGACAATTGAAGGGGTATATAAGCTTCTCTGAGGATAGAATAAGTTCTTCAATCGGAAGGATGATGACTAAACTCACAACTCAAAGAGGCCCACGATTTTAATTGGCTTTCACTAAGAATGTCCCTGGAAGCATCTAGATTCTAATCCCTTTAGAAGACTAACTCTTAGCAGAGCAACCGTGAAGCGAGGCTAAGGGTTTATCTTTATATTCAACCACCAAACGGATCCATCTGTATGTAGCTTGTTATTGCCATCCGTTATATCATTATTTTAACATACTCTTTCACTAATTTCCATGCTTTCCAAATGTTTCTGAAAACAGTAGACCCAACAGGAAAAATTAGGAATTTACAAGTAAGCAAGCCACAGAAGGGGAATGTCTTCAAGGAGTTGGTTTTCTTAGGACTATTAAGCTGGATATTGTTTCTAACCAACACCTTTCAGGGCTCATCCCCATCTAAGGATTTAGAATCCATTTAACAATTGGTACAATTCTATGAAGCCTCAAATCCTTCAAACGGAAGCCCACATACACTTTGTCCAATCAGTATTGCTGCAATTTGAGTGAATGTTTCTTCTTCTTCCCTTGCCATCAGTCAACAAAAAATTCCTAATTGTCTTTTGGATCACATGAACTTGATAGCTGTTGAACAACCAGATAAGAGAGTAGTACAAGTTGTACGGAGTATCAGACAGAAGAGTAGTACAAGTAGTGCAAAGATATAATTCTTTGGAAAATTTCTATCCTTCCAACCAAGGATTTAAGTGGCTTTTCCATTTGTTCAGATTACTTTCAATCTTTACTTTGATTAAATGCAAATGTAATTCCTAAATATCTGACCAGTTTGGTGGGTCCTTCTCACTGGAAAATATTCTTTGTAAACCAAAATGGGGAGAGTAACATGCCAATCTTTACTTTGATTAACTGCAAATGGAATTCCTAAATATCTGACCAGCTTGGTGGGCCCTTCCTGCTGGAAATTATTCTTTGTAAACCAAATCAGGGAGTATCATGCCAACCGATCATAATAGATTTGACATTAGAGAATATAGCACCAAGGCAGAGCAAATTAAGTTCAATTTCTGCATAAGTTTGTTCACGTTGTGTTATAAAGTTATAAAAACAGGGGAGTGTCATCTGCGAGCTGCATATTAAGCAGGTTTTCCATATTGGGGAGGGAGATGCCCTTAATCCTAGGGGTTTATGAAGAATCCCTCAACAGGTAGAACAATGCATTAGATGCAATCACAGAGAGTGTGGGGACAAGTGAGCTTCCTCGCCTAATGACTCTTTCCAAGGTAATGGTCTCAGATGAGGAGCCACTGACATCAATCTAAGCAACAGCATCCTTCAGAAGCATCTCAACCATAGTGCAGAAGGTGTCTAGAAATCCAAATGCTTAAATAGCAGCATGATTGACCACTCGCTGTCATATTTCTTCTCGAATTCTAGAAGAAACATAGCAGAATTCTAATTATGTTTTTTCCCATTCCAAGTGGTTAGGAGGCTCTTCAGGACGTATCATTCCATATTGAATCCAATTTGGGTATTACTAATGAAAGGGGGCAACATATCCACTAACCTCAGAGGGTATTTTTAGCAAGGATCTTATAAGAAACATTAAGCTATCTAAAGATATTAGACTTGTCCCCACCCTAAGGGAGGAGTTTGATTACCCCTTGTTAATATTGCTGCTTAGAGATCCTTTCTCCACAACTTCCTTGTAGATTTGAAACAAATCCATGCTAACCCACTATATATTCTTTCTATAGAATTATACAGGAAATCATCTGTCCCGGGAAACTTATCATTGTTTAAGGCAATGATCCTATTTTAATTTCTGCAATAGTGATCTTAACTTACCTATTATCATTCTCTCTGGATATTTTCTCAGGGATAAGTTGATTACAAAAGTCTTCTGCCTACTGAATATTACTTTCAGAGGTGAAGAGTTTCTTATAGAAGCCATAGAACTGATATTAATTTCCTCAGGATCGTAGGTAATTTTATCTTTGATCCTGATTTTATCAATCTTCTTTCTGATACTTTTATTATATGTATATCTAAAATGGATCTTGGAACCTTTATTGCCATTCTTTAACCAGTTCATTCTGTTAGAGATATGTAGCTTTGCCCAGATTATTCTAACTGATGTAATCAAATGTATAAGTGGCCTATTGGCCTTAAACATTTGATCTCTATCCTTTACATTATTCTGATCTGATTATCTACAATGATTATGGTAATCATAATTAATCTCTGCTATCTATATATGACTAGTAATCAGTAATTAATAATCACTGATTATGTATATGTATTTAATAATAGTCATATTATTAAATATATATACATGATCGATTATATTGGAGTATTTATTAATCATATTATTGCTGAAGTGAATCGATAATTCATATCGATATATTATGATGTGTATTGCAGATATAATCAATGATGTCGCTGAAGTATGTATAATCGAATGGCTGAGAATGGTGACTAATGATAAGTCAAGTGACACGTCTCACGTAGAGACATGTCTTTACATGAAACCTCAATATTTCACGTAGAGCCATGTCTATGTGAGACATGACTTAACATTACCTTGTTTATGTGAAGCTGTTCCAATACTTAGAGATGTACAGAATTCTTAAGTGCAGAGCAAGAAGTATTGAGCCTTTTGATTATTCCTCTCTCAGAGACCTCATATTATTGTAGATCAATATTGATAGTGAATCAATATTGTTATAAGATATCTCAGATTGATATCAATATCGATATTATAGCAGATTGGTATCGATTCATAGCAAATTGATAATGATACATACATCAGTGTTATTATTGTGAGATTGTGATAAAGCAAAGGTCATCAAACTGTGTAGATTTTGATCTGTATTGAATAGAATTAAAATCCGCATAACAGTGAATAGAATTAAAATCCTATAACATCTAAATCTGATGAAAATTTAATATATTCTAGCCCTTACTCTTAAGGCCTTGCACTTTAGCAGTTTTGTAACCTTCACAGAGAATCCTTGGTCATTGTTTACCTCTTCATTTAACTCCATATTAGTAGGTTCATTCCGAAGACGAGTCACTACATTCATGAGATTCTCATTGAGACTGTCCTCTAGAATTCTTTTTCCCATGACGCTTTTTATTTCCTATTGTATGGAAGATCACTTTCTAGATGAGTATTTTGATCCCATCTTTGTACGGCTATCGCATCTCTGAAATCCAATTATTAATCTCCTGGAGTGTGAACATAGCATCATGACATTCTTCATCCTTAAGGAGATTGGTGTTAAACATGAAATAACTTGCAGCCTTATGCCCATTGGAGCCAACATTACTCATCTGATTATTCACTTTGACAGGGTCCTGGTTTGATAATTTAAGGAAGACATTAACAGTACTACCATTGTCTACAATAGACTCTTATTTTACCTTTCTGGGAGTTGCACCATGTGAACCATGTATCCATATTAACCCTTTTTCTCTCGAAAGGGGTGAAAGAGATTAAGCTTGGATTTCATTGTAGATGAGAATTATTTTACATTTTCATTCTAGTCAAATCCTATATGACCGTCTTCCTGGTTTTCTACCATGTTGAAATCACCCCTCATAATCCAGGGGATGTCTTCAAAATTGCAGAACCTTTACCAAAGATAAAGCCTTTCTATATAATCATTAGGTGTGTAGATTGAAGATAGCCCAAATTTGACACCACCCTTCTCAATGATTACCCACATGGCTCTGTTGATTGAACACATGTTTTTTTGTTGTGTCTGGATGCACAGGAATTAACATACCAAACATGATTTCTAGAAGTGGAGGATTGAGTCTCCATAACATGCAAAAGTTCTTTGTCAGAATCATTGCTTGAAGCAGCATTTTCATATTGCTTCTTGTATTTTTATACCCATGGTGATTTTCTTCTTGCCTCCCTAAGAATTTTGTCATGATTTTCTCTGGCTTGAATCACCATGAGCAATAAATAGTGCTAGTATTCTTGACATGTACTCAATTCTTCTTGGTAGTTTTGGCTGTGTGGATGTAAGGTTGATCATACTCTCTCTAGTTGTCCTCAGCTCATGCATTATTTTTTGGTGGTGCGATTAACAACATCCCAAAGATCTCCAAACTCAATTTTAGTTTGGACCTCGGTTTTCTCGGTCAAATATTTGTCTCTCAACAATCGACTAGAAGCATTATTTTGGAGCTTTTGAAGCCATTTTGGATTTGAATGAGTGGGGTCCTTATCTTTTGAAATGTAAACTTTCACTCTTAATTCTCCCCTACAGGATGACATTATTTGTAAATGCAAATCAGAGGAACTGTTTATTCTGAAGGCTGTGATTTTGTCATGAATTATAATCTCTCTCTCTCTCTCTAAAAAGGTGCATTAAAAACAAATTATTGTATTTTTTGCCCTTTTTGAATTTATACTTATACAATTTTGTATTTGATATTTGAACTTTAGAATATGAAAAGGATTTAAATAAATATTTTATAAATTTCTTTTAAACCATGTAAAAGCTTTCTAAATTTTTATATTGTCCAAACTACAGAAAAAGTAGTAGATAAAAATAGAATACGTGTTTTTATCTTTTAATGGCCGGGTCATCAGTATTTCATAGATATGTATATATGCATTCTGTTTGCATTGGAACTGGCAGCAGCAGCGCTATTTTATTTGATTTTTAAAACTATGCTGAAAAACCATACACCCAGAGGCTTGCCAAGAGGGTATATCTGTATTGAAAAACGTTTTTTACTGAAGCTGATAGCAAGTGGCTTATATGAGATATGGCACATCAATGTTCTTTATTGGCTGCTGATGCTTCTATAGGGTCTTAAAGTGACACAATCAGAACTTTTATCACATTCTGCTATCCTCAGATGTGACCCAGATTTTTGTTGTTTTCTTGCTGATATATTCATTACTCACACTGGGAGCATCTTCTCATAATTAGCATTTTTACTCCCTCATATTTTCCCTTGCAATCTCCTCGCCCCACAGAAAACCAATCACAGAATCATGGCATCTTCTCAAAGTGCAGCATCAGAAACTTAGAAAGTGCTCTGATACCATAATGAAGACAGTAATGAATGAGCCATTTGAGTATGTGGGAAGAATGCAATATATACAAACGGAAGTTCGTTTAAGGAATAACTGATCAGGCATTCCTTACGAAACTAGCTTATACTAGTAACAATTTATTATTATAACTGATCAGGCATTCCTTACCAAACTAGCTTATATTAGTAACAATTTATTATTATAGTTTTTAATACACTTACAATCATGTAATTATCAATATATTTATAATGATGAAGATAAATTCCAACAGTTAGATGCTTTGTAAGAAGAATGCTGTTGATGTTTAGTAGTGTCTTTGTTGCTTGGACAAGAATAACATTCGTCAATTGCATTTCCTTTTTTGAGCTCTTGTTTCTCAAATTTATGTCAATATTTTGAACATGGATGCAGGTATTAATTGTCGGAAGGCATGGAGTGTACAGAATTTTCGTAGTAGTAATGGTACAAAGACCAAGGTCTGGAAGTGTACTATTTAGGTAAAATGGTGATATGGCATATGGGGATTTAATATGCTATCAAACAATGCTATGTATTCTGATACACCTTGTTGGTTTGTAGAGGTGTATATAATTTAACAAAACGTTGTAAAAACTGTATTCCTGTCAGCCAAGCTCTGTTGTCATATCAACATTATATTAGAGAGTTCTGAATCCTGACGATGTTGCAGCAGTATGGAATTTTGATTCACGCAGCTCTAATTTGTGACACTAGTTTGAAAGTGTTCATGGAATTAGGGAATACCGGAGCTGCCATATATTTTCTTTCTTAAACTGAAAGACAAATCTCAATTGTTATACATTTATATTGAATTAATGTAGGAGAATCATCTTTGATTGATTTCACATGATTAGGGATTAGGGGTTTCTGTTGGTTTATGGGTTTTTATATATATTTGCATCCTTTTGGTGGTTTGATATAAGTGGGAAATGTGACCAAGGTTCTGCAAAATAGGTCTATAGCAATTTTATTGTAGTAAGTGTGATTTAAGTGAAGTAGTTCTTGATTGCAGTTATTTTTTTCCCCATCGGATGTGTCAACAGTCTTTTGGTAAACCTTTTTTCTCAATAATTAAAAAGGAAAATATGGAGAGAGAAATGTGCTGCTGGGCAAATCAACTCTCTTTCAAAACAACCGTTGTACTGTTCAGCACTTGGTACATATTGATGACGAACAAACATAGTTGATTATCAAGGACTTGGTTAATTAATGCCTATTTATCCAGTTATTGAGTGTGAGTTGTGTTTTTGGTTATACCCCTAAGCAATTTGCCAAGCACATTTCCCCACACTGCAGTCAATTGATTGACCTGGCACCATCCAACTCAAAGGTAGTGCTTTTGTTGTGACGAGCGTCAATAAGTTTTATAATTGAATTGCATTAGTGACAATTTGTTACTTGTAATGAAGTGATTTATGATTGATAAAAATACCAAAAGATACTGATTCCCGTTTAATAGGAACATCACGATGCCCGTGTTAATTTTGTGTTTGATGGCCTTGTGGATTGTTTGGTCAATAATATTTGTTTTTGATATAAAGTAGCAAAATAAGGTTGCCATCCCTAACAAAACCACAAACCAAAGGTGTAAAAACAACATATCAAAACAACTATTTACATCAAGGTCAAGCATTGTCCATTTACATTACACTAGCAGCACAACCAGTAAAAAACATCAAGAGTGGGTAGGTAACTCTCCCACAACATAGGAAGGAGAATGAGGGATTTTCCTTAAGCGACAAATAACTTTCTAGTTAGTACTTTTAGTAGGATCCTCACTTAGGCAAGAGGCATTGAACGCTTTTGCAAATTAATTGGCACTAGGAAGTGTGTTGGCAATGTGGTACATCATCAGCCATAGAATAGAGTAAATTAGAAGTAGTAGACAAAGGAGGGTCCATGTGATTAGAGGGGATTGCAATAGTAGCAAGAGGTGGAGTTGGTTTCACCAAGTTTGAGGATGAAGAATCAAAGGTGAGGACATTTAAATTACCCTCATTTGTGTCCTTCCACCATGTGACTACACCTTAACGATGTGAGAGATAACCATATGTAACTAGATGACCAGTAGAGAAGCACCGTCGACATCTAAAGGGGAGGTCCTCGTAATCTAGTAATTGGGTTCATGGCCTATCCCATACCATGAGAACCACATTCCTTGGAAGTGGTGTGTAAATGTTAATGTCAACTAGAACAAAAGCGAAGGTACAGAGGCCCATCACTTCCATAGCATTATCCACCTTTAAGAAATGAGCAGTAAAGTTTTCAATAGCCTTGAATAATTCTTCAAAAATGAAGGGGTTGATTGAGGGAGGAATTCACACTAGACACCCACTTAGCAATTTAGTAAGCGGGTTAAAGGAGACTATCTAGGGTGACACCAATAGAGAGTGATTCCCCCAAACACACATCTTGCGCAACACCAAATAATGACCTTAAAAAGAAGAAAAGAAACAATATAAAACCTTTTTGCACAAAGGAAAAGTTCAATGTTACGAGAGAGAAAGGATCTTCAAGAATTTGACACTCAACGATGTAAATCTAGAAGGGAAGAACTAGAAGTCTACATTATCCACCACATCTAAACCACACGCCACCATAGGGGATGTCTTGGCATAGACGTTAAGGTCAAGCTTTCTCCTTTGAAGGAATGGCAATAGAGAATTTGGTAACACTAACACAACTTCATCCAACAACAATTAATGTTAAGGAGGGCTCGCTAGGATGGTATCACACATCACCCCATTGCAAATGGGAACCCCTTTTAGTTTTTCATTTTTAGGGTGTTGTGTATGTGTCTTTAGCATTGTGTCTCTTGCTTGTGCCAAGTTGAGTTTTTTTTTGGGATTTCCTGTTAGATTTAGAGGTGTCATCACGCCAATACCTTAAATTTCTTGAATAGGTAGTGACCCTCAAAGTGCCACAACAAATGTTAATCCTTAGGTTGTATTAACATGATTGGAAGGATAGTTTGATACTACAAATGTGTTCAAATGGGTCAATAGAAAAATGCTTCTTTCCAAGATAATTTTAAGTAACTCACTATTTTAAGAGGTTACTTTTTTTAGCAACTGTCATTTTTAACAGTGGTGGTCAATTTGGGGAAATTTCCATTTTTAGAATACCTATCTTTTGAAGTTTGCATTTTCCAAGAAGTGTCAATATTAGAGGTCAAGCTCCCTATGGATGTAAGAAATGTCCCGAATTAGGGTGTGGATTCCATCCTTGAGGTATTCCAAGTCTCATCAAAAGTATGGATAAATGTTACAAATAAAGTTGGGAACAAGAAAAACCATAAATCAATTTACCATGAGGCTGCATTAAAATTAAATTGATTATGAGAGGGGAAAAGAACAAGTTTTATTGTTTATTTTAGAAAAAGGAAAAAGGAAACAAAGCATGAGCTGAACCCCTTAATATAAGATTCACAAGTCTTTAAATATCATGAACAATAGCATCCAACTCACAAATTTGATTCTCTTTAAGAAAAAGTAAATTACCAGCAACATATTAGTAAGCTTGAGGGAAATTTATAATTACAAATAACACGAGGAGGATGAATAAGAGGCTGATCAAATATCCCAAATGCCTAACAAGATCACTTTATTTCCAACATTTGAATTCCTCGGTTTCGGGAATAAATGCAATTTCTTCAAATAATAATAAGGCCTTATTGACATTTTCAAAAAAATCTGTTCTAAGACATTACTTTTCAGATTTTGTTTTGTAGAATTAGGCATTATTTGATTTAAAAAAGATTAAAATGACTGAAATTCATTAGTAAAATTAGAACTCAAACAATTTTGGAATAGATTACTGTCCTTTAGTATTTTAATTACCTTCAAAGTGAAGTCACCAATTTTGAGTTTCATATATGATCGTGTCAAGATCAATATCATGAATAGCTGTAAGGAAGACATATAAAGAATGTGCTTGAAAGTTTCTTTTGAGAGTCCCAAATGTATTAAAATGGAAGAAAGTCGGCCATACCAAGTTTGAACAATTAGTTACAACCAAGATCAAGCAAAATATGTATGGAATTCATAATCAAATGCCAACTTCTTTGGTAGTTAGTATGATTAAGAATGTGATATACCAAGCATCAGGCTTCCCATCGACAATTCAATGCAATTAGTTAATGATCAAATGCATGAGGTACTGTGATCCACAATCCAAGGACACTAATGATGCCTTAAGATATCTGGTTGGAGAGGAATCGTCGCATATTCCAAGATGTTCGGCTTGGTGTTTTGCATCTTTGGTGGAAAATATCACATTCTCTCCAGGAAACTATTCTTGTGAAGTGTGAGCTTGATGGGGGTATGGATCCGGTTGATCTTGCTATCTGTAATCGCCTCAATTTTCATCTGCAGGATGGGGTTGCGGCTCATAGGTTTCCTTCTATGTCCAGGCAACTTCACCATCAGAGGAAGGGTCGGGTTAACCGGGATGGGCACTGGACGACTCCTCCCTGTGGAGTTCTGAAAATTAACATTGATGGTTCTTCTCGTGGGAATCTTGATCCGGTTGGTATTGGCGGAGTGGCTTGTTGTAGTTCTGGGAATGTTAAATTTTTCTTCTCAATTCATAAGGGTGATTATACTAACAATCTCATGGAAGCTCAAGCTATTTTATATGCTGTGGAACAATGTTGCTTGTGGGGATGGAGTAAGATTATTTGTGAGTCTGATTCCCAGGTGGTGGTGAACATGCTTTCTTCGCAAGAGCTTGAGGATGTTAGTTGGCAGCTGGCCACTGTTGTTAAGCAGATTCTTTTCTTCTCTTCCTCTTTTCAGTTCATTAGGTTCAAGTATATTCCGCGAGAATGGAATAGACCTGCTGATTGTTTAGCCAAATGGGCTTCTAGTCATGATCCGGGTTGGAATATTAGGGATAGGGGGCAACTGTCCTTTGAGATGGTGCAAGAATTTGATGATCTTGTTGCTCAGGATCGAGCTCCTTGTTGAGCTCTCCTTGTTGTATTCCTTTCTGTCTTAATAAATTTTTACCCCTCTTTTTGCATTAAGGAGTAATACTAGTAATTATCATAGAAGAAGCAATACAAGAAATATTTGGGATTCCTTATCATCAAGGGATGTTGATTTGAACGAAGTAGGAATCTCAAGCAATGTTTAAGAAGCCAGATTCATGCATGACTCATCAACAATGGATGAGTCATTGAAGCAAGGAAACATAATCCCAAGATATCGAAGGGGTTTGCCTGCATTGATTTTAAGGATGAGTATAGTGACACCACATTTCTATTAAATAGGATAATGGGGATGCCCCAAAATGCACTGCTTAAAACATGTATGTTCTACTTGATAAAGGAGACTTTAGTAGTATTTATTATGAGAACCTAGGGGAAGATGATAAGTGACGACGTGGAATTTGGAGATGAAAAGGGCATTTTATACAACTTCCTATATATTATACATGTTGGCTTGGAATACAAAGCGTACAATGTTGATACGCAAAGGTGAAGTAGGAAATATGAGAGGTCAACTCAAGGTATATATGTGTTATCCCTAGTTGCAATTGCATTGGTAAGGAATCTATAGAAGGGTAAATGGTGCATTCTCAATGTATCTCACTTGTTTACTATAAGGAGGGTTCCACAAAAGACTATCAAAGGAAGTTATGGCGTTGATAGAAAAACATGGGTTATCGTTTATCTAATTCTTAACCTACACATATATAGGGGTTTAAGGATGCACACACCATCCTTATAAACTTCCAAGGTATCCAAATGATAAATTGGTATTACTTAAGGCAAGGAGACAATTATTCAATTTTGACACCATTCAGGAGGAAAAATATAGGCTTGGTATAAACTTACCTATTACACTTGTTAAGATATGACCCACAATCTTGGTAGCACAAACAACCAAGAGAGAACTACAATTCTATCAAAATGGAGCATACAAGTCTAGAACAATTTTTGATTCTTTTCATAAGATCCTTGTGATTGAAGGTAAAGGGTGGAAGGACATAATTGTTCAAGAGGACTATGAGGTAAACCTTATTGATGAATTTGGGGTTAAATGAAGATGTGGTCATGGATGTCCTTGCAATTCATGAGAAAGTGCAATATCTTTTCAAAATTGAATCAAGTAAAATACAATGGGAACCACATACATCCTTAATATGTGTAAGATAAATATAATCCTATTCTAGCACGAAGTTGGTCACAACGTGCAATGACAAACCTAAACACATTGATGAAATGAGTGAGTGATTATTCAAGGGAACAAGCACACAAGAAGATCAAGTAGTTGAGGAAGCAATGCGTTCCTTCAACAAATAAGAAAATGATGAATCTTCTTTTGAAGAGGACAAAATGATGGAAAAAATGAAGTAAATAGTGACGGGGAAGTCATAATGTCGTCTCTCACCTAGCATATAAAGAAGAATAATGTTAGCCTATCATGTTTTCTTCAACATAGACTAAATGTTAAGTTAATAAAGAAGACAAAGTAATAACTTAATATTTGTGCAAAAAAGCTATGGTTTGTGATAATAATAATCTAATTATCCAATGCCATCATTTAAAGGAGGGGCACTCATCTTTCGTAGTTGATTTCATGGCGAGGTTGATTTAATGAGAGGGAAATACTAATATTTTCCTAAATCACACAAATGAAAGAATTACAGGAGATTTTTGGGTTTGAAAGACAATTATGAGAGGCTTGAATGAGAAGTGGTATTCATTCCTGTATCTTATGGTATTAGTTTTCTTTGCACAAAATCACGCAATTTAGCATTTGACAAGTTGTAACCCATGTAGAAGTTTACTTCTCAATGAAGTTGTAGAAGAATTTGTTCAAAATCAATTTAATCTCAGAGTTTAAAACTATCACATGATTGGTAATTAATACATCCTCAACAGAGGGAAAATATGCACTTTAAGGGTCTTCATACAATGATTTGTAATAGACACGATGGTTTTTCATTTCTAGCAATATACATGCTATCATCATATAAAAAATGTATCACCCAACTATCTCTATCACAATGCTTTGAGGGTTAGAACCCAAAAAAGACCTCAATCTAAGGATTGTTGCACCTTTGAAACAAAGCACTTGACACTGATTGGACAATGGCTATTAATATGTTTGATGTAGGAATTGGATTATTGCAAATTCTATTTGTGAGCTTAACATCTAGAGTTCCTAACTAAATTCATACATTATTGTTTAATTTTTTCATTAGTTAGGAGTCAAGAATATCAAATAATCATTGTTAAATTCAATTTCTTTTAATAAAGAAATATACTTTAAATATGTATCAAAAGAGTTTGAACAATCTTTTGAGATATCGTATTCAAGAAAAGAGTTTGTTTCGAAGAACTAGTTTCCACATGCATAAGTTCAAGAGGTTTCATGTCCAACAGGAGATGAACCTAATTCAACCAAATTTTTGTAGTTCTATAATACCCCTCCTTTTGTATCATTGTAGAGTTAATTGTTAAAGTTCTATATGACTCTTCCATAGATGCGTTAGCCCTTATTTGATATTTGAAATGCAATACTTCGATCTGTTGAGTAATTGATTATGTCAGGTTGTAATAATTTCCTCCTTGCAGTGATGATACTTTAATTTCTCTTAGTTAATAAAATTATTTTTATGATGATGCCATATATTGTGTCTTAGAAATATGTTAGTATGTCCTCACAATGATGAGATATTCATGTTAGAATATGATGTTATTTAAATTTAGGATTTACTATTATACTTACCCCATACTTATGTGTGTGTGTTTTATATTTATATTTGACGAGCTTGATATGGTTGAGGGAGGGAGTCGTAGTCACGTGCTAGTCAGGATCTATATGATGTACCACTCTTCGCCATTGTCTATTTAACTTAGATATATGCACATATACATGCTCATATTTTATATAGATTTGTAAGTACTAGGAATTGACTTCCCTGAATTGTTAGGATGAGCGTGTCTTATTGCAATGACTCAATGGTAAGAATGGAGAGATAATGTTCAGGTCTAATCCCAACCATAACCTAATTACTTGCCCTGAGAAGGAGGACATGTATATGACTTTCCACCCTTTTTAAACCCATGAGTTTATCTTTGTCCATGTTTAATTTTGAGTTTTGGCCAGTTTTGGTAATGTTGCTTTTATGTGGATTTGGCTATGTGATTTATCTAAGCAACCAGAGAAAATTCAATATTAAATTTTTAAAGAACAATGATTATTATTAGTTAGAGTTTGAAAGAGAATTATCTAAAAATTTCAACAGAAACCCTCGTAAATATTCATCAAGCAAAACATATAATTGCCTAAGATTTAAACAAAATTGTTGGTTGAGAATCTTTCTCAGAAAACAAATGCATTCAAGATAGAAAATAAATAATTTTTTTATGATTGTATGTTTTAGAAGATCTTAGCCATGTGAAAATATAAAATTGCATATTTCTATTCTTTTAAGGAAAATTAAATTTTCTAAATTATTTTAATTTTAAAAAAAAGGAAAATTTTTTTTTTAAAAATAATTATTTATTAATTCTAAAAATGCAATTTTTAGATTTATTATTAAAAAAAAACCTTATTATTAGAATTTTTTATTAATTTCAAAAAAAATAAAAAAATAAAAAAATGTATTTTGAATTATTATTATTATTAATTAGTAATACAAAAATTAAATTAATATTACTCATTTATTATAAAGTGGATGTTGGTATTTAAGGATTGTTAAGTTTAGTTAAACTATTAGTTGGATATAAATGATTTTATATTTGTTAATGCAAGTGGGAAGTCAATAAATAAATAATTGTAATTTTGTTATATTTTAAAAGAAGTTATGGCGTAGTTCACTTTGTAATCACCTAGTTAATAACTATTTGAATTTGTGAAAGAAATTATAAATAATTCAATTAACTATTAGATTTTTTTTTTAGAATTATTTATTAATTTAGAAAATTTAAAAAATATTAAAAAAATATATTTTGAATTATTATTATTATTTAGTAATTCAAAAATTAAATTAATACTACTCATTTAGTTATAAAGTGGATGTTGGTATTTAAGGATCATTAAGTTTAGTTAAACTATTAGTTGTATATAAATGATTGTATATTTATTAATGCAAGTGAGAAGTCAATAAATAAATAATTGTAATTTTGTTATATTTTAAAAGAAGTTATGGTAGAGTTTACTTTGTAATCACCTAGTTAATAACTATTTGACTTTATGAGAGAAATTATAAATAAATCAATTAAATATATAATTTTATCTCTAGTTGCATGATGAATTAAAAGATAATTGAATATTAATATTGGACTTAAATAGACGTCAATTTAATATTTTAGAAATGAAAGTGATAGTAATATTTAATGTAATAATATACATTTATGTTATTAATAAAATAATTAATGATTTAAGATTATTTAAATTAATAACATTATAATATTGTATGATATTTTATATGCACAAAGAGATTTGACATTCAAATACTTATTTATTTAAATAAGTATATTAACATAACAATTTATATTAACATGTATATTATTACTTTATTTTTAAACACATCTTTATGGTTCAAACTAAACAAGAGAAAATGATGGAATTTAATCATATGACTGAAAACTCTGTGTGTTTTCTTAAATATTCTATTTATAGTCTTGTGATGTTTATTTTTGTGATGATTTTTATTTGTGGGTTGTTTAGTTGGCCAAGTTAGGCTGTGCATCAGAGATGTTTTTGAGATTTCTTTTATGATTATCCAACTGAATGTCATGATGTATTTTATGATTCAAATTGAGATTTATTTTTATGAGATATCTTTTGATGAGCATTTATGAGAACTTGGGTTTTGAGAACCAATGTTATTTTCGGGTTGCTTGTTAAGGAACCAAATTCGATCAATATTACTTTTGTGGTATGTGACACAATTGTGGTTTGTGAGTTTTGGAAAGTTAGTCTAGGTGCATGTCTATGGGAGTGGCTTGCAATGGGGGCCGAGGCCTAAAGTGGTTGTTAGGGTAACTCATAGTAACTTGTGTAACAAGTGATAACATAGTATTTAAAATACTTTCCTCCCCCATGGCTTGAGATAAATTAAAAAGATAACTTAGAGATTTTTCCTCATCCATGCCTTGAGTGCTTGTATAGGCTAAGGATGAGAATGTGATGATACTTTGAGAGGTATGACTAGTTTTCTCATCTCTACGAGAGGGTATTTTGGTTCCGCATAGAGTCATTAGGGGGTCCTGAGAGACTGCGAGGGTAACCTTAGAGTTGGCTCATGTGATGACACTCCATAGTATGTAGTTGAGTCCCCTTCATGTTTTCTTTATATTTACCACTGGTGGTGTATTTATTAGTGGTGGACTTGTTGGATATTATTTTTGATGGTGTATTTACTGTGAGTTATTATTTATTGATTGCATGTCAGTTATTGTTGATAGTTAACTTTTATTAATGAATGTCAGATATTCATTGGTAGTTTTTTTTATTGTTGGAGTTGGTGATTGATGGTTTACTTTTATTGATGATAGTTGTTTTTTGTTGGTTATTGTGCTTGTGACACTTGACATTGATTTGGAGGTGGTTGTATCTTTTTGGTTTTGGTATTTGATTTGGAGGTGGTTGTATCTTTTTGGTTTTGATATTTAATTTGTACTTGGTATATGTTGTTGATTTTGGTATGTGATGTTGATTTGGATGAGTTTTTTTTTGACTTTGGTTATCTTTTCTTTATCAGTAGTTTTTGCTACCCTTGGTGTAGATTTGGCTATCAAGATTCCTTATCTAGGATTGTTTTATGATTTAATTATCTATGTGTGGATCATATATTATCTCTCCTGCACGGTGGGAGTGAGAGCCTAATTAGGTGACCACGCGATTGAAAAATAGTGTCTTCTTACCATTTGGGCCCCCCTCATATTAACATATGTTAGATGCTCGTTGATACAATTGTAGCATTATTGTTCTTATTCCTATCTTGGAGACTTCTATTTGTTTGATGTATCTACGTATCATGTGTTTTGAGATCCTACATGATATTGTATAGTATTGATGTACTTTTATTTATTATTGCATACCCTGCAACATGAGCAGTGGATGATGTTGTCTAAATGTACTCTAGCATGTCAATTGTTCTATGTATGTGTATATGAGATTATGCATGTGTTTATTCATTTTATGATTATGGACATTGTGATTGAGACTTAAACTTATTAATAAAACTTTATTAAAATGTGATTCAACGTGAAGTAACCTTTTAGGAATGAAATCTATATTGTAATTGCATTTGTGTAAATGTTATGTATGTGTATATTGCTTCCACACTATTACTTTGATGTTGTTTAAACTTAAAAAAATAGTTTCGTAAACTTTGTAACATATTAAATTTATTTCTTTTGGGTTCCCGAGTGGGGCATTACACTTGGTATGAGAGCTCGAGTTTCAACATTGAGAACTCTGGGCATATTGTGCGTCATTAGTTAATAAGTAGTTAAACTTGCAATAGATTAAACAACAAGACTTATCAATAGAAATTATAAACAACAAAATTTGAAAGAATAGAACTATGAAACTAAATCTTGGATTCATAACACTTGGTGTTTCAAACACTATTTTGTGACTGTATATTTCATCTTTGTTATCTTAGTAGCAATAGTCCGCTTCTAGGAGCAAGCCTATTTTAAGGGGAGGAGGATGTAATAACCCTCCTTTTCTATCATTGTAGATTTAATTGTTAAAGTTCTATACGACTCTTCTATAGATGTGTTAGCCCTTATTTGATATTTAAAATGCAATACTTTGATATGTTGAGTAATTGATTATGTCAGGTTGTAATAATTTCCTACTTGTAGTGATGATACTTTAATTTCTCTTAGTTAGTTAATGAAATTACTTTTATGATGATGCCATATGGTGTGTCTTAGAAATACGATGTTTTTATATTTAGGATTTACTAGTATACTTGCTCCATACTTCCATATGTATGGTGTGTGTGTGTGTGTGTTTGTTTTACATTTATTTTTGACGTGCTTGATATGGTTGAGGGAGGGAGTCGTAGTCACCTACTAGTTGGGATCTACGCGATGTACCACTCCTTGCCATTGTCTATTTAGCTTTTATATATATATATATATATGCACATGTATATGCTTGTATTTCATACAAATTTGTAAGTACCGAACATCAACTTCTCTAAATTGTCAGGATGAGTGTGCCCTATTACAATAACTCAATGGTAAGAATGGGGAGATAATGTCCAGGTTCAATCCTAACCATAGCCTAATTACTTGTCCTGAGAAGGAGGACATGTATATGACTTTCCACCTTCTTTAAACCTATGAGTTTATCTTTGTCCGTATTGTTTAATTTTGAGTTTTGGCCAATTTTGATAATGTTGCTTTTATGTGGATTTGACTATATGATTTATTTTGTAAATTATTTAATTATAATAGTTTGGTCAACCATATAATATTGAGAATTATTAAATATTAATTGATGAATAAGAAAATATTAAAATATGAGAATATTCAATTAATTAAAAACTAATTAGATACATGTTTTAATTTAAAAGATTTATTTTGAAGTTTAATTTAGAAAATTGGTTAAAGAGAAATTAGAGTATGATGATATTTAATTAATTAAAACTAATTAAATATGTGCTTTAGTTAAAAATTAATTAAATATGCGCTTCAGTTAAAAGATTTAATATAAAAGTCTAATTTGAGAAGTTGGATAAAAAGAGAATTAAAATATTAAAATATTAAAGATTTAATATTGTTTTATTATTAATATTTAATAAATAATTGTTAGAGCAATAATTTTTTTCTTATTAATTAAATCATATTGATTTAATTATTAAGTCACTTATTATCTCTAGTTTACTTAAGTTAAACTTTGGACATATAATAATAATTATTTTTATTAATTATTATCATGCAACCTAGGTTAGTTCTTGTTAGGGTTTTGATCTCCTTTATAAGGATGATCTCTCGTTGTAATTATTCATTCATTCACTTTTGATAACAACAATTTAACTTTTTTCTCATCAAGAATGTCTCATCTATGGATCTGGGAATTCCAACCTCCATAGCTTTTGCTGCACTCTTTCTATGACAAGTGTTTGCATGCAAGTGATTATTGGGAGCTATGAAGTTGATCTTTCATCAACTTCAACATAGAATTGAAGCTCTATATCTTCATGCACCTGTTCTATTATTGAGAGAATTGGTATCAATTTCTAGATATGTGGCTTTTAGAGGAAAGGGAGAAGAATATACTCCTAGAGGAAGCCCTTGAGATTGTGAAGACAAAACTTGATGAAGTGGTAGAGGTAATTGACAAATTGAAAGTGAAATTGGAAGATGGTGACGACAAAGGAAAAGAAGTGGATGAAGAGGATATAATCCTTGAACTTGATCCTCTATTGCAAGAAGAAATCTTCCTCAAGGCCATCAAAGCATTGGGTGGCAAAGCTCTTGAGGGGATACCCCTGTTTAATTGCAAGATGGATACAAAGTTGGCAATGGAATAGATACAGGAAATGGAAAACCATTTTGAGTCTGAGGGAATTAGAGAGGCTCAAAAAGTGAAACTTGCTAAATCAAGATTGAGGGGACCAAATCTAACCTACTGGAAATTCCTCCAAGAAGAGAGGGACAGAGAAGGTAAGAAACCAATAGCTAATTGGAAGGCTATGGTGGCTAAAATAAGAGAGAATTATTTGCCTAAAGACTATGAGATTTAATTGCACAATAAAAGAAAAAGCTTGAAACAAAAAGACATGGATGTTTCCTCCCATATTGAAGAATTCCAAAAACTATGCTTGAGATCCAAGGTTCAAGAAGAGGAGAGTATTAAGGTGGCAAGGTACTTGGGAGGACTAAGATGGAACATCTAAGAGGAGATCAGTTTATGGATCCCTACTACTATCCACAAATGCTTTCAATTGGCACTTATGGCAGAGGAGAAGAGTAAAAAGAAACAATATTATAGTTCTAAGGGAAGAGGTAGAGGGAGAGATTCAAGAGGCATTGGTAGGGGTGGTATGGTGGCTGGAGTAATGAAACAAAGGACCAAGGAGATTCCAAACTGACCGAATGAAGTGATGATCCAAGTGGTAGAGGTAACTACAACAAGGGAAGAGGTTTTCATGGTGGTGGGAGAGGTAGATCTGGTACTTATTGAAGAGGCTCACATTTTACTAGCGTGAAGTGTTATAATTGTGGAAAAATTGGCCATCTGACTTATAGGTGTCTTGATAAGGCATCATCTTCACAAGGTGAAAAGAAGATTGCATATTGTCAAAAAGAGGTTAGCAACACAATAACTTTAGAGGTGAACCTTGATTCAAAAAATGGAGAGAACTTGATGTTTAGAAGGTTTTTTCTCAAAGACCCTAGTAAGGAAGAACCCAATCAAAGGAGGGCACTCTTTAGGGTGAAGTGCAAGATAGTTGGCAAGGTTTGTAGAGTCATTGTAGACTTAGGTTCAATTGATAATATCATATCAGAGGAGGTTGTTCAGAAACTCAAAGTATTAGAGATCCCTCATGCACACCCTTACAAAGTCACAAGGCTGAACAAAGGACAAAATGTACTTGTTAATGAGAAAGTTTAGGTCGAGTTCTTTATTGAAGAGTACTGAGACAAGATATGATGTGATGTTCTAACCATGGATACTTTCCATCCACTATTAGGTAGACCATGGAAATATGATAGGGATGCCATACACCATGGGAAGAAGAATTTGTATACCTTTAAGAAGGATGGAGTGACTTACAAAATCCAATCTCTTGTTAGAGAAGGAGTAGATACACTAGTGGATCCAAGTATACTTCTCATGAGTGGAAAGGATTTTTTACATGATCTCAAGGAAGGAGGAGTTGGTTTTTCCAAATCAAGGGAGGAAGAAAACTTCAAGAAAACAACATTTCCTAAAGAGGTAAAAAGATTTTTTAGATCAGTCTAAGGAAATCATTATTGATGGAGCACCAACCACACTACCACCACAAAGAGCTATCAACTATCAAATTGATTTTGTGCTAGGGGCATCATTGCACAACAAGGTTGCATATAAGATGACACCAAATCATAACAAGGAGATTGCAAGACAAGTCCAAGAACTCTTAGACCAAGGCTTAATCAAGAAGAGCATTAGCCCATGTGCTATCCCTGTTGTTTTGGTACCCAAGAAAGGGGGTAAGTGGAGAATGTGTACTGATTATAAGGCAATCAATAGGAGAACAATTATATATAGGTTTCCTATTCTTAGAATAGAAGATTTAATGGATTTTCTTAGGGGTGGTAAGTATTTTTCTAAGATAGATATTAATTGTGGGTATCATCAAATCAGAATGAAGGAAGGGGATGAGTGGAAGACAACCTTCAAAACCATAGAAGGTATTTATGAATGTTTAGTAATTCTATTTGGCCTCACTAGTGCACCTAGTACATTCATGAGGCTAATGAATGAAGTGTTAAAAAACTATACAGGAAGATTTTTGGTAGTACACCTTGATGATGTCCTCATCTTTAGTAAAACTAAGGAGGAGCATCTAAAACATTTGGAGATTGTGTTGAGGACGATACAAGAAGAAAAGTTGACCATCAATCTAGAAGAGTGAGTTTTTTAAGCAAAAGCTTGTGTATCTAGGATTTGTAATTTCTCAAGGTGATTTGAAAATGGAACCAATCAAGGTAGAAGCTATCCTAAGTTGGCCCACTCCTAAAATAGGGGTTTAAGTTAGAATTTTTCATGATTTGGATTAATTTTATAGGAAGTTTGTTAGAAAATTTAGTGAGATATGTGTTGGAAATGGAAAGAAGTAACTGATATGGGAGGGGTAAATCAGTTACCGCAAAAAAAAATCCAAAAATCCCTTTAAGATGCCAACACAATATAGAATTGATAACTTTCTTTAACTTGGTTAACACTAAATATACTCCTATAGCTCGGTTAACACTGAATATATTCTTGTCACTTGATTAGCACTGAACATGCAGATCTTAAGATATTTAAATGTGATTAACCATACTTAACTTAGTTGTAGAAACATAAAGAAAGTAAAATGAGCACATGAGACACCAATATTTAATTTGGAAACCTAATTTGAGAAAACCACCAATTGCAACTAGTTACTATTTTTCACTCTTCTGAAGTGAGCCCTGTTAAAAGCCAACCTAGTTAAAGGTTACAAAACACACTATTATGTGTGACCCTGTTAAACGATTTAATTTACCCTATTAGGAGTGGTCTGGTTAGAGGTCTTTAGATACTTCAATCTAGAAATGCCACCTTGTTAGAGGATTTGACAAATAGATGTTAGGCTAACTTAGTTAGGAGATTTGATTCATTACTACAATTATTTTAGAGTAACAATGACTTGACTTGATTGCTGATGCAACTATATTTACTGATTTTAGATCTCTATTTTGGCTTGAATACTTGATCCCTTTGATCATACTATGCTTTGTAGCTCAGTCAACTTGGATACTCTGATATCCTTCCAATTCACTTTCTTAATTCATCTTCTTCAATCCCATGCTTCTCCATTGCAAACCTCAACTTGACCTTATAATTATATGAATAAACTTGTCAAGTCAGCTTGAATATACTTTTGAACAAACAATTTTCATCCCTTAAGTTGGCTAACATTAACCAATAAATCAATCAAACTTAATGTGTTGTTAATCGGCTAATATTGAACTGACTACTCACTCAACTCAGAGAAACTCTTTGTTAACCGACCCAACTTAGTCAATAGTGATTCTGAACTGACTTTCCTTTGATAACCAAGTGAACTTTTAAAAGAAAGGATCCATGCAAACTTTCCTTTGGTAACTAAGTAAACTTGATTAACATAGGATCTTCCTTCGATGCTCGAGTGAGCTCGGTAAGAACTAACTCTGAACTTGGTTATAACTGGAATGCTCAACATATATAAGAAATTGTCTTCAATTCCTGAGTGAGCTCGACAATCAATATCTTGCTTGGTAAGGCTTGACATTTTGTGTAACATCAAAGATAACATATAATTGCATAATTATTTTCAAAAATCTCCCTCTTTGGCATTAATGGCAACACAACATGTCATAATGCAATAAATTTTTAGAGAAAAATAGAAGTAAGGATAATATCCTTAGTTTCATTCTAATTATCATCCATGAGAACTCCCTCTATAAGTGAACTCCCTCTGACATCAATCTCTTCCTCTGATTGCAGTTTCTTCCTCTGACAACAAATTTTACTTCTTTACTGATACAAAATTTCTCTGATATGACAACAAATTCTCCCTCTTTGACATCTCATGCAAAAGAAAAAATCAATGTGTTTTTCATGTACCTAATGTACTGATTCATATGCAATCTACTCTGTTAATACTGCATCAACTTTTCTGATCTTCAAAGTGCTCGGTTGATGCATCACTAAAATCTAATTAGTGAGCTTCAGATAGGGGAATGACCCCTAGCTTACTTCTTAGATACAAAAAAATGCATCCTTAGGCAATATCTTCATGTGTATGTCTCTAATTCGTTCCTTTATATTCACATATTCCAATCTCACCTCCTTTTCTTGCACTAATTCTCTCAGAAAATGATATTTTATTGCAATGTGCTTAGTCTGGGTATGCATCACAAGATTCTTGGAGATGTTAATTGCATTGATGTTATAAAAGAAGATAACTATTGGATCCTTGATTTCTTCCTTCATACTTGCCATCAGTTTCTTGAACCAAATGATGTTGGAACAATTAACTCCTAATACAACATATTCTACTTCTACTGTAGACTGAGAGATGCAATTTTGCTTCTTGCTTGTCCAAGACACTAGCCTCTTTCCAAGAAAGAATGCTCCACCACTAGTGCTTTTCCTATCATCAACACTTCCTTCCCAATCAACATTAGTGAAGGCTTTCAATTCAAAGTTGCCTCCTTTCCTATACCATAAACCATAATCTTTAGTACCTTTTAGATACCTCATAATTCTTTTTTATTTCCATCATATGGTTTTCCTTTGGAATATAAGGTCTTGCGTGTACCACATACTAAAGTTTTCCAATCTTTGATCTATATGTAGTTTGATATACCTCTTTGGAATCATCATTTTTGGAAAGCTTATGTCTAGTAGACATAGGTGTTCCAATTGGTTTGGAGTTTTTCATTCCAATTTTTTTCAATATCTCCTTGATGTACTTTATTGAGTAATGTTGATACCATCTTTCTTCTATTGAATTTTCAGGCCAACAAAGAATTTAATTTCTCCAAATATTGACATCTCAAATTATTTACTCATCTCCTCAGAAATAGATTTGCATAAATCATCATGTCCACTGAATAATGTATCATCTA
This sequence comes from Cupressus sempervirens, assembly GCA_028749045.1. NCBI lineage: Eukaryota > Viridiplantae > Streptophyta > Pinopsida > Cupressales > Cupressaceae > Cupressus > Cupressus sempervirens. The sequence continues at coordinate 740,025,636 of CM053784.1, read as the reverse complement.
CAAAGATTTACTATCTTCTTATCTGGTCCTTCCTTGATGTATAGGCTACTATTATCATTTAGCCTTTGAAAACCAATCTTTACTAGATGACTATGCAATCTTTCATACTAGGCTCTAGGGGCTTGTTTGAGACCATATAAAGCTTTGTGTACTCTACAAACCATATCCCTTTTGTTAGGATCAATGAAACCTTCAGGTTTCTCAATGTAGGCTTCTTCTTCTAGGATTCCATTCAAGAATGTTGACTTCACATCCTTCTGATATGCTTTGAATCCTTTATGAGTAGTATAAGAAAGTAGTGTTCTAACACCTTCAAGTCTCACAACAGGAGCAAAAGTCTCTCCATAGTCAATACCTTCTTCTCAAGAATAACCTCTGCAAACTAACCTTACTTTATTTCTTGAAAATTCTCCATTCTCATTCAACTCATTTTTGAATATCAATTTTGTGCCAATTACATTTTTATCCTCGAGTCTAGGAATATGACTCCAAGTTTTGTTCATTTCAATACGATCAATCTCTTATTCATTGCCTCAATCTAGATTTCATTTTAAAATTCATCTTTAACAATTCTAGGTTCAAACTTAGTAAGAAAACATGTACTTTTAAATTTGTTCCTTTTCATTGTGCCTTTTGATTGATCTCCAATGATTTTCTTAGGTGCACGATGCCTTCTGAGATATCTAGAAAGTATAGGTTCCTTCTTTCTAAATTCACTTAGTTCACTAGTTCACCATGCTCAAAATGATCTTTTGAATCATGCTCGGGTCCCAATATCTAAGACTTGGGTCCATCAAACTATGACTCAATTTTCTAAAACTTGATTCCTTTTGACTGCGACTCAGGTCCTTTAGACTATGACTCAGGTTACATTGGCTGTAACTTAGGTTGAATTGAAGATTTTGGAGACTTGGGTGGTGAAGACTACTGATTTCCAATTGCATTTGCTTGAGCATCAGGTAAAGTATCAGGTTCATAGTAAACAAAGTTTCTATAGCTTTTAGGTTCTTTTTAGCTTTGTTCTTCATTCTTTTCAAAAAACTCATCAATTTTCACATGTGCACTTTCTATCACTTTGTGAGTATAAAGATTGAGACATTAATATGCTTTGCTCTTGTTGAAGTATCCCAAGAATATTTCTTCATCACTTTTTCACATCAAATTTTCCTTTCCTAGATTCTTTCAAGATATAATATTGCTTCCAAATACTTTGAAATAACATACATTAGGTTTATAGCCATATCATAATTCATAAAGTGTTTGATCTGAGTCCTTCAGTTGAACTTGGTTCAAGGTATGAACTATTGTGCTGATTGCTTCCTTCCAGAATTTGATTGCAACATTTTTCTCTATCATTAGAGCCCTTGCACAATCCATAATGGATCTATTTCTTCTTTCTACTATTCCATTCTGCTGAGGTGTACCAGGTGTAGACACCTATCTTTTGATTCCTCTTTTATTGCAAAAATTCATTGAATTCATTTGAGATGAATTCTCATCCTCTATATGACCTTAGACACTTTAGTTTCTTTTCTGTTTCTTTCTCCACTCTAGCCAGATACCACTTGAATTTTTGAAATCCTTCAGATTTATCTTTTAGGTACATAACCATAATCATCCTAGAATAATCATCAACAAATAACATAGAGTACTTATCTCCATAGTAGCTTTCTATGCCAATGGGTCCACAAAGATTTGTATGAACTAGCTTTAGAACTTCTTCAGATTGATAATTCTTTCTTTTGAAACTCGTGTTTCCCATCTTCCCAATTTGACAATTTTTGGACATGCCTATTCAGGTTTTTTCAAACTATGAATGCCTCTCACTCTTTTGTTCGGGCTTATGTTGACCAAGTTATCAAAATTCACATGACACAACCTTTTATGCCATAACTAACTTTCCTCTACTTGAGCTAGGAAACATAAAATTTTAGTTAGATCTAGATAGAATAGATTACCTTTGGTTTGATTTGCAGTCTCGGCTAGATTTCCTTTCCCATCCAACAACTTGGCCTTGCCATTCATAAATTCTACCTTGAATCCAATGTTGTTCAACTATGCCACACTAAGTATATTGTGTTTCAGTCCTTCAACCCAATAAACATTATCACATATGAATTCATCAGTCAATGTAATGCAACCCTTTTCTTTCACATAACAAGGTTCGTCATTTCCAAATTTGACACTCCCACCATCATAGTGTTCTGAGTGCTCAAATTTAGATTTATTACTAGTCATGTGGTGAGAACAACCACTATCAATAATCCATGTGTCCTTCTTGCTAATATGAGAAATGAGGGCCATCTTATCATTTTCATCATTTGATTCATCTTTTACAACAATGTAAAGAATTTCATCTTCATCACTACTGTCAGAATATTTAGCCATGTAACAATATTCCTTACCTTTATCCTTGTAGTATTTGTTCATTTTGGAATCTTTCTTTCCCTTGAACTTGCCATGCTTCTTTTCTTCTTTGCCTTCTTTGTTTGGAAACCTTGCAACAATGTGACCAAATTCTTTACAAGAAAAACAAATTAGAGGTATTTTACCTTTGTACTTTCCTTTGCCTTTAGGAAATCTTCTTGCAAGAAAGGCTACAATGAATTCAAGGTCATCATCACAATTATCTTCATCTTCACTATCAAAATTTTTGTTTTTGGATTTTCCACCTTTCTTATTGAGTGATAATTTACCTTGAAATTTAGACTCAATTCTACTAGAGTTAGGAACATAATTATCAAAGTTATCTAACTCAAGGGCTGTCAACCTTCCCACTAGTGCATCCAAAGTTATATCATTTTTAGGATCACATCTCATCTCTTGAATAGATGACACTCTAATTGCATAAACATGAAGAAGGGTTTTGAGTACCTTTTTGACTACTATCACATCATATATTTTCCCTTTTGAGGCTCTGATTGCACTTACACTTGCTTTTATTTTTTCACTATATTGTGCAATATTTTTAACTTCTCTCATCTTCATCTGATCAAATTGACCTATTAGACTTTCTACCTTTTCTCTCTTCACATTGTTATCTCCTCCATAGATATCTTTCAACTTGTTCCACATTTCATGAGTAGTAGGACAATCTTTGACTTCATCAAATTCAACATAATTGAGAGTAGAGGCAATGCCAATCATCATTTTGTTATGATTCCTTTTTTCCACAATTTGATCCACATACAAAGGTCTAGTAGGTGCCACATATTTTTTATCTAGATATTTCAGGCATATGTCTCCAATGGTTGCCAAATGTAGCTTCATAAGTTCCTACCATGCTTGGAAGTTATCTTTGTTCAGCTTAGGAATATCCCTTTTGTAAGACATCTTGATCTTTAGCTTAGGTCCTTGAAACCTTATCTGCAAGCACCAAATGCTCTGATTCCAATTGTTGGAAATGGAAAGGAGTAATTGAGAGGGGAGGGGTGAATCAATTACCACAAAAAAAAATCCAAAAATTCCTTTAAGATGTCAATACAATATAGAACCAATAACTTTTTGTAGCTCAATTAACACTAAATATATTGTTGCAGCTCAATTAACACTAAATATATTACTATCACTCGGTTAGCACTGAACATGCAGATCTTAAGATATTTAAATGTGATTAACCTTACTTAACTTATTTTCACAAAAATAAAGCAAATAACATGAGCACATGAGACACCAAGATTTAATATGGAAACCCAATTTGAGAAGACCACCAATTGCAATTAGTTACTATTTTTCACTCTTATGAAGTGAGCCCTCTTAGGAGCCAACCTAGTTAAAGGTTACAAAACATAATGGTAGGTGTGACATTGTTAAAGAATTTAACTCAGCCTATTAGGAGTGGCCTTCTTAGAGGTCTTCAAACACTTCAATCTAGAAATGCCACCTTGTTAGAGGATTTGGCAAATAGCTGTTAGGATAACTCTATTAGGAGATTTGACTCACTGCTACAACTATTAGAAAGTAACAATTACTTGACCTAATTGATGAATCAACTATCTTTGCTAATCTTAGATCTCTGTTTTGGCTTGAATACTTGATCCTCTTTGATCAGAATGTTTTGCAGCTCGGTCAACTCAGATACTCAGATATCCTTCCAATTCACTTTCTTAATTCATCTTCTTCAATCACATGCTTCTCTATTTCAAACCTCAACTTGACCTTATACTTATATGAATAAACTTGTCAAGTCAGCTTGAATATATTTTTGAACAAATTTTTTTCATCCCTTAAGTCGGCTAGCATTAACCAATAAATCAATCAAACTTAAAATGTTGTTAGTTGGCTAATATAGAATTGACTACTTGGTCAACTCAGAGAAACTCTTCATTAACCAAACCAACTTGATCAATACTAATTCTGAATTGACTTTCCTTTGGTAACCAAGTGAACTCGGTTAACAAAGGATCCATGGTAAATTTCTTTTGGTAACCGAATGAACTCAATTAACACAGGATATTCCTTTGATGCTTGAGTGAGCTTTGTAAGAACTAACTCCGAACTTTGTTATAACTAGAATGCTCGATATACACATCAAACTATCTTCAATGCCTGAGTGAGCTAAACAATCACTAACTTTCTTGGTAAATCTTGACATTTTGTGTAACATCAAAGACAACATACAATTGCATAATTTTCTTCAACAATATGTGCACCTATATTGGACACCATTAGGGGAGGACTGAAAACCAAGTTTAAATGGACAAAGGAAGCTAATGAAGGGTTTGAAAATTTGAAACAAGAAGTGGCTACATAACCTATCTTAGTGTTATCTAGTTTTGATAAGTTATTTATTGTGGAGTGTGATGCAAGTAACATAGATGTGGGAGTAGTCTTAAGTCAAGAAGGCAGGCTAGTAGCATTTTGTAGTGAGAGTCTGAATGAAGCCAAGTCTAGGTACTCATTCCATGACTTATAACTTTATGCATTAGTCCAAGCTCTCAGAAAGTGGAGGCACTATCTCTTGCCCATGGAGTTTGTAGTTTATACTAACAACCAAGCTTTAAGATTCATAAACACTCAAGAAAAGTTGAGTCTTAGGCATATCAAGTGAATGGAGTTCCTATAGGCTTATACGGTCACCATCAAACACAAGAAAGGGTAGAACAATAAAGTTGCAGATGCATTGAGTAGAAGACTACTCACTGTCCAAGAAATTGAGTTCTAAATCATAGGGATTGAAGGATTTAAAGATTAATATGCAGGAGATAATGAATTCTCAAGAGCCTATAAAGTATGCCTATATTTTAATAATCATTTTCATAGTAAGTTTGCTGACTATTCATTGTGAAATAGCTTCTTGTTTAAATTTTTCATTAGTTGGGAGTCAAGAGTATCAAATAATCACTATTACATTAAATTTATTTTAATAAAGAAATATATTTTAGATATGTAAAAAAAGAGTTTGAACCGTCTTTTGAGAAATTGCATTCGAGAAAAGCGTTTGTTTTGAAGAACTACTTTCCACATGCATGAGTTCAAGAGGTTTCATGTCCAACAAGAGATGAAACTAGTTGGACCAAATTTGTGTAGTTCTATCTCTTTCTAGTGGATGGACAAATGGTTTGGTACTCAAAGAAAAAGAATGAAAAAAGTTAGCATGACTTGTAGCTGACACAAGAAAGAAAGATTCATGAAGAAGAAAGTATTCCCCCACTACATCAAAGAATGACGATTTAAGTCTTCTCTTTTCTCAACTTCCCTATTTTTTTGAAGATGATGAGGTTCCCACTATGAAAATTTTGGAGATCCCTTCAATAAAGAGGTCCAATGAGTATTTATTCTTGATTCCCTTAATGAGAAAAGAGAAGAAGAGAATGATGACATGTTTTGGGATGAGCTTGAATATTTTTTCATGTACGCAATCAAAACACTCCTATTGCTCAAATGGAGTCCTCTATTATCTCCTAGATAATTGAACTTGTAGTGCCTCTCATATTTGTAGTCTATACCTTGTCTATTTTGATTTGAGAGATACTTGATACTCTTACTATATGTACCTTGAGATGACCTAAGGGTCGAATGTTATACTTTGATTCAGTACCATAGATGCTTTACTGCTATGTTGTTTAGTTTATCATATTTTGATGTTGATGCCATTTTGAGATGACAATTGATCTATGAGGATATTTGATTATCTAGTATTTGGACATACATTCTAATTATGTTATGTGATGGATTTTATGCTATGGTGATTTATGTCATTCTTGTTTATTTATGCTTTATGCAAATGTGAGTGATGTAAATGGATTAATTAGGTATTTAATGCATTATTCCTTCGGTTATGATATTATTATGCAATTACATTTGATTATGTGTTTTAGTGTGCAGGAATTACATCCCTAGCAGTGGCACATGGAGTTAATTATTCAACTATTCATATTTTACCAATGTCATCCTTGTATGGTCTATGTATCCTTATTTTAATTGTTTAGATTTAAAAATTTTTAGTGATTAGTAAATTTAGACTCGTTTGCATTATGTGATTAGACCTGTGAGCCTGTCTGTGCATTTAGAGGTTCACATTGTTGCAAAAGTTTAGTGATTTCTGTGATTTTGGGTTTTTGGGCTTTAAATCTTCTCAAATTTAATTTCTGGCAGCTTTTCCTTAGGTGAATTCCCAATACGAGGAATACCCTATTTTTTTTTGGGTTGATTTAGAGTCTAGCTAGTCTAACTGGCTATTTGCCCTAATTGACTAACCACTCAAAAAGTGAATAAGTATTGAAAAAGGGATTGACTTCTCACTTTTTGAAAATAGAAATTTGAGAGCTTTTCTAAAATCCTCTTCCTGAAGGATTGGATTTCTATTCGTTATGGGAGCTGTGAGCATGGGATCTTTGCAAGGTTGCTCTTGTTGGATCTGACTCGGGTAGACCTTGCTTTGCCATGATTTTTGACAACATTGGTGGGCATTTTATGCTATTGTGCGGGTTTCAGTTTCTGCCCCTTTTGTTGTTAGGTAAGGCTTTCCTATTTTTTTGTTTCAGTTCCATTCCAAGTTCTATTTTTTGTAGCCATTTGTCTGGAGGCTGAGAACTAGTGTTCCCCTCTACTTTTGTTTGCTGGTTTTTCCTGGTTGGTCAGGTATGAACATTTTCCCAATTTTTCTGATGGGGGTTTGGGGTTTCACATCATTATGTCAGCCATTTTTGCATACGGTTTTTGAACCCAAATATTATTGGATTTTTGGGGTTTTTGTACCCAAAGGTGAAAAGGATTTTAATTTCAAAGTTTTACAAATTTTGGGGTTTTTACCTCATTTTGTGTGTTGCCCTATTTTCTTGGTTTTTCTTGGCACATTATTGGCCGTGGCCTTGGATCATCCATTTGGATGTAATTTGAACCATTTTTGTGCTTTTATGTTGCAATGGGATGCATGCCACACCTATCCTCTCGACTCTATTTTTGGTTGAGTGACTTCTTGCTATGTGTTCTCATCCAGTCCTTGTGTTATGATCTTCATGATGGTGGTGTGCCACACATGAGTACGCAAGTACATTTTTGGGGTGATTTGTGAGGCCCAATCTTCTATGGTACTTTCAAAAGTTATGATCATTGGGGTTGGGTTGGGAATTTGCATGCCTATGGGCACTCATCATTGGATGATCATGGGTAGGGTGGATTAGCATATGGAGAGGGCTTCTATCTCACAGCCTGGTGATCATGGTGCCATAAGTTGGTAGAGGGAGTTTTAAGTAAGTGATAACTAAATAAAATATTGGGTGGTAATAACATTTAAGATAATAAAATAGTGCTTTGGTGTGTGAGCCTTCCATTGGAAAGTTGAGTCCACACAGATTCGAGCTTAGGCTTGTCGATGCCAAATGACTCTCCATGATGTCAGCCCCTACTTAGTAGCCCATTGAGTGTCTAATAGGACCTATAGTTTATGCATTGTCTATGTCTTGGTTTTAGTCATCATACTTTCTAGCATGTGTGTTAGCCATGGATATTTTGCTTTATGTGTGTTTGTGGCTGGATCATTATCTCCATCAGCACAGTGGGAGTGGGCCTATAGGTTCCACCTAGTTGGGAGGAATAGCTACCTATACCACTACTAGGGACCAGTGTACAGATGATCTTTTGTCCTAGTGTGACCATTGCTGGATGTTTTCACTTGATACTTCAAGTTTTGGAGTATGCTTTCTTGTGATTTATGCTTTCATTGGGATTCTTGTATATCATGTTTAGATGATGTTAGTTATTGATGCATTTCCTTATTACGATGGTTGACATATGATAAATGATGTTATCTATTTTGTAGGATTATCTTATGCTTGTGTTTAGCATGTTAGATTTCCTTATACTTATATAGTGGTATGTTTTAGTAGTGATGTCCTTTTTATGATAGTACCAACGATCTATTTGGTAGCTTGGGATGTTACACATGGGGGATGGCTATGGCCCACGATGGTCTTATGATACCATTATGGTTGGGAGGAACCACGTACTTAGTTTGGTTGCACTTTTCATTGCGATGTTATTTCTATTCATTGCAATGTTGTTTTTAGTTATTGCTATGTTGCTTTAGGTAGACTGTGATGTTACTTTTAGTACTTTCCCTTCTATTTCTTGTTTGATGGTTAGATGTTGTTTCCTTCTTTTAGTATTGTATTAGAGTGTTTATGCCTCATATTGTGGATCTAGTGCTCCCTGGTGTGGAAAAACATTATCCCTTAGTTTAGTTATCATTTTGTTTCTAGCTTGCTATTATAGGATCTTGTGCAAAATTGTGGATCCTCACATGAGGATGCAAGATCTAGCATGGCATGTTGGATTTCTTCGCATGGCCTTGGGTACTTTCTCATGTGAAATCCAACACCAGTGTTGGGTGATTTGACTGTTTGGCCAAGAACTTCCTCATGCTGCATGGTATACATCCTCATGCAGAATTCAATTTCTTGTGGGGCATACTGCACATCTTCGTGCGAAAACCTATAAGTTTGTGGTCCTCGAGCAAAAAATAGAGGGCATCTCTACTAGTTTTTGGGGATCATTTTCTAGTGATTCTAGTACCTTTTGGAATTACTTAAATTACCATGCTTTGATAGATCTTAGATTCTTTGTATAGTTATCTTTTTTTATTTTAGTTTCTTGTTGTTTGTGTTAGTTCAGATAGTGGCATTTGAATATTTTTTGGTTGCCAAGATGGTGGTTAAGTCTTTCATTTTAATCTATGTGATCCATGTATGATGTTGTCATGTGCACTTATACTTTTTCAAAAAAAAAATCTTGGCTTATATTTCATCCTTGTTCCAAGGATCTCCGAGCAGGGCATTACATCTGGTATCAAAGCCCATGTTGAAAATTGGGATCTCTATGTTATGCTTCCACTATGGTTTTGTTTTCTCTTGTGTACTATTATATTATGGTTGCTATTTTGATATCTTGTTAGTTCATGGTTTTGACTCTTATGCTTGTGATTTGAGTGTTCTGACATTATCTTGTTGTTTCTAGAGAGATGCCTCTTGTATGTAGACTTGTTGGCCGTGGTGGTACCCATAGTGGTAACCATGGAGATGAACACTAGGAAGAAGGAAAATAGGAAAAAAAGGTAGAACATGGTAATAATGCTAATTAGAATGGCATGGGGGAGTTTTTGCTAGTGCTCTAGGAGATTCTCACTTGGTTGGGCCCTCGTATTGAGGAGCATCAACAGGATCATAATTAGAAAGAGGGATCTCATCATGGATATTCCCATCATTTAAAGCATAGGGAGGAGGAACATGAATGTGAACATTCTCTCACTCCACCAGGTGGCAGAGGGCACCATCGAGGTGGTCGGGACCGCAACAATAAAGATTCCATCAGGTTGGATATCATGAAGTCTCTTCATCTATCTAAATTGCCATTTTTTGATGGAAAGGGAGGTGGCCTCAAGGCAAAACTTGGTTATTGGACATGGAACATTGCTTCACCATGTATCCATATGCAACCAATATGAGGGCACATTGTGTAATCATGCAATTGAGGGAACACACATTTGTATGGTGGAATATTGAGAGTTAGAAGCTCTAGATCATCATTGTATATCTCACCTAGGAGATCTTTGAGGAGAGCTTCTGAGAGAGATTCTTATCTCCTCAGTTGAGGGAGGCCTGTGCTGATGAATTCCATGCAATCTGATAAGGAATCATGACATTGGATCAATACAAAATTTGATTCTTTGAGCTTAGGCTGTATTCTTGCTACAACCATGACAATTTACTCTTGGCTAATCATTTCATCCGAGGCCTTAAGGATGTCCTCATTGGAGAAGTCCACATGCATCAGCCTAGGACCCTTGTTCTCACTGTTGAGACAGAATGTGTAGCAGAGGAGAATTTGGCTAGAGGTTTTAGTAGCAGATCTGGTTCTCAAAACCAAAGTGGAAGGAATTCAGGGTAGGATGCACAACACAACCGATCTTTTGGAAAGGGCCAAGCCCAATCTAAACCTCATCAGAGTGGTAAACATCATGGCTATCAGCAGGGATTCTGGGGAAAAGGTGGAAAGTCTTCTAGTACCTCAGGAAAGAAGGGAGATAACCAAAATTGAGGACATAAATCTCAGTAGGATTATCCTCCCTAGAGTTCTCAACAAAATTATAGTAGGGGTAGTGCACCTTACCCTAGTGCTACCCAGGGTGGTCGTGGAACAAGTTCCAACTTTGTAGGAAACTATTATTCTTGTGGCCAACCTAGCCATAAATCTTTTGAGTGCTCTAATAAACCATCTTTAGGACCTGGTAAGGGCGCAGTGAGATTTGAGCCTACTGTAGGAGATGCTGGTAGGAATCAAAAAGTCTTTGTGGTAGTTGAAAATCGCCAAGAAGATCATTAGGGTATGGTAGTTGAGGATATAAGTACATTGCATGGTATTTCAACTTCAATTTTATTTAACTCTAGTGCTTTTGATTCTTTCATTTCACCATCTCTTGTTCAACGATGTGGGCTAGTGGCAATGCATCAAGTTGATAGGTGGTAGGTTGAGTTTTCCATAGGTTACAAAGTGGCTATTGACTCATTGGTTAGGAGTTGTGTTTTGAATTTGGGAACCTTCACCACCATAGTGGATCTAAACATTCTACCTTTGGGATCGTATGACATTGTGTTGGGCATGGATTGGTTAGTTTCCCATTAGGTGATATCGATTGCCGTCATAAGATGGTACAATATGTTGATGACATAGGTGGGTAGGTGGAAATTTTGGGAGTCTCGAGATTAGTCTCACTTTGAATGATCTTAGCTAATCAGTTGAAGTGGAGTGTGTGGAAGGGTTATTAGTTGTTTCTTGTTTTTGTCAATGATCTCAAGGAAATTAAGAGCCATATGGTGACAATTGATGATCACCCACTCCTTCATGAGTATGCAGATGTGTTTCCTAAGGAGATTCTAGGTATGCCATCATAGCATGACATTGATTTTTGAATTGATCTTGTACCAGGAGTGGAGCTGATTTCATGAGTTGCTTATCGCATGACTACTCAAGAGTTGAGTGAGCTCAGATTGTAGTTGGTGGAACTATTGGCCAAGGGCCATATTTATCCTAGTGTATCCCCATGGGTTACACCAATCATCTTCATGAATAAGAAGGATGGTTCTTTGCATTTGTGCATTAACTACTGACAATTGAATAAGGTGATAGTGAAGAATTGTTATCCTTTGTCGAGGAAAGATGACTTGTTTGATCATATGAAGGGAGCACGAGTGTTCTTAAAGATTGATCTTAGGTTAGGATACCATTAGTTTTGTATCCAATAGGTTGACATTCATCAAACAAATTTTTGCACACGATATGGGCATTATGAGTTCATGGTTGTACCCTTTGGGTTAACCAATGCACCATCAGTATTTATGAGTTTGATGAATGGTGTATTTTGCACTTACCTTGATCAGTGTGTTATTTTCTTCTTAGATGACATATTGATCTATTTGAAGACTGTGGAGGTGTATGAACTCCATTTATGTCAAGTATTGTAGTGCTTGAGAGACCATCAATTGTATGGAAACTTGAGTAAATGTGGGCTCTTCTAGTTAGAGGTGAAGTATTTGGGACACATCATCACTAATGGAATTGTAGTGGATCCAAAGAAGATTCGTGCTATCATGGATTGGCTAGTACCTACTAATGTCTCAAAAGTTCATAATTTTATGGTATTGGTGGGTTACTATTGTCGCTTCATGAAGGATTTCCCGCGAGTAGCTCATCCCATCACTTCTCTTCAGTTAAAGGTGAAGAAGTTTATTTGGTCAGACCAATGTGAGGCAACATTTAATGCTCTTAAGGAGTGTTTGACTAGTGCACTAGTCCTTGCAGTGCCTACTCCTACAGGTGATTTTATGGTTTTCATAGATGCTTCATTGGAAGGCATGGGTGTGGTATTGATGCAGGATGGTCGAGTGATTACATATGAGTCTAGGAAAGTCAAGGACCATGAGCTTAACTACCCCACTCATGATTTGGAACTCGTAGCCATAGTGCATGCCCTTGTCTGTTGGAGGCATTTTCTTTTGGGACATAGGTTTGATTTGCATAGTGATCATAGGAGCTTGTAGTATATCTTTACTCAGCCAAACCTGAATGCATGACAATGTCATTGGATGGAGTTCTTGTGTGAGTATGACTTTGATTTTCATTACATTAAAGAGAAGGAGAATTTCATCGTGGATGCTATGAGCAGAAGGTGACATGAGGTATCAGTGATGTCATTGGGAGTGGATTTGCGAGTTTGTATCTTGGAGGCATTGCCTAGTGACACTTAGTATCAGGAGATGAGGGTGAAGATCGAGTCTGGACATAGCCTTGAGGGGAGATTTTCTTGTTATATTCTTGAGTCCGATGGACTATTGTGACACATGGGGTGTATCTATGTACCCGTGTTAGGTGATCTTCGTACCTCAATTTTGTCAAAAGTGTATCATGCACTATATTTTTCACATCCTGGTGTTAAGAAGACACATGTTGATCTCAAACAACTATACTTCTAGGTAGAGATGAGGCATGAAATTGCTAATTTTTTTGCTAGATGTCTTGAGTGCTAGAGAATGAAGGTAGAGCATCAACATTTGATAGGTCTTTTGCAGCTACATACCATTCTTGAGTGGAAGTGGGATATGATATCCATTGATTTTATCATAGTGTTTCCTATGTCATCGCAAAGACATGATTGTATCATGGTGATAATGGAAAAATTGTCCAAGGTAGCACATTTTTCACCCATGAGAGCATCCTACACAAATTCTTCTGTAGGGCATGTTTTCTTGAAGGATATTGTTTTCTTGCATGGGATTCCTCATCATATTATTTTGGATAGAGATACAGTGCTTATTTCTGCACTGTGGATGTCTCTCCAGCATGCTTTGGGCATGTAGCTCAATTCAGTTTGACTTATCACTTAGAGACTGATGGTCATATTGAGAGAGTGAATTAGGTTTTAGAGAATATGCTTCACATGTATGTTATGGATAGGCAGGTGATGTGGGAGGACTATTTATACCTTGTTGAGTTTGCATACAACAACGCATATCATAGTTCTCTTGGCATGTCACCTTTTTAGGCCTTGTATGGCAGACCATGCCATACCTCCTTGAGTTGGGATCACTTAGAGGATCAAGTTCTTTTGGGTCCAGAGATGCTTTAGGATATGGAACAACATGTTGTTTGAATTAGGGAGCATTTGGTTATTGCTTAGGATAGGCAGAAGAAGTATGTAGATGCCCATAGGTTGGATCGTCAATTTTTTGTTTGTGATAGAGTGTGGTCGAGGAAGAGCCCTATCCATTATGGGAAAGGATCTAAGTTGGTGCCACATTTTTTTGAACCATTTGAGATCCTCGAGAGCATTGGTCCTATTTCTTATCGACTAGCATTGCCACCTAGCCTATCGTGCATCCATAATGTTTTTCATGTTTCTATTTTGAGGTAGTATATTCTGGAGGTGACCCATGTGCTTGATTGGGATGCTTTGCAGGTAGCGGATGAGCATTTTACTTTTGAGCCCATTCATATCCTATAATAGCAGATGTTGACCTTACGAGGTTGGGACATAGAGTAGGTAAGGGTCCAATGGGACCTAAGTGATGAGACCTCTGCAACTTGGGAAGATGCTACACGAATGAGGGGATTGTACCCTTATCTTTTGATAGCTTCTAGGAGTAAGCCTATGCTAGTGGGGGAGGATATAGTGCCTCTCATGTTTGCAGTCTGTACCTTGTCTATTTTGATTCGAGATATACTTGATACTCTTACTATATGTACCTTGAGATGACCTGAGGGTCAAATGTTATACTTTGATTCAATACCATAGATGCTTTACTACTATGTTATTTAGTTTATCATATTTGCATGTTGATGCCATTTTGAGATGACAATTGATCTATGAGGATATCTGATTATCTAGTATTTGGACATACTTTTTGATTATGTTATGTGATGCATTTTATGCTATGGTGTTTTATGTCATTCTTGTCTCTTTATGCTTTATGCAAACGTGAGTTATGTAAATGGATTAATTAGGTATTTAATGCATTATTGCTTCAGCTATGATATTATATGCAATTGCACTTGATTATGTATTTTAGTGTGCAGGAATTACATTCCTGACAGTGGCACATGGAGTTAGTGATTCAACTATTCATATTTTACTAATGTTTTCCTTGTATGGTTTATGTATCCTTATTTTAATTATTTATATTTAAAACCTTTTAGTGATTAGTAAATTTGAACTCATTTGCATTATGTGATTAGACCAGTGAGTGTGTCTGTGCATTTAGAGGTTTGCATTGTTGCAAAAGTTGTTTAGTGATTTCTATGATTTTGAGGTTTTGTGGTTTAAATCTTCTCGAATTTAATTTTTGGCAACTTTTCCTTAGGTGAATTTTTGTTATGAGGAATAACCTATTTTCATTTGGGTTGATTCGAAATCCAACTAGTCTAGCTGGCTATTTGCCCTAATTGACTATTCACTCGAAAAGTAAATAAGTATTGAAAAAGGGATTTTATTATTGACTTATCACTTTTTGAAAATAGAAATTTGAGAGCTTTTCTAAAATCCTCTTCCCGAAGGATTGGATTTCTATTCATTCTAGGAGCCATGAGTGTGGGATTGTTGCGAGGTTGGTCTTGTTGGATCTAGCTCGGGTAGACCTTGCTTTGCCATGATTTTTGGTAGCTTTGATAGGTGTTTTATTTTATTGTATAGGTTTCAGTTTTTGCCCCTTTTCCTGTCAGGTAGGGCTTTCCTATTTTGTTGTTTTAGTTTCATTTTAGGTTCTATTTTCTTGTAGCTGTTTGTCTAGAGGCTGAGAACTAGTGTTCCCCTCTATTTCTATTTGCTGGTTCTACTCAGTTGGTCGAGTATGAGCATTTTCCCAATTTTTGGGATGGGGGTTTGGGATTTCATACCATTATGAAAGCTATTTTTGCATATGTTGTTTGAAACCAAATATTATTAGATTTTTGGGGTTTTTGTACCCAAAGGTCAAAAGGGTCTTAATTTCAAAGTTTTTTGAATTTTGGGGTTTTTACCTCATTTTATGTGCTCTCCTATTTTCTCAAGTTTTCTTGGCACATTGTTGGTCGTGGACTTGGATCATCCATTTGAATGTCAGTTGGACCATTGTTGCACTTTTATGTTGCATTGGGATGCATGCCACATTTGTCCTCCCAATTCTATTTTTAGTTGATTGACTTCTTGCTTTGTGTTCTCATCCAGTCCTTGTGTTATGATCTTTGTGATGGTGGTGCACCACATAGGAGTACATGCACCTAAATTTTTTAGGTGATTTGCAAGGCCCAATCTTCCATGGTACTTCCAGAAGTTATGATCATTGGGGTTGGGTTGGGAATTTGCATGTCTATGGGCACTCATCATTGGATGAGCATTGGTAGGGTAGGGTAGCATATGGAGGGGGCTTCTATCTTGCAACCTGGTGATCATGGCACCATAGGTTGGTAGAGGGAGCTTTAAGTAAGTGACAGCTAAATAAAATACTAGGTGGTAATAACATTTAAGATAATAAAATAGTGCTTTGGTGCATGAGCCTTTTTTTGGGAAGTTGAGTCCACACAGATCCAAGCTTGGGCTTGTCGATGCCAAGTGACTCTCCATAATGTTAGCCCCTACTTAGTAGCCCATTGAGTGTCTGACTAGAACTTGTAGTTTATGCATTGTCTATGTCTTGGTTTCAGTCATCATACTGTCTGGCATGTTTGTAAGCCATGGACATTGTGCTTTATGTGTGTTTGTGGTTGGATCATTATCTCCACCAACATGGTAGGAGTGGGCCTGCAGGTCCACCTAGTTGAGAGGCGTAGCTAACTATACCATTGCTAGGGATCAGTGTACAGACATGGTCTTTTGTCCTAGTGTGAACATTGCTAGATATTTTCACTTGGTCCTTTGAGTTTCAGAGTATTCTTTCTTGTGATTTATGCTTTCATTGGGATGCTTGTATATCATGTTTAGATGATGTTAGTTATTGATGCATTTCCTTATTACAATGATTGGCATATGATAGATAATGTTAACTATTTTGAAAGATTATCTTATGCTTGTGTTTAGCATGTTATATTTCTTTATGCTTATATAGTAGTATGTTTTTGGAGTGATGTCCTTTTTATGATACTATCGACGATTTTTTTGGTAGCTTGGGATGTTACACACAAGGGATGGCTAGGGCCCACGATGGTCTTATGATGCCATTATGGTTAGGAGGAACCACATACTTAGTTTGGTTGTACTATTCTTTGCGATGTTATTTCTATTCATTGTAATGTTGGTTTTAGTTATTGCTATGTTGCTTTAAGTACACTACAATGTTACTTTCTGTACTTTCCCTTCTACTGCTTGTTAGATGGTTAGATGTTGTTTCCATCTTTCAGCATTGTATTTGAGTGTTTACACCTTGAATTGTGGATCCAATACTCCCCAATGTGGAGAAATGTTATCCCTTAGTTTAGTTATCTTTTTGTTTCTAGCTTGCTATTTTGGGATCTTGCAAAATTGTGCATCCTTGCACGAGGATGAAAGATCTCGCGTGGCATGTTAGATTTCTTTGAGTGGCCTTGGGAACTTTCTTGTGTAAAATCCAACACCAGTGCTGGGTGCTTTGACTATTTGGCCAAGCACTTCCTCACACCACATGGTGCACATCCTTGTGTGAAATGCACTTTCTTGCGGGGCATGATGCACATCTTCGCATGAAAACCTGTCAGTCTGTGGTCCTCGCACAAAAAACAAGGGGGCATCTCCATTGGTTTCTAGGGATCATTTTCTAGCGATTCTAGTACCCTTTGGGATTACTTAAATTACCATGCTCAGAAAAATCTTAGATTCCTTGTATAGTTGTGTTTTTGAATTTCAGTTTCATGTTGTGTGTGTTGTTAGGAATAAGGTGTCTCAAACTTAGATAATTCCTATTCTTATTATTTGTTTTGTAAATATTTTTTTTTGAAAATAATGTAATAAGTGTGATGTACATGTCTAGTTGGCATGTTGATCTGTCACTTCACTTAGATGTGTCAGCATCTTGAATTATAACAGATTCCTATGACGGATTCCTATGACAGATTCTTATGACAAATTCATATGACGGATTCCTATGACACACAAGAGCTATCTTTGGAATATTTAATTGTGTGTAAGGAGATCATAACTAAAAAAATTATGATGGATTGCTATGATGTGTAAGAGCTATTTTTGGAAGAATTAATTGTGTGTAAGGAAATCATAACTGAAACAGTTATGACAGATTCCTATGACGCATAAGAGTTGTCTTTGGAAGATGCCCTAAAAATGGAAAGTACATTATATAAGCACTTTGAGGGCTATAGATAGTTGTGAGGGTGAGTAGTGTAATTGTTGGTTGCTACTGGATAAGTCTTCCATGTTTTGAAAGCGCTTTCACTATAAGTGTGTTGTAACCTTTGAGTTGAAGATAATACATTGTGCAAGTTTTGGAGGGGTGGGGTTTTTTTACCGAAAGGCTTTTCCCCATCGTAATATCTTTGTGTTTATGTGTTATTATTTCTCTATCTATTTTTTTTTATTCATGGTTGATTGCAATATTATTGTTTACATAATATTGAATCTATAACTGTAAGGATTTAAAAAGGATTTGCACAATACTTTTCTTAAGAGATTAGTGTAGGAAGCTGTTTCTACAAAAATTTTTCCTTACAAGTGGTATCAGAGCTTGATCAACTTTTGATCCTAGTTGTTGGGTAGGGTTTTTTAAGCTAATCTCAAGTTGAGTGGGGGTTTTGTGCAAAGCATTCTGAATCTTATTTGTAGATTGAGATGACTAGTTCATCATATGAGAAAATGAAGGTGGAGAAATTTAATGACAATAATTTTGAGTTGTGGAAACTCAAGATGGAAGACTTTCTTGAAGATCATGATTTATGGGAGTTGACTTCACTTGATGTGAGGCCCACAAAAATATCTCAAGTAGATTGGGATCTCAAGGATCAGAAAGCTGAGGGTCTCATTAGAATCTATCTAGCTGATTTAGTTCTCCTGAATGTTCTTGATGAGAAGACTACAAATAGTTCATGGAAATGGCTTAGGTCTATGTATCCAACCAAATCTCTAGTGAAAAAGTTGTTCCTAAGGAAGAAGCTATATTCTCTAATAATGGAGGAAGGAGGATCTATTATAGATAATCTAAATTCTTTTAATCTATTGATTGGACAATTGACATCATCTAGTGTCAAGATAGAGGAGGAGGATTGATCTATGACCCTGTTATGTTCATTGCCGAATTCAAGGGACCATCTTGTGATGGCTTTGGAAGTACTTTAGTTACTTTTAGAATGGATGATGTGATTTCTTCATTGTTATTTGTAGAGAGAAGGAGAAATTCATCATATTCAGCTAAGGAAGCTCTTATTGTTCACGGTAGATCCAATGACAAAGGCTAGCAAAATGACAAGAAGTCTCAAAAGGGTAGATCCAAATCCCATGGAAAATAAAAGGCTCCTGGAGAGTCCAAGGCAAAATGTTGGAACTGTGATAAGACTAGGCACTTCCATAAAGACTGTAAAGAGCCAAAGAAAAAGAAGAAGGCCTCAGATTCAGGTTCAAAAAAATCTCAATAAGATGGCAATGCTTTTATTATAGCCTTGGCAACACGTGCATCTGATGATGTGTGGTTGATAGACTCAGGCGCTTTTTTCAACATGACCTCTCATCAAAGATGGTTCTCAAAGTATGAAGTTTTCAATAGTGGAAAGTTGTACTTGGTTGATGATTCTCACCTAAAGATAGTTGGACAAGGATGAGTCACTATTAGATTCCCTGATGGATGAGTAAGGGGGATCAATGGGGTAATGGACATCCCTAGTTTGGCATGAAACCTTTTATCTATAAGTATGCTAAATGATGTAGGTGTGCATGTTGTTTTTTATAAAGATGGATGTAAGATGATGAGAGGAGCTATGGTGCTTGCAAAGGGTACTAGGAGAGGTACTCTATTTCAGCTTGATGCATGCATTTCTCAATGCAATAGTTCTTCTGTTTCAAAGAAGAGAGTAGCTATCACTTCATCCCCACCATCTGAACTAGTAGTAAAGAAGACTATGGTTATTGGTTCCAATGGTAGTGCAACATGTGTACCTAAAGTTGCAAACACATTGGAAGGAAAGCTTCCTACAAAAAATACAATGTTGTGGCATATGAGATTTGGCCACATTGGTGAGAAGGGTCTTAGAACCCTGAAGAATAAGTACCTTGTTGAGGGGTTAGATGATTGTAATCTTGAGTTTGACTTCTATGAACATTGTGTCTATGGTAAAAAAAATCATGTTTAATTTTACTCTAGTTCTCACAAATCTTCTGATGTTTTGGATCTTATTCATCTTGATGTAGTTGGTCTTGTAAAATTTCCTTCAATCACCAAGTTTGTATTTTTTGTATCTTTTATAGATGATTATAGTAGAAGGACATGGATTTATTTTCTAAAAAGTAAGACACAAGTCTTTAGTCAGTTCGAGGAATTTAAAGCCATTGTAGAGAATTAGACTAATAAGAAGATTAAGTGTGTGAGAACTGACAATGGTGGTGAGTTTTTCTTAGTAGAGTTTGAATAGTTCTGTAAAGAATGAGGTATTGAGAGGCATAAGAAAACTCCTTATACTCCACAAAAAAATGGATTTGTAGAAAGAATGAATAGGACACTGAAGGAGAAGGCTAGGAGTGTGTTTAGTAGAGCTAGTCTTGAACAAAAGTTTTGGGTTGAAGTTATGGCCACTACTTGCTATGTGGTTAATAGATCTCCTACATCAGATCTTGTTGGTAAGACACCCATGGAGGTGTGGTTTGGTAAGAAATATTCAATTAGACATCTTCATGTTTTTGGTTGTGAAGCTTATGCACATGTTCTAAAGGATAAAATATCTAAATTGGAAAATAAAGCTATCAAATGTATTTTCATTGGATATGGTGTAGGTATGAAAGGATACAAGCTTTGGGACCCTGTGACTAGTAAGGTGTTGTATAGTAGAAATGTTATTTTTAGAGAGCTAACATCTTCTCCTATTGTGCTACAACTAGATGAAAAATAAAAGAAGGAAGATATTGTTCTGTTGCCTCCTGTATGCCTAAAATGTGAGCACACTTCTATGAGTCATTATATTCAAGATTTCTCAAAAATGAGGTCTCGAATGGTGACTCATAGCTCCCTATTCATGGAGTGTAAGGGTTTGTAATGGAGGCCCTTAGTCTGACCTAGTTTGTGCCCATACAAGTACACCATGAAACAAGAGATTCAATGATCGAATATGCATGCAAATGGAAATGAAAAAAAAAAAAAATCTAAATGATAACAATGAAAAACAACACAAGAAATGAAATCGAATCTATGAAAATAAATAACAATGCAGATCTAATCTATTAATGCAAGATCTAAGCTAACATGAAAATTAAAGTATGGATCATGATGATGGAAGCCATGCATGCAAGAGAGAATGAGACAAGAAGATAGAAGTTCTTCACAAAAGCTTTAATATTCAAAACTCCTTCAAAAATCACTCTCCAAACCTGCAACATAACAATAGCATAATAATGGGTGTCTCAAAAATGAGGAGAGGACTCTCCCTTATAAAGAAGATTGGACGATCTAGATTGAGAGGAAAAAGATTTAATCAAGGGTGGAGAAATAATGATCCATGTGAACTAAAGATCCGCCAATGAGAAAAGTGGAGTGGTTGAGAAGAAAGTGGAGAAAGGATGAAGCTAAGTCCCATATTAAGTGTAGATAAAATATTTATTTAATTTTTTATTTGTTTTAACTCCTTTTTCATCAAAAAGAGATTTAAGTGGGATATTTTATTTAATTAAAAGGGAGCAAGTTCTTTTAATTAAATAGAAAATATTTAATCAAATTAAAAAAGGGGTTTTTCTCTTAATTAATTAAATGTAGATGAATTATTTAATTAAAAGAGAGGTTTTCTTTTAATTAAATGGAGACTTATTTTATTTAATTAAAAGAGAGCAAGCTCTTTTAATTAAATATGAATTATTTAATTAAAAGAGAGCAAGCTCTTTTAATTAAATATGAATTATTTAATTAAAATAGAGCAAGCTCTTTTAATTAAATATGAATTATTTAATTAAAAGAGAGCAAGCTCTTTTAATTAAATATGAATTATTTAATTAAATTAAAAGAGAGGTTTTTCTCTTAATTAATTAAATGTGGATGAATTATTTAATTAAAAGAGAGGTTTTTCTTTTAATTAAATGGGGACTTATTTTATTTAATTAAAAGAGAACAAGTTCTTTTAATTAAATAGAAAATATTTAACTAAATTAAAAGAGAGGTTTTTCTCTTAATTAATTAAATGTGGATGAACTATTTAATTAAAAGAGAGGTTTTCTTTTAATTAAACAGGGACTTATTTTATTTAATTAAAAGAGAGCAAGTTCTTTTAATTAAATAAGACTTAGGATAAAATGATCAACCTTAGGAATAAAAAAAATTGAATTTGATCAAGGAAATTGATTTGAATTGATTTAATAAAATATTACACACCATTGATTTAAGAAATTTGATAAATTGATAAATTGAATAATGGGGGCCCATAGTCTAGGCGACCATTTTAGGGTGCATACATTTGCCCCTCTTTGACTAATGTGTGATCGATTTGGGAACACATGTAGTCAAAAAAAGAAATTGAAGTGTGAGGTCAATTTGGGATCACAAAACAACCCAGATGTGTGGTCGAATTGGGAACACAACAGGACAAAGAATACAAATAAATTTTGACTTGAAAAAGTCTGACTTGAAAAAGTCAAGGATAAAATTGATAAAACTTAATCAAAGATTGAATTTGATAATTACTGCCCCCTTGTGATCAAAATCGAAATGAGATAGAGGAGAAATAGAAAATTGCTAAATTTGATCAAATCAAACAAAAGATAAGGTTCTTGATGTAAGATGAAAGATATAAGAATCATAGAACCAAGGTAGATCATCAAGCATGAAATATAATGCTCCAAAGGTGATTTAGAAGAAAAGAAGTGGAAAAAAAGAAAATGGAAGATAGAAGTTTGGAAGATATGGAAAGAAACAGAAAGAAGAAAAGAAAATGCCCCAAAATCAATCAACTATTTAAGATAGAAATTTTGATTGAGATCACGAAAGAAGATAAGGAAATGAAGATCAAAACATGACCATAGTTGATTAAAAGTCCACAATAAAGATGAAGGGAGAACCCTCTCAAACTCATAATGCAACCTAAAAATGAAAACTAACATGAAGTCTAATAATACAAGCTACATGAAAATGCAAAGGTGTACTTGCAAAAGAGCAATTGTAACATAGGTTTTTTGTGTTTATCATTCATTAAAGAATGTAAAAGAACTTATTTTCATCATTGGGCCATTATTAACGGACATCAAAAATCACACAATCATCACTAGTCACAAGTACAACTATGAAGATATGAATGTAATTTATATCAGATTGGAATGTGGAAAGATTCTAATATAAGCATCAAAGACATAAAGGTCAAGATGACTTTGATGTTAGCTTACCCAATTTAATGTAGCAAAACCATGCTCGCATCAAGGCATAGATGCCAAGATGACCATAAGAATGGTTGTGCAAAAACAATCAAGGATGATGCCTCAAATCTCCTAAGCGTTTCAAGGGGACAACAAGAGACACTCTAGAGTTTCAAGACATGTCCCATGCCCCAAGTCCTCTAGCGATGCATCATGGAGAGACTTATCAAACAAGGACACTCAAAAATCAATAATAGTCAGCACACAAAGAAAATATCATGACATAAGTCAAGCATTGAGTTTTGCATTTAAAAATTTAAGTGTGTTAACTGATACTGAGTTCTGAGGCTAAGGATCAAATGCTTGCAGGAAGGGAAGATCACATGATGATATTGGGTAAGACCAAACCAATAAGTGTTGAAAAACACTTGATGTCAAAGGTTGTATTGAAAAATACAATTGGGGTGGTGTTGAAAAACATTGTTTGTGAGGTGTCCTAAAGACTAACACATCCAAGAGACCAAAGCCAACATAGTTATGCCCCCTAGACAAAGACCAATTCCAAATCGAGGCAACAAGGACAAGGCGTGATGAAGAAAGGCTAAGTGTCGAGGACATGCGCTAAGAAATAGGGGTGCAAAGGCCTCAAGTAGCGCCCGTTTCTAGGTTTTCACTACTTGGGTTCTTTTTTTTTTCTTTTTTTTTTTCAGGACTTTTTATAATTTTTTTGTATTTTTGCTACCAAGGCGCCTGTTTCCAGGTTTTCACCAAGGCACTTTTTTTTTTTTTTTTGATTTTTTTTGTATTTTTGGAATATATGATTTTTTTTGGTGATACATCAAAGTGCCTATTGCTAAGTTGTCACTAAGAAGATCATTTTTTCCAGGACATTTTTCAATTTTTAGACTTTTTTTCAATATATCATTTTTTTGGATTTTTGAAATATATCAAATTTTTTAAAATTTTTTTCAGGATCAATAAATATATACAAGGATGCCCCTAGACAGAATGGGCATTATGGATAGAACTTCTTCAAGTGCAAGACATTTATAGGATCAAGGAGCTGATCTCCCTCTACTATAGATAGTAAATAAGCACCAAAACCAAAAGATGCTATGATAATGTAAGGTCGAAGCCAATTAGGTTCAAACTTACCCTTTTGATCTCTATTCTGTTGATTCTTATGATTCACACATAGGACAAGATCTCCCACTTGGAACTCTCTAGGGTGAATCTTTTTGTTAAATGCTTTTGACATACGCTTTTGATAAACCCTCATATGGTCAAATGATGCTTGCCATTTCTCATCTAGAAGTTCTAACTCTTGAAGTCTCATGGCATGGAAGTCTTCATCTGAAACTAGACCTTTGAGAGAAACTCTAAGTGAAGGAATCTCAACCTCTAAAGGTAACACTGCTTCAGCACCATATATAAGGGAAAAAGGAATAGCCCCAGTAGGAGTGTGAATACTCGTTCTATAGGCCCACAAAGCTAGATTTATTTGTAAATGCCAATCTCTACCATTCTTATGAACTGTTCTATGCAAGATTTTAAGAATGGTTTTGTTTGATGCTTCTGCTTGACCATTTCCTTGCGGGAAATAAATAGAGGACCAATGTTGTTTTATCTTGAACTTCTTACAGAGTTGCTTAAGGTCCTTATTTTTAAACTGACCTCCATTATTAGTGATAATCTTAGAAGGCACTCCATATCTATAGATAATATGATTCAAAATAAATAGAGAAACTGCCTTACCGAGGCACCAGAAAGTGGGACAACTTCTACCCATTTAGTGAAATAATCAGTGGCAGCGATAATAAACTTGTGTCCAGATGATGAGTTGGGATGAATTTGCCCAACAAGATCAAAGGCCAAACACTGAAATGGCCAATGAGAAATAGAAGGAATGAGCTCCCTACTTGGAGTATGTATCAGGTTACCATGTTTTTGACATTTTTCACATGACTTTGCAAAAGCTACTGCATCAATCTGCATTGTGGGCCAATAGTATCCCGCCCTAAGCAATCTTCGAGGCATGAAAAGACCATTAGAATGTCCCCCATAGATACCCTCATGGATTTCAACTAATGCTTGATTAGATTCATCCTTTTCTAAGCATCTAAGAAGTGTTCCATCTAAACCCTTCCTATACAAATCACCAGAGATAAGGGAATGACGAGAGGCATTTTGGATAAGGTTTCTACATTCAGATTGATTAAAGGTTTTAGGTATAATTCCATCACGAATGTATGAGTAAATGGCACCATAACAAGATGACTCATGACCAACAAGGGTAAAAATAACATGAATTTCTTGGGAATCATAGATAGGGTGATGTAGCTCTTCCACCAAGAATTCAAATCTTGATTCATGTTGCTCTAATTGAAGAAGTGAAGCAAGTGTAGCCATAGCATCGGCTGCGTTATTTTCTATTCGAGGGATTTGTTGAAATGAGATGAATGTGAAGTAGAGTCTCAAGGAATCAACCATTTTCTTGTAAGGTACCAATTTATAATTTTTTGTTAGACAATCGTCATTGACTTGGTTGATTATCAACTGTGAATCTCCATAGATGTGTAACTTTGTAATTCTCCATTCTATGGCCATTTTAAGTCCATTTGCTAAAGCTTCATATTCAGAAATATTGTTTGTACATGGAAATAATAGCTTGTAAGATTTAGGAATTGTGTACCCATGAGGAGAAACAAACATCACACCAGCTGCTGAACCACTTTGCATAAAGGACCCATCAAAGAACATCTTCCATGTTCTTTCAGTCATATACATGAGGTGCTCATCTGGGAAATCAACTTGAATAGGTGCATCATCTTGTAGTGGGAAATCAGCCAATTGATCTACTATGGCTTGTCTTTTGATTTCTTTACGCTCAATGTACTCTATGTCAAACTCTGAAAGGATCATCATCCATTTAGCAAGTCTACTTGTCAGGGCAGCCTTACACAGTAAGTACTTGAGTGGATCTATTTTTGCTATGAGGTGTATAGTGTGTGCAAGCATATAATGTTGCAAATTTTGGGAAGCAAACACAACTGTGAGGCAAGCTTTCTCATTACTGGTGTAATTAACCTCATATGAAACAAGAGTACGACTAATGTAATATATTGCTCTTTCTTTCCCATATTCATCAAGTTGAGCTAATAATGCCACCAAGGCAGATTCTGTTGCTGAAATGTATAGGATAAGTGGTTTCCCTAGGATAGGAGGCATTAAAATAGGAGGATTTACCAATCATTTCTTGATTTGGTCCATGCTCTGTTGAAATTCATCATTCCATATACATTTGACTTCTTTATGTAAGTTTTTGTTGAAAGGTTGAGCTCTATCTACCAACTATGAAATAAACCTCCTTATAGATTGAAGACGTCCTTGAAGACTCCTCATTTGATGAATGTTTTTAGGAGGTGGCATATCCACAATTGCTTGAACCTTTTCAGGATCCACCTCTATCCCTTTTGCTGAAATAATGAATCCTAGTAATTTGCCAGAGGTGACTCCAAATGCACACTTTTTAGGATTTAACCTTAGTTGAAATTGTTCCATATGATCTAGAATGACTTCTAAATCATCTAAGTGTGTATCTCTTTTCTTAGACTTGGCCAAGGTGTCATCCACATAATCTTCCATGTTTTTATGCACCATATCATGAAAAATAGTTGTCATAGCTCGTTGATAGGTAGCTCCTGCATTTTTTAATCCAAAAGGCATAACATTCCAATAATAGGTACCCCATGCACAAGCAAATGCAGTCTTTTCTTGGTCTTCAGGAGCTATCTTAATTTGATTATATCCAAAAAAACATCCATTAAGGAATAAATCTCATAACCTGCTGTCATATCCACTATCATGTCTATATTAGGAAGTGGAAAATCATCCTTTGGGCATGCTTTATTAACATCTCTAAAATCTGTGCAAACTCGAATGGTTTTGTCATGTTTTGAAATTGGTACAATGTTTGATATCCATTCGGCATAGGCAATAGCTCTTATGAATTTTGCACCAAGAAGTTTCTCTAATTCTACCTTGACTAAGAGAGCTATGTGAGGATGCATTTTTCTCAATTTTTGCTTAATTGGTTTAACACCTGGAGCTATGGATAAGTAATGCATAATAAGATTAGTGTCCAACCCTGGCATATCTGAATAAGTCCATTCAAAATTAATCTTCTTTTCTTGTAAGAATTTACTATAGGCTTCTTTTTCTTGTGATGACAAAGACTGAGCCAAATGTACCATTTGCGGAGCTTCATCCGTACCCAAATTGACTGCTTGTGTTGGTTCAATAAGTACTGAAGATCTATCTTGAAAATAACTAGGAAGAGAATCAAGTACCTCATCCTTAGGTGCCTCTGAGAGGTTTTCACCCTTGGATATGTCCTTTCTTTTTACTTTTTTTGGGTTCTGACACCGCCACATAGTGGTTTTTGCCATCAGAACTCCTTTTCTTTTTCTTTTCTTTTCTCTTTATTTTGTGACTAAGGTACTTGATATCTGGCTCTGTCATACTAGCAGCTAGTTCACTAGTGGAAGAGACTATAGGTTCAATGGCATTCAAATAATAGGTTATTTCATTGTCATTTTGAAATGTTAAGATTCTAGGTTCTTGGTTGCATTGGGACCAATCAATTAGGTTAGGATGAACAAGGGATAAATCAATGACAGGTTCAAGATTGTGAATATGGATGATATCTCTAGTGATTGAAGATTTAAGGTCTATCAAGTAACTTCCTAAACTACCCAAATCAAGATTCATCCTCAAAAGTGAAGAATCATCCACCAAGGCAACATGTGAGTTCAAATCCTCTAGTCCTACACGTGACTCATTAGATAACTCAGGTTGAGAACTATGTGTATGAACAACATCAACATCCATATCAACTGTGGAAGATTCTAAGAAAGAATCCCATTCATACTCATTGGAATCTGTTTCAAAATTTTGACTAAGATGCTTACACCATGAATGCTTGGGATGTTTGGATGTGGAAGCTTCAATACTATCAAGAGTCACACTTTCTTGTTCTAAATTGGCAACTGTCTCATGAGATACTAGATTATCTAAATCTCCCCAAAGGAGATTAGTAGAAGGGACCCAATCTTCACACATATCTTGTTGGTTTTCTGAATTAGGTATGTATTCTTGTTCTTCTTCACTATCTGACTTATCAAGGATAGAAGAAACATTCTTACTATGATCCACATACCCTAGGCTGACTAACTTCTTAGACTTGCATCCAAAAAGTTGATGATCAAGGGGTTCAGCTCTAGCATCCAATCTATTACTAAGAGGACCATGTCCAGGATAACCCATTTTCTTAACCAAAGAATACCCTCTTCCATAAGCATTAGGTGAAGGAGTGAAATATTCATTGTGCATATACTTCTCTTCTCTGTAAATCCAATCTTTAACAACCACACCTTCTTTATCATCTTGAATAGGCACTGATGACTGTACAAATGTGTCAAATAATGTCATAGCTAAAGAGGAAGGTTTCATCTCTTTTGAAGGTTTACCATATGACCTAGGTGAAACTGGTAATGCAGCGAGGGAGTTAAGTTGATAACCCCCCATGCCAAGGTCTGTGGACTTAAACTTGTTCTTGCAATCAGCTAAAACTACATTAAAATCATCTTCTTGTCTATTAAGGGGAACATGACCACTTGCTGAAATTGAGTTGATAGACAAAGTGTTATCCCTAGGAATACATATCTCTATTCCATTGTAAGGAAACTTAACATATTGATGATAAGTAGATGGTACTGCTTGCATATCATGAATCCATGGTCTACCAAGAAAAATATTGTATGCAAGGGGTCCAACATCAACTATTTGGAATAAAACATCTTTTTCCACAGGGCCAATCCTAACGGGAAGGACAACCAACCCCTTTGAACTTCTCTCTGCCTCATCATAAGCTTTGATAGTAATCTTTCTTTTGCTATCAATAACATGTTTACAATAACCCAATGTCTTTAAAAGACTCAAATAACAAATATTAAGCCTAACACCCCCATCTATCAACAAACGCCTAACATCGGTCCTATGTATCATAACCTCAATATGAAGGGCAAGATTGTGTGGATGGATCAAAGATTTATCATCTTCCTCTAAAAAGGAAAGATAATGAGGGCTTGCAATATGATTAACCATGTTCTGGAATTGATCAATGTCTAAATTATTGGGGATGTTTGCCATGCGCAAAGCATCCTCAAGGATCTGCTTGTGTCTCGGAGACAACTCTAAAAGCTCAAAGATTGAAATCTGAGCAGGAGTTCTGTGCAATTGATCAACAAGATTATAATTTGACTTGGGATTAACCACTAGTTTTGAAGGAACATTCTTGTATTGCACTTGTTTTGGCTTACTTGGTTGGTTTGAACTAGGTCCTTTGATAACAAGGGGACCTTGACTTCGAGTAACAACATTGAGACTTTGGGAAGACACTTGATTAGGTTTACTTGACTAGTTTGAATTGGGTCCTCTAATGAGAAGGGGACCTTGAGATGACTCTCTAGAGTGAGCACCCCTTAGCACCAAAATAGGTTTTTCACCAAAGGTAGGAGAGTTCAAATTTAAATTATAACCATTGGGATCTTTATCTTCCATCATGTTGACACTTTCTTCTACAACCTCAAGCATATTGACAACATTTTTTTCATTTGTATAAGTATAATTGATTGCAACCCCACCATTCTTAGGTTGGGAAGCTTCCCCTTTCTCATACTTGGGAAAAGCCTCTTTGAATGTTGTGTGATCAGAATTGGTATTTAGTCCATCTATTTTAAGCTTTCCATTCTCAATAAGATCTTGAACAATATGCTTGAATCTCCCACATTTTTCAATATTGTGTCCAATCCCATTGTGAAGCTTGCAATAAGCCTTCTCATCCCACCACCATGGCTTAACTTCAGGTATGTAGAACTTTGCAACATCATAAGGGTGCACAAGATCATGTGCAAGAAGCTTTGTGAATATCTCTTCATATGCCTCACCTAATTGTGTAAAGTTACGTTTCTCTCCTTTAGACCTTTCTTGATATCTTGGTTTGTTACTGTGTTGATTAGCAATAGCCAAATGGAGAACAACTTGGTATTTAGGGTTTGAGGAATCCACAACTCCATCATTGACCACTTGTTTGTTCTTATTCCAATTTATGTTCTTTCCTTTATCCTTGGTGTTGTTGTTATTATGACCATTATTGTTGTTGCTTCCATTTGTTGTCAAAATACCTTGCTCTCTCAAAACATCCTCAATTCTAAATGTAGCTTCAATCATGGTATCAAAGGATGCAAAAACCATCTTCTTAACTTCATACTTCATCTCAGGAACCATATTACTAATGAGGATTTCAATCTTTTCTTTCTTCGGAATAGTCCTAGAATAATGAGAGCATTGTCGTTTCCATCTTTGCAAGAAAGTAACAAAGGGTTCTTGATTTTGCTTTGTGTGACATAAGTCCAATAGTGAGACAGGTCGTGAAAGATTGTATGAAAAGTGTTGAACAAATCTTTGAATTAACTTAGGTAATGTCTTAACAAGAGGAGTTATATTGGTAAACCATTCCATGGCTTGAGCCTTAAGACTCCTTGGAAATAATCTCATAAGATATGAGTCCTCATGATGAAACTCAAAACTCATAGTATAGAATTGATGCACATGATCATTTGGATCCCCATTTCCATCATATTTATCATATTGGGGGATCTCAACAATTTCTAGGAAAATCTTTCATGTGAATACTCTTATCAAAAGGATTTGGAAAAATTGAATCAAATGAAAAAGAACTCTTGGATGCCGATATTTGCTTGATTTGTTTCTTCAATTCATAAATTTCTTCTTTCATGGAAGGATCATGCTTTTGAATCTTTTTATCCACATCAAAGTTGTAAGGGACCTTAGCACCCTTTTTGATTAAACGTTGAAAGCATGCATCTCTATTTTGGCCCATAGATGCTTCCATACATTGCTGAAAATGTGGATCTTGTGCTATAGTCATGAAATCATCAGAATTATATTCAAATTTGGAGCTACCACCTCCATATTGTGAACCATGATGAGATTGTTGTGAAGTTTTTCTTGAAACTCTAGGAGATGTTGGTCTCCTATAATAATCATGTCTTGAAGTTTGCCTTCCTCTAGGAGCAGGAGATTGTGAAGATGTTCTTGAATATCTCCCACTTTGTGGAGTCTTGGGAGGGGTAGATGGGGGAGTGTTGTTTCCACCACCAATGTGCACATTGTTGAATTGATTGTCAAGTTGTGAAGTCTTGAAAAATTCTTGTTCTTCTTGACGAGATTTTCTTTCCATCTAAATAATAACTTGCCTTTCTTCCTCTAGGCGTTGAAATTGTTCTTCCTTCTTAGCTTGTTCTTCTAGAAGGGCTTTTCTTTCACGATCAATTGCTTTGATTCTTCCACTTGCATAACCTAAAGGTTTCATTAGTGGTGTACATGGTCTTGATTGTCTAAATTGGTTACCAATAAATGTTGCATTCACGTGAGCACTAGAAGGCTCACCAATTTGATCATCACATTGGGCTTCCTCTTCTTGATATGCATAATGTTTACTTTTCTCTTCCCTTTGATGTGCATCCAAATACCTATCCTCAATAAGGAGTGAAGTTGGTCTACTTCCATGAGTGGGATCACCACTCAAAAGGTCAACATTATATTCACTACTTTGATTCTTCTTGTATGGAGCTCTTGTAAAACTCATATCCATAGCTGAATGAGGTGATGCTAAGGGCGTACTCAACTCAATAAGATCACCACTAGGGTCACACAAAACTTCTAGAATACTCTTAGGTGACTGAATAGACACAGATTCCTTTCCCTTATGTCTTCTACGAGTTTGAACTAAAGGTAATTGTTTAAAGACAACTTGAGGTTGCTTTCCTTGATCTACTTGATATCTTGTTGTAACTGGCATGAAAGCAAAGGTACTAATTGATAGGATAATCCTAAGAAATGTTGGTACCAAACTAGGATAGTAAAAGCACTAACTTGTCCAAAAGAGATGTGATAAGATAGAATTTTGCAATAGGCATAAACCAACACTGCCATAGAGGTGCTCACAAATTTGGGTGAATACCTTGATTTACCCAAATTATAGATAATTAAAATTGATTTTTTTATGAAAATGAATGGAAAAGAGATTACTAAGACTCTCCAAGTGTAATATCAAAGGATCCAAGTGTATATCTTTCTCAACAAGTACGGTTTCTAACTCACCAACTCCAAATAAGATCTCTTGTGAAATTAATGACTACTAATTCAAGAGGTCAAAGCACACTAACCTAAGGTGTGAAAAGGCTTCTAACATGGGGTAAGTAGCCTAATCCAAATAGGACCAACCTAGGGAGACTAGAAATAATGGGATAACAAAGTTATTCGATCATAAAGTCTCAAGTCAAGAAGTCAGATTTTGTTCATTTTAATTATCCAACTAGATGTATCAATAGACTCTTTATCATGAACCAAGAACACAAGATAGAAAATAAGGATTTCAAGCAAACAGTCTTCAAACAATGAGCAAGGGGCCAAGCAACCTTGCGCATGAACAAGTATAGTGACTTAGTATTTCTACTCCTCAAAGGTTCTACTTGTGTATGTTCTTGACAATGTTTTAGCAAACACTTAGAACACAACAACACCTTATCAAGTTGTTTGCAAGGATATATGTGGCTTTCTAAAAGGAGTCCTCAATATACACAAGGTACATGAGGCCCAAATCTGTAGATGAGAAAAATCCAAAATCACATAGCCGGGGGGAGACGATAACCCAAATGTCCTCCTTCACTTCTCAAAGGTATAAAGTTCTTTGATGCTTAGCCAAGAGTGATATCAAACTCAATTCCCAAGAGAGGTGTCTTTGGATTCACCTCCTGATATTTATATTCTGCCGAAACACATGAGTTGAGGTCGTCCCAAGGGGTGATGAAATCTCCAAGCAGGCCTCCTAGAAATAAAAACTAAGTAATTCACTATCAAAAGTATTTAGAGCACTAAAGGTGGAACATTTAACTCTTCAAGTAAATGCGAAGTGAGTCCAAAAGTGGAACATTTAACCCTTTAAGATAATGTGAAACGAGTCCAAAAGTGGAACATTTAACCCTTCAAGAGAATGTGAAGCGAGTCCAAAAGTGGAACATTTAACCCTTCACACAAACTCAAAGTGAGTCCAAAAGTGGAACATTTAACTCTTCACACCAACTCAAAGTGAGTCCAAAAGTGGAACATTTAAATCTTCACACCAACTCAAAGTGAGTCCACACCTTAGAAAACAAGTGAGTTCCAAAAAGCACAAAAGGGTTGCTTAGTGGAACAATTAACACTTCTTTCCTATAGACCCCTCCCCCTTAATGTGGTGCTGATCTTGCAACCACGAGGTGAAAATGAGGGGTCGACGGATTAGCGAGTCCAATAACCCAAAATAACAATCTAGATCAATCACAAGTAATCTAAGACTGATAATAAATACTACTCACAAATGAAAAAGGGTTGAATAATGGAATATTTAACTTTCCAAGTAAACATAGAGTGAGTCCACAAAGTGGTCAATTCAACTCCCTATGTAAACAAGAAATGAATCCATGCCCTCAATAACTTAATGAGATATTTGATAGTGTAACCAATAATTACTTAAGGTTTAAACACAAGCATTCACTTACACAAACTTGTATGAAAGCAAATCTATGTTCATTCATTTTCCATTAAGAGCATCAATTGAAATGTGTTTTACAAAAGCATGTAAAACACTCAAGCCAAACACATAAGAGGTTTAATTTTAATCCCAAATCTAAATGTTTTAGAGATCAAACAAAATACCTGGTAATCCTTGCAATGCATCTTTTCTTTGTTGTACCATTTGTTTACGCTTGAATGCTCTCTCGCAACGAACAAAGCAACAAACAAAACAAGCAAACACAAGATATGCAATATATGTCAACTCATGCAAAACTAGAGTTAGATCTAAAAATCTGATTTTTAAGAGTTATAATAATCAGCAAGCAACCCAAATGAAAGCTCACATCATGCATTTATTCATTGTAAAAGTTAAATGCAAGCTATTCATTAAATGCCATTTTTTTTCAATTGATTTTTGACCTAGTCATAAAGATCGAATTTATATGATATGAACTCAGATCCAAAACTCAAAACACAGAAAAGTGACCCCTATCAAAAATCAAAGAGCTTTCTAAAAATGTTATAATTTTGAAAAGATCTTTTAATTTGTGCCATAGGGAGTCATTTTGTTAAAATAGACCAGTTTTTGCAAATTGAATTATTGACCCCTAATATGACCTCTAAAATCAAAACACAAAGAACCAACTTTGTTTAAAATTCTGAGATCTTTCCAAAACTATAAATTTTTATTAAAAATATGTTAATTTACTCCCGAAAATAAATTTTCATGAAAAATCAATGAAAAATCATAAAATATCGAAAATATTTAAAAAAAATCTAAAAATTGGACTGAAGCTTCTCTAATACATTAAAACTTTACAAAAGAAAATTCAGATCAAAATACCTATCCGGTTGAAAGATATGATCAAATCTTTTAAATCTAGGGTTTTTTTTGAGTCTCAAATTATTGACCCCTGATATGACCTCTAAAATTGAAACACAAAGAACCAAATTTGTTTAAAATTCAAAGAGATTTCCAAAAATGTAAATATTTTTGAGAAATATGTTAATGTACTCCCAAAAATAATTTTTCATGAAAAATCAATGAAAAATCATAAAATATCGAAAAAATTTTAGAAAAATATAAAAATTGGATCAAAGCTTCTTTGATGCATCAAAACCTTATAAAAAAAATGTTAGATCAAAATGCCTAGCCAATTGAAAGATATGATCAAACAATTCAAATCTAGGGTTTCTTTGAGTCTTGAATTATTGACCCCTGATACGACCTCTAAAATTGAAACAAAAAGAACCAACTTTGTTTAAAATTCAGAGAGCTTTTTGAAACTATAATTTTTTTCAAAAAATTTGCCAATTTACTCCTGAAAATGATTTTTTATGAAAAAAAAAAAAAAAAATTAAAAAAAAAAAAATTTCAAAAAAATCTAAAACTTGGACTGAAGCTTCCCTGATATATTAAAACCTTGCAAAACAAATTTAGATTAAAATACCTAGCCGTTTGAAAGATATGATCAAATCTTTCAAATCTAGAGTTTTTTTCTTTTTTTCCCTCTTGAGTCTGCAAATAGATCTGCATAAAATCTAGCAAGCAAAGGTGGGTTGCCCCACGGTGGGTGCCAAAAATGTATGCCTAAAATGTGAGTACACTTCTATGAGTCATTATATTCAAGATTTCTCAAAAATGAGGTCTCGAATGGCGACTCATAGCTCCCTATTCATGGAGTGTTGGGGTTTGTAATGGAGGCCCTCAGTCTGACCTAGTTTGTGCCCATACAAGTACACCATGAAACAAGAGATTCAATGATCTAATATGCATGCAAATGGAAATGAAAAAAAAACTAATCTAAATGATAACAATGCAAAATAATGCAAGAAATGAAATCTAATCTATGAAAAGAAATAACAATGCAGATCTAATCTATGAAAACAAGATCTAAGATAACATGAAAATTAAAGTATGGATCATGATGATGGAAGCCATGCATGCAAGAGAGAATGAGACAAAAAGATAGAAGTTCTCCACAAAAGCTTTAATATTCAAAACTCCTTCTTCAAAAATCACTCTCCAAACCCGCAACATAACAATAACATAATAATGGGTGTCTCAAAAATGAGGAGAGGACTCTCCCTTATAAAGAAGATTGGACAATCTAGATTGAGAGGAAAAAGATTTAATCAAGGGTGGAGAAATAATGATCCATGTGAACTAAAGATCCACCAATGAGAAAAGTGGAGTGGTTGAGAAGAAAGTGGAGAAAGGATGAAGATAAGTCCCATATTAAGTGTAGATAAAAGATTTATCTAATTTTTTATTTGTTTTAACTCCTTTTTCATCAAAAAGAGATTTAAGTGGGATATTTTATTTAATTAAAAGGGAGCAATTTATTTTAATTAAATAGTAAATATTTAATCAAATTAAAAGAGGAGTTTTTCTCTTAATTAATTAAATGTAGATGAATTATTTAATTAACAGAGAGGTTTTCTTTTAATTAAATGGAGACTTATTTTATTTAATTGAAAGAGAGAAAGTTCTTTTAATTAAATAGGAATTATTTAATTAAATTAAAAGAGAGATTTTTCTGTTAATTAATTAAATGTGGATGAACTATTTAATTAAAAGAGAGGTTTTTCTTTTAATTAAACGGGGACTTATTTTATTTAATTAAAAGAGAACAAGTTCTTTTAATTAAATAGGAAATATTCAATTAAATTAAAAGAGAGGTTTTTCTCTTAATTAATTAAATGCGGATGAACTATTTAATTAAAAGAGAGGTTTTCTTTTAATTAAATGAGAACTTATTTTATTTAATTAAAAGAGAGCAAGTTCTTATAATTAAATAAGACTTAGGATATAATGATCAACCTTAGAAAGAAAACAAATTGAATTTGATTAATAAAATTGATTTGAATTGATTTAATAAAATATTACACACCATTGATTTAGGAAATTTGATAAATTGATAAATTGAATAATGGGGGCCCATAGTCTAGGCGACCATTTTAGGGTGCATACACCTCCTACCCCTAAGAAGACTGAACATAAAGACCATGTTGGGTCTAATGATAAGGAGAGCTCTAGTAGCTCTAATAGTTTAGAAGAAGAGGAAGAACAACCTCAACCTCAGCCCTTGAGGAGATCCACGAGAGTAAGGAAGTAGCCAAAAAGGTTTTGTTATTCTATGTTTTATTCTAGTTGTGTCTTTGCTTTGATTACTAACACTAATGAGCCTAGATCTGTGAAAGAGGATTTGGATATGGAAGATGCAGGTTCTTGGATTGAGGCAATAGATGATGAGATGGATTCATTAGATAAAAATAAAACTTGGGACCTTGTACCTTTGCCTAAAGGATAAAAGCGTATCAGTAGAAAATGGGTGTTCAAGAAGAAATTCTATGCAGATGGTAGTGTTGAAAGGTACAAAGCTAGATTGGTTGCAAAGGTGTATTCACAGGTAGAGGGAATAGATTATGGTGAAATATTCTCTCCTATTGCAAAGTTGACATCCATTAGATTTTTTTTTAATCTCTTGCTACATCATATGATTTAGAGATGAAATAGATGAATGTGAAGACAATTTTCCTTCATGGTGATTTGGAGGAAGGGATTTATATGTCACAACTTGAGCACTACATTGTTAAAGGTAAAGAATCTTTGGTTTGCAGATTAAAGAAGTCTTTGTATGGTTTGAAATAATCTCCTAGGATGTGGAACCTTAAGTTTGATGCCTTTGTGTTGTCAATTGGATTTGTAAGATTGAAATCAGATCATTGTGTTTACTTCAAATTTGAAAATGATCGCCTTCTAGTTGTTGCATTATATGTTGATGATTTGTTGCTATTTGGGAAGGGTAAGGATATGATTTCTAATTTTAAATCTTAGTTCTCAGCATAGTTTGAGATGAAGGATCTTGGCGCAGCAAGGTACATATTGGGTATGGAAATCAATAGAGATAGTTCTAATAGAAAAATTTGGTTGAGTCAGAGTAAGTATGTGAAGTTTGTGTTGGAAAGGTTCAACATGGTAGATTGTAGACCATTGTGTGTTCTAGTTTCTATGGGAACAAAGTTATTTGTAGATGATTGTCCAAAATATCCTAGTGAGGTGGAGGACATGAGTAGAGTACAGTTCATAGTCTTATGTATGCTATGGTTTGTACTAGACCAAACATTGCCCAAGCAGTGGGAGTTCTAACTCAGCTTATGGCTAATCTTGGATGGGTACATTGGGATGTAGTTAAGTGAGTATTCAAATATTTGAGGGGTACATCAGATTAATACATTTGTTATCATGGTAAATTTTATGGAGTTCTGCATTCAGTTTGTATTCGTGGGTTTATGGATTTAGATTGGGCAGGTGATATTGACAACAAGAGATCCACCAGTGCTTATGTGTTCACTATGTTTGGTGGTGCCATCAATTGGATGAATAAGCAACAACCTGTGGTTGCTTTGTCCACTTTAGAAGTTGAGTACATGGCTACTACTCATGCTTGTAAGGAAGCCATTTGGCTTAAGATATTATGTTCTAATATTGGTGTTGATGTAGGACAAATTACTATTTGTTGCGACAATTAGAGTGCTATTTTCCTTGCAAAGAATCCAACTTTCCATGCCAAAACGAAGCACATTGATGTGTAGTTTCACTTTGTGAGAAATATGGTGGAAGATGGAAAGGTAAATTTGGAGAAGGTAGATATAATAAAGAATGTTATAGATGCATTGAAAAAACCAATGGGCACAGAGAAGTTTAGATGATGTTCAAAGTCTATGGACCTTTCGACCTATAGCAGTTAGTTCTTGTTATGTTCTTGTTGCTTTTACAAAGTGTTCGACAAGTGGGAGAATGTTAGGAATAAGGTATCTCAACCTTGGATAATTCCTATTCTTATTATTTATATTTTAAATGTATTTTTTACAAATAATGTAATTAAGTGTGAGTGTACATGTCTAGTTGGCATGTTGACATGTCACTCTACTTGCATGTGTTAGCATCTTGAATTATGATAGATTCCTATGATGAATTCCTATGACAGATTCCTATTACAGATTTCTATGAAAGATTCTTATGATAGATTCCTATGATAGATTACTACGAAAGATTCCTATGATGCATAAGAGCTATCTTTGGAATGTTTAATTGTGTGTAAGGAGATGATGACCAAAATGGTTATGACGGATTCTTATGACATGTAAGAGCTATTTTTGGAAGATTTAATTGTGTGTAAGGAAATTATAACCGAAATGGTTATGATGGATTCTTATGATGTATAAGAGCTATCTTTGGAAGATGCCTTAAAAATAGAAAGCACATTATATAAGAACTTTGAGGGTTGTAAATAGTTGTGAGGGTGAGTAGTGTAATTGTTGGTTACTATTGGATAAGTCTTCCATGTCCTGAAAGAGATTTCACTATAAGTGTGTTGTAACCTTTGACTTGAAGATAATACACTGTGCAGGTTTTGGAGGGGTGGGTTTTTTTTTATTGAAAGGTTTTTCCCCACTGGCATATTTTTGTATTTATGTGTTATTATTTCTCTATCTATTTTTTGTATTCATGGTTGACTACAATATTATTTTTTACATAATATTGAATCTATAATTGTAAAGATTTTAAAAGAATTTGCACAATACTTCCTTAAGAGATTAGTGTAGGAAGCTATTTCCACACCTAAGTTTCTTTACATGTGTCAGTTCGGGTAATGGTGTTTGGAGATTCATTGGTTGCCGAGATGGTGGTTAAGTCTTCCATTGTGATCTATGTGATCTGTGTATGATGTTGTCATGTGCACTCATACTTGTTCAAAAAAAAAAATCTTGGCTTGTATTTCATCCTTGTTCCAAGGATCCCTGGGTGGGCCATTACAGAACCACTAGTTGCCAAGGTCCAAGAATTCACAAATGCACCCCTTGTTGTGACTCATTTTAAGAAGACCTACATATGCCTAGTAAGGTATTGTTTTGAATTGCATGCTTGTTAGTTTAATCAATTCAAAATTACATCAAAGTATAAAAGATGATCTTTTAAGAATTTTGAGATGTTGTCTCATGTGACATAAGAAGAAATTCCCAAAATATACCTAAATGTTGTCACTTCTAACACGTTGCATATTAGAAGGGCAATACCCAAATTTATTTCTCTTATCAAAATGTTGTAGAGCAACTAATAAAAAATAAAAAGGTTGAATTGCAAGGGTGGGTACTTCTCCATTCTAGTAAACGGGTTCTTATAAAATGTTTAGTTGTTAGATTAGTGTAAATAATTGGGTTAGGTTAGTTTTCTTTCCAATAAGCATGCAAGTTGACAAATTTTTTATGTTCCATGTCTAGTTGTCAATCTCTAGTGTTAATATGCAAAATCTTCCTAAGGATTACTATCATTGCATGAAAAGCATTTTGTAATTTTATATTGCGCTAATCTCTATTTTTTGTTATGAGAAAATTATATGCCAATACAACAAGGTTTCCCCATTTTTGTGTGCATTATTATAATGGTATTTTCTAGATTAGAATCATCATTCCATGAATGATGGTGAGGCCCCTCATTACGTTATATCATTAATCTACAAGAAAGCATTAAAATGCATTATTTGGAATTTAAAGAAATGAACTATTTAAAATAGTGAAGGTTGATAAAGGAACATAAAATAGAAGCACCAAGATAAAATGAAAAAAAACTATATATTTTTATTTGTCTTTGGAATCTTTTTACAAGTCAAAAATTTTAAAATAATAACATGATTCTTCTTTGTCATTTACATTTTCTTGGTATCCTAACATTCTAATTTCTTTTAGGAAGCAAGGTATTTAGAGCACATGCTTCTCCAGAGTCAACCATCTTCATCAAAGTCATTCCCTCCTTTGTTTGAGAATTCTTGAGTAAAAAATATCATTGTTTTTCAACTCCATGGATGAATCAAATGCATTCTCAAATAAGATAGCTAAGAATAATTTCTCAATCAACTAGTCCATTCCCACATTTGGGTTCATATATTTCTTCAGGAAATCAACCTCATGTAATATGCGTCAACAATACACAACTAACCATTGTCTCTAGAATCATTGGTGAGATTCATAGAAATAATGTACAACTAACCTCTAAGCTACAACTACACATCATACACCTATGACTCTTAAGGTTTTCTAAATTCCTTATACCACCCTTCAAAAGTGTTGTC
The DNA here is from genome assembly GCA_028749045.1 of Cupressus sempervirens. Taxonomy (NCBI): domain Eukaryota; kingdom Viridiplantae; phylum Streptophyta; class Pinopsida; order Cupressales; family Cupressaceae; genus Cupressus; species Cupressus sempervirens. The sequence goes on along the minus strand of CM053784.1, from coordinate 739,984,815 downwards.
CTTTTATAGAGTAGTGGATCATTAGTGCAAAAGCACCTTGTTGGAAATAACAATGGCAAAGTAAACTCTAAGAAGGGGGTGGGTGGGGGGGTGTGAATGAACACTTGAAAAATTAAACCATAAAACATTCACCACACATCCATCTCACAATTTAGCATGTAAACTAAAAATAGATAACTACACATGTTCATCCATAGCATGAAACAAATAACACATAACACAATAAATTTGTTACCCAAAAACCCTCCAATGAGAAGGTAAAACTAGGGTGGGGATGACACCCAAAAATCTTCACTACTGTAGCTGTAAATTGTAGCTAATTAAGATTACAAGAAGTTTGACCATAAACTATGCTCTACCTTGTGAAGGGTCTATTAATCCTATGTAACTACGATAACATACTAATCTAAAAAACAAATCATACAAGATTAGGTAAAGCATGGATATCCTTATGTAGGATTTTCCTCTTTATAACCCTATATCAATAACCTTATAGGCATGTCATTTAGGAGCATTCAAATAATGTTTAGTTTGCATAGTTTTTAAGTATATTTACTATCTAATTATATTTCTAAATAGACACTGACCTTGGAGGATTATTATATGCTTATGATAATGGCTGACATAGAAGAGTCATGTCCTTTACAAGGACATGCCTCTTGGGTTAAATATAAACATAGGGTAAGTATGAGGATAGAGAACACACACTACAAAAAAATTCTACTCCTCTATGTTATTGCCTTATAGGAATTATTGCAAAATAAGAACATTTCCAGAATTGATATTATACCATTAAAGACACTTCATATAACTTTGATATATATAAGATAATATTTAGCAAGTATATTTACAGCATTGCAAGCTTGGTTATTTAGAATTTGTAGAAACTTTACATGGTATCAAAGCTTTGGTAGTTGACCCTAGGCTCCACAAATTGACAATCAGATTAAATATCTAGCAACATCCCTCTACATTCAATGGCTAGCACAATTAGATCCGAAGATAGGTTTGATGGAAAGGAACACTTCATTTCTTCGAAGTTCATAATTATGATGATTCTTGAGGAAAATGATGTGAAATAGTTTGTTGATAAATAATCCAAGCAACCTAATCTTGATCCTTATAAAACTGTCCAGAGTAAAGAAAATAGAAAAGCCATAAAAATCATATTAGGAAACATCAGACACCATTTCATATGATGAATGTAGTATTAAATGCGTATGAGGTTAAAAATATGACTAGAACCCTTGCACTAAAAAGGTATCTAAATCATATATAGATAAAGAAGAGAGAATCTATGAACTCATACTTCCTAAGAGTGGCTAGATTAAGAGACAAACTTGCAAGTATATGGACCATAATTGAAAATAAGGAACTAAAACTTATGGCTATAGATGGGTTACTATATTCATTCAAAAAATTCTCACAAGGAGTAAGTTCTAGAGAAAATCTTCCAGACTTTAATAGACTTAAAGGAGATTGCCTACAAGAAGAATCTAGGAAACTTAAGAAAGGAGGAAAATTGAAAATTGAAGATGAAAAACTTCACGTTCTCAACACAAATTCCTATAAAGGAAGAAGAAGCACTTCAAGAAGAAGAAGGGTAATCAAATAAATAACAAACCTAAGAAAGATTTATCAAAAATAAAATTCTTCAAATGTGAAAAATATGGACACTTCAGATCAAACTACCTTGAGAATACAAAACAACAAGTAAACTATACAAATGTTATCAGTAAAGAAGAAAACTACGATCCTAAGAACCATGTATTGTATTCTACCCTATCAAATGAAGTATTAAGAAAAGCATGGGTAATTGATAATGGATCATCTCAAAACATTACATGATATAGAGAAGTACTAGATTAAATATCTAAAGAAGTTGATGGAAAAGTTACCATTGGTGATAATCCCTCTCATTCAGTCAAAGAAATTGGAGATTGCACCTTGAAACTTAAGTTAGGTATTTCTCTACATCTCAAAAGAGTACTCTATGTACCAATAATAAAGAGGAATTTAATTTCTATTACAACACTTGATGATGATGGACATAATGTTGCATTCATGGATGATAAAGTAAAGACCTAGTCTAAGAACTCTTCATTCAAGAAATTAAAGTTGATTGGTCAAAGAAAGATATTTTATTATGAATTAAATATAGAACCTAGTCAACCTATTCAAGCCTTAATTCATGAAGTCAATGATATAAATGAAATATGGCACAGAAGGTTAGGACATCTAAATTTCAAAACCTTATTAACTATGGAGAAGATGGTAACTGGTTTATCTAAGTTGAATAAAGATCATTCAAGCATATGAAAAGAATGCGCTCTGGGTAAGAATACCAAAAGTCCATTTCATGATTCTACTAGAAAAACTAACAATGTTTTGGAATTAATTCACTCAAATTTATGTGAACCTATGTGTGTTCCTTCTCTTGGAAGATTCTAGTACTATATACTTTTGATAGATGAATTCTCTAGGAAAACATGGATTTACTTCTTAAAAGGAAAATAATTACAAGAAATCCTTTAGAGATTTAAAGAATTCAAAACCTTAACTGAAAACTTATCAAGACACAAAATTAAAACTCTTAGGACTGATAATGGAGGGGAATATACTTCATACTTGTTTAAATATTTTAGTAAAGAAGTGGGAATTAAGAGGGAGTATACTATTCCTTATAACCCACAACAAAATGGGATAGCAGAAAGGAAGAACAAAACAATTATAGAAGTAGCAAGAGCTATGATATTTTATCAAAATTTAGAATATTATCTTTGGGTACAAGCCTCCTATACTACTGTCTATATTCAAAACATAAGTTGTCACTCTCATCTTAGAGATAAAACTCTTGAAGAAGTCTTTACTAAGGTTAAACGTAATATAAGCCATCTTAGGATATTTGGGTTCTAGTATATATACATGTCCCAAAAGAAAAGAGAACTATGTTAGAACCCTCTGGGGGGAAAGGTATTTTTTTCAGGTGTAATGAAACATCTAAAGCATATATAATTTTCATACCTGGTTAGGAAAACATTGAAATTAGTAGGGATGTAATATTTGAAGAAGATTTAGCATTCAAAAGAGGGCCCTAAGTTTTGAAGATCCCACACATTTACCTAGTTCAAAAGAAAATCACGATTCTGAGTTTCAGAGGGAGAACATTGAAGAAATTGAAGATGAAATTCAAAATCTTAATCTTGAGGAAACTCAAAATTCTAATAAAAGACCACTTTGGGAAATTAAGACTATAGAGGAAGCCCAAGACTTTGCTGCACCATCTGGAACCTTCAGAGAAAGAAAAAAACTGAAAAGATTTTCTAGTTATGCAATAAACATGAGTGATTTATCTAAATCAAAACCAACCAATTTTTTAGAGGCTATTAAACTTACAACTTGGAGGGATGCTACAACAAAAGAATACCAATCCATTATTAAGAATGATGTTTGGGAAATTGTTCCAAGGCTTGAAGGAAAATTAGTTGTTTATTCTAAGTGGATATTTAAAATTAAGCATGTTGCTAATGGTAGCATTGGAAAATATAAAGCCAGATTCATAGCTAGAGGTTTCTCTCAAAAGGAGGGAATTTATTATGAAGAAACCTTTTCTCTAGTTGCTAGATGCACCTCGGCAAGAGAAGTCCTAGCTATTGCAACATCAAAGGGATGGAAAGTACATCAGATGGATATAAAAACAATATTTTTGAATGGAAAGATTATAGAAGAGGTATATTTGGAACAACCTAAAGGATTTAAAACTCATAATCCTAAAGTTTTTTTTTTGTAAGCTCAAGAAAGCTCTCTATGGGCTTTAACAGGTTCCAAGGGCATGGTATGAAAGAATTGATAAGTAGCTCACCAATTTAGGATTCTCCAAGAATGAAGTTGATCTAAATCTATATTATAAAAGGGATAATGATGATATGGTAATTTTGATACTATATATTGATGATTTACTAATAACAGGTGATGATCATCTTATAGATCAATGCAAGAAAGATCTAATCAAAGAATTTGAGATGAAATATTTAGGACTCCTTCATTACTTCCTGGCATAATTCTAACAACATCATATTTAATAAAGGAAAATATACATTAGACATCTTGAAGATATTTGGAATGTGGAATTACAGACCTATGTCTTCTCTAATGGAGACTAATCTACTCAAACTTATGGAAGAAATTGTAGAATCACCCTCTATATATTCTACTCTTTATAGATGGATGATTAGATCTTTTTTGTACTTGGTAAATACAAGACTTGATATTTTCTATGATGACAATGCCTTAAATCAGTTTATGTGTGAGCCAAACGAGATTCACCTAGTTGCAGTCAAACACATCATGAGATACTTTGGTGTGAGTGTTCCAAGGGTTGCTTGCACTACTCCTCAAGAGAACTAGCTTGTCTTTTCTAGAAACCTAGTGTACCTAGGTCCTTGATTGGCTTAGGTGATTAAATAATACCAATTTAAATTCCTCTTCAAGGGTTTGATCCTTTGTGCTTACCCTTAGAAGACTGAAACTCTAGTTTAGTACTCTTCTCCATACACACTTAGAGAACTCTAAGTGAAACTTGCTCACAAAATTCATCCTTCATTGCAGGGCCATCCATCAAAATGAGGTCACTCTATTTTCTTACATTTGAGTCCATTTAGAAATATCTGTAGACTTCTTCCTTATTGATTTCAAGGTTTTGTCTCTAGGAAGCCTAATTAGGCCTAATTCTAGTTAGCCCTTGAAAATGTGAAATGTCCCTTTTCTGATTTTACATGATATTTAAAGCCTCAAATCATATCTTTAAAATCAAACAACTAATATCCCAAAGATCCACCAAATTTCTCAAGAAACCCCAAATCGGGTATGCTGAAAATAGTGCCAAAAGCTTCACAACTTCACAAATTATTAATAAATCTGAAAATTGAAATTTTTACAGAAATTTCAGTAGCATAAAAGCTTACAAATTGACATTTCTAGATCCGTATAGCCTTTACACAACAGCTCAAAAATGTAGGACAAAAACTATGCTCATCGGGCTCCCGAAATAGCACAAAATATGCCCGGAAACACCACAAAAACACTAATAATCTATCTTAGAAGTTTAATCACATTCAAATACATATATTCAGCTCTATTTTAACATTTAAAAGTCTGATATACAGCAGCAATCCAATCTGATATGAAATACTCAACTGAAAACACCAAACTCATACAAAAAAACACACTCAAAAACCCACAAATCTGCACTGTTCAGCACAAAGGAAAACTCTGTATGAGCATGCACATGAAATGGATTCAAACTCAAATTCTTAGCCTTCCTAGAAACCTACAAACTCCCATTCTTGGGTCTCCTTCTCCATAGGTTTGGCAGCCTCTAAAGAACAACAAAGAAATGAGCAAAAATCAAGTTCTGGAAATCAGCCCAAAATGCCTCCAAACCCCTTAAAAGAGGGCATAACCATAAATCACGTCCAAGAGAGGTTAATGAAACATATTTTAATAATAATTTTTATTTATTAGTCCAACGGTTTCCAAAGATTAACCCCCTTTTTCCAAAACTTCACTTTCTTGGGCCTGCCTGCCTTAGCAAAGATTATTATTTTTTAATTATTTGAAAAGGGGACATGACAAGTCCTCCCCTCCCAAATATTGATTTTCCTCAAGTAATGGCTGAAAAATAAACCAATCAATCTACCTGGATCTCAAATGTAGTCATGAACTATACTACTGCCAAATAACATAGGCTCCTGCAATATCCTCTGCAATATGACCAAGAGGAATCCATAATCAAACTGACAATTACAGCTCAACCAAACTCCAAAATCACCACTACCACAATCAGAAACCCACGAGACACAAAATATTAGAACATTAGAACCCAAGTAAAGTGGACAAATCAAACTGCCAACACAATAAATACCATCAACGCATCCCACTGGCCTATACAGAATGTACAATCCAACTCTGCAACAATGGTGAATGCTCTCAAATGAAACTATACCAAGTATGGAGAATCCACACACTGTACAACTCTTGCAGTCAACACAACTCTGTAGATCATCAACCACTATCTCATAACCATAACTTCCATGCACCCCTGATGGTGAAAAGCCATCACAAGATAAACAATAAGAAATGGAACCCAAACCAAATTTTCCTGTCATCAACTCCTCAACACAAGGATCAATTGCTAACTGATGTACATACCCTGCAATATAATATTGATTAAAAAAACCAACCTCAGTCAACAGCTCACCATGAACAAGTGATACAACCCACTGTGACTGATCACTAGCTAAGTCAAGAGATGTCATAGCCAAAGGAGTAGAATCAATAAAAATACCTGTTGAAGCATCACTCCAAAACTCCTACTCTAAGTCATGTATTATCAAGCTATCAACTGCATAACCTATCACCATGTCATGCCCATCACAACTCTCATCTCGAGGTGTCAAACTGTCCCATAATTGATGACAAGCACTAGGAACCAAAGTACATCTTTGTATCATCATCTCATCAACATGTTCATCAAAGGTAAATTGATGAGCGTACCTCATAGTGTAATGCCGATAGAATGCGCCAATCTCAGTCAGTGGCTCAAACTGTAATCCAGATGAAACTAACTACAACTGATCATTAACCATGTTGGAACTAACTACTACCTCTGAAGATGTCACCAAGGGAGTAGTATTACTAGTAGGAACCATGCCAACTGCCGACTCGCCAACATCACACATGATCTTTGATACATCTCTAGTCTCTGTGCCATCAGTACTAGAGGCCACCACCATGTTAGACATATAACAATCTGCTACAACACCCAACTCAACTAAACTTGAATCTAGTGGAAATGAACCTGATATGCCAATGTTAGTATCAAGGATGGGTGCATCCCCATCTCCACTGTCTCTGAAAATCTTGGCCATGGACATCCTCAGATCACCAAACACCACAACTTGTGACTGTATAGAATCAGGTAAAGACTATAGCCACTCTAACTCCCTGGTCACCTTAGCCAAATGAAACTATGACTCCTTGAAAGCTAACTGTGTACTCTCAAGAATCTCAGAAGTCACCTCAAGCTGCTCAGTAAGCTCACTCACCTCATCTTCCTTGGCCAACAATGCATCATATGTTGTACTACCCCACTCTATAAGATAATCTCTGTCGGCTACCAACTGCGTATAATTCTATCTCAAAATATGAATAGCCTCCCATAAAGAGTGGATCTCTGTCAAGGAAAGATAACGTCCTTCCTGCTCATCACTAGTAGGAGAACCCCATCCATAAATTGTTAACAACTGACGAGTAGCATCAAAATGCTGGCAAGTGACAGCAATGTCTCGGTCACTAACTCTCAACTGATTAGACACATGATGGCACTAGCTTGACTGTCTCCTACAAACCTCCTATGATGCACTATCTAAAGGAGTATCCTCAAAGTTACTAGTCTCTAGAGTATTACCATCCATATCCTGTGAATCAAATCTAAAGCTCATATCAAGATACAGAGTATCAAAAACATTAGCACTGCTGTCCAACTCCTCTGTACCCAAGCAAACTAAGTCTTCAAAATTGCCCACTACATCCTCCTGGATGTCATCAATGCCAATATGATCCTGGGACTCATTTGTACACACTACCAAATATGAAATATCATCAACACATTCCAGAAAGTATGGTCAACTGGATATATGAACAAAGCCCAACACCGATGTATAAAAACTAATACCAACATCGGATAAGCTCCTGGCACAAGAAAAGACAACACCATGCAATTTGCTAATCAAATCCATGATAGCACCCAAGCAATCACTGCTACCAAAAAGTGTTAAAGATTTACAGTCAACTGAATCCCAAATGCCAATATAACAATCTTGAGTCCATATCCACAAACTATAATCAGCTGATAACTCAAGAAAAATCTTCACTTGAGTAATATGACCAATACCAACTAATTTCACATACCTATCATGATGAGATAATGTAGTCACAATACTGTCTTCACTCACCTTCAGCTGGTGGGATAAATCATGTGAAGTACTCTCTCTCAAAAAAGTCATGAATGCTCAATGTCTGCTCATCTCTACCAAGTATCTCACCATCATGCACAACAACATCCTCATAATCATCATCCTTGAGGTCAAATCTATCTATCACTCTTTGAATAAAATCATCAAATGTAGTTACCTGATCATGACCTTGAGTAGTCATTCCATGATACCACCAATCATAGGCTGCATCTTCCAAGTGTAGACTTGCAATTTGAACAACATCACTCTCCTTCATGGGGCTAAGTGTGAAGAAGGTCTATAATTTTTGTAGCCATGCTCTAGCTGAAATTTTATTTGTTCCATCAAAAGTAGGTGCTATAAACTTTCTTATTTTATTTTTGAGATTTCTTCCACTTATGTCATGCTCCCTTCTGTACTCTTTCTTGGGCATCAAAGTGTTCATCATATCCACATATTCTCTAAAAGGAATCGAACTACAAAAGTCATCATCTAAGCCATTGTAAGTAACTCTTAATGTAATCAAGTTACCTGTAACCTCTTCTATAGGATTAATGGCTGGATTTGGTACTGGTGGCTCATTTGCAGGCAAGAAAATAGTTTTGGTTGATTTAGATGGTGTGGATTTCAGATTTCTTGGCTCCTCTGAAGTGCTCCCTTTCTCATTAATAGATGCAACTCCTTGTAGTTTTTCTGTCAATATTTGCAAAGCCTCTCTAGTTTCTGCCAAACTATCCATTGTTTGCTTCTGAGTATTTTGGATGTCTTGGAAGAATTTCTTTGCCATCTCATCTAGATCAGCCATACTTTTCCCTTCCTTGGATTTTGTACTTTTACTTTCAATTGGAGGTTTGATCAAAATTTCTTTATTCTTTTCTCGCTGCAAATATCTTTTTTCTCTTTCACTTAGTTGCATGCAACCATAAATTTTGACATGCAGCTGATTAGAAGCAACATGCAACCATAAATTATGACATGCAAGATTTGGGTAGTTGTCAAAACTAACATGCAAGATCTGGGTAGTTGTCAAACTGACATAAAAACTTCTACAAACCCTTAGGCTGACAAGATCATGGCTCTGATACCACTAAAATGTCCCTTTTCTGATTTTACATGATATTTCAAGCCTCAAATCAGATCTTTAAAATCAAACAACTAATATCCCAAAGATCCACCAAATTTCTCAAGAAACCCCAAATCGGGTATGCTGAAAATAGTGCCAAAAGCTTCACAACTTCACAAATTATTAATAAATCTGAAAATGGAAATTTTTACAGAAATTTCAGCAGCATAAAATCCTACAAATTGACATTTCTAGATCCGTATAGCCTTTACACAATAGCTCAAAAATGTAGGACAAAAACTATGCTCATCGGGCTCTCGAAATAGCACAAAATATGCCCGAAAACACCACAAAAACACTAATAATCTATCTCAGAAGTTTAATCACATCTCAATACATATATTAAGCTCTATTTTAACATTTAAAAGTCTAATATACAGCAGCAACCCAATCTGATATGAAATACTCAACTGAAAACACCAAACTCATACAAAAAAAAACACCGAAAAACCCACAAATCTGCACAGTTCAGCACAAAGGCAAACTCTGTATGAGCATGCACATGGAATGGCTTCAAAATACCATTCTTAGCCTTCCTATAAACCTGAAAACTCTCATTCTTGGGTCTCCTTCTCCACAGGTTTGGCAGCCTCTGAAGAACAACAAAGAAATGAGCAAAAATCAAGTTTTGGAAATCAACCCAAAATGCCTCCAAACCCCTTAAAAGAGGGCATAACCATAACTCACATCCAAGAGAGGTTAATGAAACATATTTTAATAATAATTTTCATTTATTAGTCCAACGGTTTCCAAAGATTAACCCCATTTTTTTGAAACTTCACTTTCTTGGGCCTGCCTGCCTTAGCAAAGATTATTATTTTTTAATTATTTGAAAAGGGGACATGACAAAATGGCTAAATCCACTTTCTTGTGAAAAATCTCCAAATAAACTAACAAATAAATTCTATTTTCAAGCACCCTTTTGGATTTTCTAAAGGATTCTATGCATTTTAGACTCTTAAGTTATTTGTACAAGTGTTTCCTATAATCTAGGTCTAATTGCGCTAGAAAGCCTATTTTCTAGGACCTCACTGGTTTGTTGTCCAAAATCCTCTCCGATGGATTGTAAACCTCTCAAACCTCTTATCATACCAAGATGTACTCATGCCATTCATAGAACTATACTTGTTCCATATTGTACCTCTCTATCCTACAAGGAATCTTCTTTTCTCTTGTCCTAAACCTTTAACTGGGCTCTATCTGCTCACCTAGGGCTTAGTATTAAAAATAGTTCCCCAAAATTCCAAAACTCCTAATCCTTGAAATATGTACAAAAATGACTCCCCTATATTTTCCATCTACCCTTAAGTATTTTCCATGGGTATAATTATGGGGGAGTCACTTCTTTACAAACTGGTCAACATAGACCCAGTGAACTCTCAAAACCAAAAACAATTTATTTAACCCTTTCAACATAATCTAACCAACTTGCTTAACAAATTAAAAGATATTAAAAATAAACTAAGAATACTATTCAATCATCAAGTTGAGCTTTTCAATCCATTCTAAGGTACTATGATCACAAAGCTTGAAAAGTTTCCTTAACACTATTCAAAATTCTATTCCACACACAAAGTTAATACAATGTATCTCCCCTATAGAAAGATTCATGTATTGGATAATATATGATGCAATCTCCATCATTCTAGGGCCTATTAATTAATCACCATCTCCTAGACTTTAGGGAATATGAGGGTAACAATGTTGCATGCAACATTTGCAATTATTGCCAATGTTGCATGCAATGTTTGCAATTATTGCCAATGTTGCCATGACAACATTTGGCAACTTCTTGTTAAGAAATGATCCTATTTCTTAGGACCTCTATCCTCATGAGATTATAAGGAACCAAATAGATTAATGACCCTAGGGCATCATAATAACAACCTTAACAACATTTATGTTCCTCAGACACATTAAAGACTCTATCTCACTAATTACTCTACACACTTAAGAAATTGAAATAACAACTAACAAAGGCTATTTGTGTGACCTTTGTCCTAAAATAATAACTCACCTAGGCAAAAATTAAAATTACCTTCTAAGGTCTAAAAGAAAACTAACCTATGCTATTGACTTGGCTAGAGTCAAGTACAAGAAAAACATTTTTCAAACATAGGAGGTAGCCTAGGTGTGCTCTTGCCCCATCCTCCTCAAAATGAAAAGATCAATCCACCCTTGGATTGAGGATATTTGGATCAATCCCAAACTTCTTGAACTCTGATACTTTATCCATATTTCATCAACATCCGTGCTTCCTTATCAAGTGTTCCTTGTGCTCTTTTATTCTAGTCTTTTTATAGACCCTAGTGTCTAGTATGCTATCTGGTTTTGTAGCTATAAGAATAGGTAATTGGAGATTCTCTACATCTTTGACCACTTCATGAAGAGTCTGGTCCACTTCTTGCTATGGTCCTCTATAATGGACTAAGTCTACAATGTTGAAAATTGGTGATAGTCTACTATCCTCTGGCAGTTCAACCTTGAATGCATTGTCACCATACTTAGCCAATATAGAACAAGGTCCTATTCTCTTCATATGTAGCTTGTGAGGGACTGCCTTCCTTAGTCTTGATTTTTTAAGATGCACCATGACTAAGTCACCAATATTGAACTCAACTATCCTTCTACTTTCATCCACCTTTGTTTTTTGTTTCATGGTGTTCTTTGTTAATTTTTTCCTCATTGTTTCATGAACCTCTTTCATGGCATATGCAAAATCATCAGCATATCCACTTTCTTTCACTCCATCTTTCAAATCTCTCAACTCATAGACACCCCTAGGATGTAGTCCATAAACTATCTCAAATGGACTCTTCCCTGTAGATCTATTTATGGTGTCATTGCAAGTATATTCAACTTGTTCAATTAGTTGATTCCATTGCTGTCTATACTCCTTAGTCAAACATCTTAGATGATTCCCAAGGCTCCTATTAACAACCTAGGTTTGACCATTAATTTGGGGGTGGTAAGCTGATCCAAAAGACAAGTTGGTGCCCAATCTTTACCAAAGAGTCTTCCAAAAATGACTCATAAACTTAGTGTCCCTATCTGACATAATGTTGATAGGTAACCCATGGATTCTCACAATTTCTTTAAAGAATAGAGAGGCTATTTGAGTGGCATTACTAGTGGTCTTGCATGACACAAAGTGAGCCATTTTTCTAAACCTATCCAAAACCACATACACACTATCCATGCCTCTTCTTGTCTTGGGTAGCCCAACTACCAAATCCATGCTTAAACATTCCCATGGTCTAGTAGGAATTGGTAGTGGTTGGTAAAGACTGGTATTTGTAGAAGTGCCCTTTGATTTTTGACATATAACACAACTTTCCACATACCTCCTAACATCAAGACTCATTCTAGGCCAATAGTAAAACCTTGAAACAAGGTTTTGAGTCTTAGTGATCCCAAAATGACTACTCAAAGCTCCATTATTCTTTTCTTGTATTAAATTATCTCTAATAGAGCCTCTAGGGACACATAATTGATTCCCTTTAAAAAAAGATCACTTTACAAAGTATGCTCAGCATACTACGATGAAAATGATTCTTGTATTCAGAAAATAACTTATATATGTCAGAAAAATCCTCATCATCTTCAATCTTAGGGATAGAGAATCTATACCTAATGGTTATCCTATTTATGGCTCTTGAATCTATACAAAGCCTCCAAGTTCCTCCTTTCTTTGATGCAAGTACAATAGGTACAACACATGGACTAATACTCTTCCTAATTAGGCCTTGGTTTAGGAGTTCTTGTATTTGTCTTGCTATCTCCTCATTTTTTTTGGGGTTCATCTTGTAGGATTCTTTGTTAGTTAGGGTAGCTCTTGGAATAAGGTCTATCCTATGGCTTATGCCTCTTTTAGGGGCTAAGGTTGATGGTTGTCCATCACTTACAATAATTTGGTAAGTTTGCAACATCCTTTGAATTTCCTTAGGTAACTCTTCCCTCTTAGTCTCCTTACCTTCATTTACCTCCTTTGGTCTCAATACCAATGCAAAACCTATGCCTTCACTTTCTTCCATGGTTTCTAGGAACTCCTTTTTACTCACCATAAGTACATTTGGACCAAATGTCTTTGCTTTAGCCTCTTCCAACAATGATTTTATCTTGAAAGTCACATTGTCCTTCTCAAAAGTATAGGAGTTCTTTCCTCCATCATGGATATCTTGGCAATCAAATTGCCATGGTCTATGTAGGAGAAAATGACATGCATCCATAGGTAACACATCAAAGAAAACTTTATCCTTGTACCTTCCAATTGAGAACTCCACCCATGCTTGCTCATATAATAACAAATGTTGGCCTTTGTTTAGCCATGTAACCTTATAAGGATTGGTGTGGGGTATTCTCGATAGTTTTATCTTGCAAACTAATTCCTCTAGAAAAATGTTTTCAGTAGACCCTACGTCAATGATGACTCTACACACTTTACCCATTATTCTGCACTTTATCATTAATAAAGATCTTCTTTGGCATAGTTTATTCTTTACTGGCTCTTTGATCAAAGTTCTCCTCATCATAAGGTTATCTCCTTCTTCTAAATTTAGTGGTACTTTAGCATGCTTGTCTACTATATTGGACTCATCTTGAACTAAGTTTGTCCTCTTGTCACCTCCTTGTGATGAACCACCTTTCTCTTGGCATCTATAAGTAGGGTGCCCGATTTGATTGCAATGGTAACACTTCATATTGGAAAAGTAGTTGCTCGTTCCTCCTTGTCAACAAAATTTTCCTCTAGAATTAGAGTTTCTTCCTCTACCACCTCTACTTGAGCTTCCTTCTTTCTGTTCATTGAATTTTACCTCACCTTGAGCCTTCGAATCTAAACTTTTTCCACCATAACCACCTATTTGACCTCTATTATCCTTTCTCTTAGCTTTACCATTAGAGGTTTCTTTCTTCCTCTTTCTTTTCTCTTCAATCTTCAAGGCCATTTGGTAACATTGCCTAATGGTTTTGAAATTTACTAGGCTCATCTCTTCTTGAATAGACCAATTGAGGCCATTCAAGTATCTTGCTAGCTTGATGCTTTCATCTTCAACTACCTTGGACTTCAAACACAATTTTTGAAATTCCTCAATATATGCTTGGACATCCAAATCTTTTTGTCTAGGATTTTGTCTCGTCCTATGAACTTGAACTTCATAGTCATCAGGAAGATAGGTCTGCTTCACTTTGTTTACCATGCCCTTCCATGTAACTATAGGACCTTTTCCATCCTTTTCTCTCTTAGTTAGCACAAACTTCCACCAAGTAAGAGCTGAACCTCTTAGTCTAGACTTGGCCACCATAAATTTTTGTGCCTTAGAGATACCATCACATTCAAAATGGTTCTCAATGCTATCAATCCAATCTATAACTGAATCAAGATCCATTTTCAATAGTGGCACACCTTATAAAGCTTTACCACTCAATACTTTTAATTCCTTCAAGGAAGGATTTTCCAACTCTATTTTCTTCTCCCTTGCTTCTTTTTCTTCCTTTTTTTCAATTTTCTCTTTGGCCCTATCAATTTTTTCTTGCACTTCACCCAAGAGTTGCTCCATGTGAGCTAGTCTTTCCTTTAGTGACTTGTTATCTTCTTCTTGTTATTCAACCTTCTTGGCTAACTCAATGTTAGTCACCATAGTGTTTTCTTCTATTTCTCCATTGGGTGTATTCTCTCCCTCTGATTTAGTAGATTGCAACATCCACCACAAGCATGATCAAAACTCTTGCTTTGATACCAATATGGTGTGAGTGTTCCAAGGGTTGCTTGTACTACTCCTCAAGAGAACTAGCTTGTTTCTTATAGGCACCTAGGTCCTTGATTTTATTAGGTGATTAACTAACACCAATCCAAACTCCTCTCCAATATTTTGATCCTTTATGCTTACCCTTAGAAGACTAATGCTTTAGTTTAGTACTCTTCTCCACACACTTAGAGAGCTCTAAGTGCAACTTGTTCACAAACTTCATCCTTCATTGTAGGGTCATCCATCAACATGAGGTCACTCCATTTTATTTCATTTGAGTCCATTTAGAAATATCTCTAGACTTCTTCCTTATCAATTTTAAGGTTTTGTCTCTAGGAAGCCTAATAAGGTCTAATTCTAATTAGCCGTTGAAAATGACTAAATCCACTTTCTTGCAAAAAAATCTAAAAAACCTAGCAAATAAATTCATTTTTTGAGAACCTTTTTGGATTTCCTAAAGGATTCTATGGGTTTTAGACTCCTAAGTTGTTTGTACAAGTGTTTCCTATAATCTAGGTCTAATAGGGCTAGAAAGCCTATTTCCTAGGACCTCACTGGGTTCTGGTTCAAAATCCTCTCCAATGGATTGGTAAACCTCTCATACTTCTTATCACACCAAGATGTACTAATTACATTCCTAGAACTATACTTATTCCATACTGTACCTCTCGGTCTTGCAAGAAATCTTCTTTTCTCTTGTCCTAAATGTCTAACTGGGCTTTGTCTGCCCACCTAGGGTTTAGCATTAAAAATAGTT
Source organism: Cupressus sempervirens (assembly GCA_028749045.1). Classification (NCBI taxonomy): domain Eukaryota; kingdom Viridiplantae; phylum Streptophyta; class Pinopsida; order Cupressales; family Cupressaceae; genus Cupressus; species Cupressus sempervirens. The sequence goes on along the minus strand of CM053784.1, from coordinate 739,969,173 downwards.
CCCCAAACTTCCACAACTACTAATCCTAAATTAATGTAAAAAAATGACTTCCCTAGCTTTTCCATCTACCCTTAGGTATTTACCATGGCTAGATTCCATGGGGGAGCCATTTCTTTACAAACTAGTTAGCACAAACCTAGTGAACTCTCAAAACCCAAAAAAAATTATTTAACCCTCCAAGACTACTCTAATAAAATATCTTAACAAATGAAAAAAATATTAAAACTAAACCAAGAATACTATTCAATCACCAAGTCAAGCTTTTCAATCCATTCTAAGGTACTATGATAAGAAAACTCAAGAAGTTGCTTTAACACTATTCAAAATTCTATTCCACACACAAAGTTAATACAATGTATCCTATCCTATAGAAAGATTAGAGTCTTGGCTAATATATGATTCCATCTCCATAATTCTAGGGCCTTTTGGTCAAGCACCATCTCCTAGACTTTAGGGAATCTAAGGGTAAGAATGTTGCATGTAACTTTTGCAATTATTACCAATGTTGCCATGGCAACATTTGGCAACTTCTTGTTAAGCCATGATCCTATTTCTTAGGACCTCTATCCTCATGAGATTCTAACAAACTAGCTAGCTTAATGAACCTAGGGCATCATAATAACAACCTTAACAATATTTATGTGCCTAAGATAGATTAAAGACTCCATCTCACTAATTCCTCCAAACACTTAAGAAATTGATATAACAACAAACAAAGGCTATTTGTGTGACTTTCGTCCTAATAAATAACTCACCTAGCCAACAATGAAAATGACCTTCTAAAGTCTAAAAGAAAACTAACCTATGCTCTTGACTTGGTTAGAGTCAAGTACAATCCAAAAATCTTTCAAACATAGGAGTTAGCCTAGGTGTGCTCCTACACCATACTTACAAGGAACTCTTAATCTTGGGCTCAAGTATGAGAAAGTTGACTTGGAATTACATGGGTAAATAGACTTAGATTGGGATGGAATTTTTACTGATAGGAAAAGCATGTCAAAATGCTATTTCAATTTAGGCTCAACAATGATATCTTGGATATGCAAAAAGCAGACACCAGTAGCACAGAGCTCCACAGAAGTTGAATATATTACCACAAAAATGGCCTCTCGGGAAGTAGTTTTGGATTAGAAATTTACTTGTGGGATTATTTGGTCAACCCATGGATGCTACTATTATTCATTGTGATAATTAGAGTTCCATCAAGCTTTTTGTGAATCTAGTCTTTCATGATAGGTCTACACATATTGAAATTCCTTACCATTATGTAAGAGATATGGTAGACACGAATACTTTAAAATTAGAATACACTTAGACTATAGATCAGACATCAAATATTATTACCAAGCCTCTCTCCTGAGTGAAGATAGATCACTTTAGGAAAAGACTTGGTATAGTTGAATTATAATACATTTGTATTCTTTAAATTATTAATAAAATATTTTTTGTCAGGCTATTGACTATTATGTGCTTCACCATTTGTATTCATTATCTAAGAGGTGATGATTTATGAGATAATTAACAATTTTATAAAAGACTTTATGAGAGATGACGATCTATTATATAATATGCTAAACAATAGAGAACTACTATCAGACCTAGATGAGATCAAGATCATATTGTGATGTAGACATTTCTACGCCTATGAGTCACAACTTGGATAAAGGAAGAGTTTAATCATTCTCTAGATTTTATCCTATGTTCTGATAGATCTTAACTTAGGATCATATTATGATGTAGAACTACCAGTACCTATGAGACTCAACTTGGATAAATGAAGAATTTAATTATTCTTCAAATTTTATCATGTATGTTGGATTCCATGCAATACTATTATCACTAGTATAAGTGATAAGTCATATCACAAGATGGTAATATGACATAGTATCATGTGTTCTACGATACCACATGCTTAGAAGATTCAAATAGATATAGAGTATCAATCTATGCTTATTCATCTTGATTAATGATGATAGATATGTTATCTCTTAGTATGATTATCAAGTTAAGAGGGAGTATTAATTCTTTATAACTACGATAACATAATGATCTAAACAAAAAATTGTACAAGATCAGTAAAGCATGGATATCCTTATGTAGTATTTTACTCTTTATAACCCTATATAAATAACCTTATCGACGTCTCATTTAGGAGCATTTAAATAATGTTTAGTTTGCATAGTTGTTAAGTATGTTCACTATCTAATTATACTTTCTAAATAGATGCCAATCTCAAAGAATTATTATATGTTTATGATAAGGGCTGACCTAGAAGAGTCATGTCCTTTGTAAGGACATGACTCTTGGGTTGAATATAAACATAGGGTAAGTATGAGGTTAGAGAGCACACAATACAAGATGAAGTTTACTCCTCTACATTACTGCCTTATACAAATTATTGCAGAATAAGAACATTTCCAAAATTGATATTATACCATTGAAGACATTTCATATAACTTTGATATATAGAAGATAATATCTAGCAAGTATATTAAAAACATTAGCATGGTTGTTTATAATTTTAAGAAACTTTATGGGGTCTGCCCTGTTAAAGGCTTACAAAGACTGTTAGGTCTCACTCCATTAAATGATTTCAACACCCTGGTAAAAGTGTTCCTTGTTAGAGGACTTAAACTTACAATAAAGAAAGTACTCAGTTAAGAGATTTACACAATTCTATTAAGACTACTTTGTTAGGATATTTACTCTGCATCACCTATTAAAATGATTCAACACCATGATCCTTCAGTTATCACTCTATTGCTAGATGTAGTTCTTCTCTTTCCTGATGATTAATCCTTGATCCTTCTGATCAGATATGTCTCCTTTATTCTCTCTTTTCTTTCCTTTGTTCTCTTTAACTAATTCTATAATTCATAACATTATCACAACCTCCATAGCCACCATGAATGCTTTCTCTACACTTAGCATTCGTCTCTCTTGAATCTCCTTCTCTTTCTTTATCTATTCAAACTATTTAGAGTTTGTCTCCTCAAGTAAACGTAAGTGGACTAGGGTTAGGTAAGAATCAATAGCTATGTTTGGTCCATATTTCCACTTAGAACATCCTTAAATTTTATTTGTTCCATGTATTTTATAGGGGTTCATAATATACCTTCACACATATCTTCTAGAATCATAAAACAATTGTTAAGTGTGCCCAAAAATGGTTTACATAGAAGTTTGTGCTATTACAAATAACTATGTCCAAAACTGTTCACTCGACACCTAAAGACTATGGTCCTCGGCCATTACTATATTCACAATGTTGTAACTCGGTTCTTGAATGACTTAGCATACTATGTTTACTTAGCTCTTGAATCACTTGACATGTATAGTCTACTTGGATCATGAGTGACGTAGCACATACTAGGTATATTACTTAGCATGTATTGTGTGGCAACTGATGCTTGACATTCTTTGATCACTCAGCTCACACTAATTTCTCAAATTTCTCTAATCACCCAGCTTGCACTATAATATTGATAGATAAAAACTAAGTGTATTGTCACTACCTTGTCAAAACCAATCTATGATTAACAATCTCCCCCTTTGACATGAGTGGAAAAAACATGTTGTCATGCATATACAATCCTTATTATGAGCATAACTTAAACAATATGTATCTGTGACTCTTCTCTCATACAAAATTTCAAAAACTTCAAAATTTTGCAAAATGGATGACTAACTATCATACCTTATTTCTCCATTTCTCCATTACCCCCCCGAGTAAATATTTCCTTTTTGTTTATGAATTTGATACTCCTAATGAGTAGATTTTCTGTACCCTATTTCTACATGATTATTACCCCTTACTCAAAACTCTATTTCCTTTATCAACAAAAAACTTCACAATCTCCCTTTTTTCACACTTATGTCATGGGTGGTACACTAATAGAGTGTTTATCCAAAAATGATTTATTTATTTCCATATGATCTTCAGGGTTACATCCCAATTGTTTCATGCTACCTCTAGAGATTGATATTGAATGTCTATCTAGGCTGCAAGGTCAACTAAGCCAACATGAATAGAAAGTTGGTTATTTTTCTTCATCAATGTCTCAGAATAGGCTAGTATCTTGTGCAAAACTTCCATGTGTTGGGTCCACATGTATTGGAACTAATTAAGGTAGCTCTAATAGTAGCATCTTGTGCTTACATCTTGGAAAGCCTACCTTGTGTGGATAATAGTCTTTGAAAATGAGCTTGGCTTTGACTAGCAGATAACTTAAGAATAGTACTTGTAGTTTGTAAATCTCCTTGCAGTTGGTCAACATGCCTCTCAACTTCCTATGTAAATGGATTTAGATCACATAGCTTGGTGTAAATAGAGAAAATATTCTCTAACACCTTCTTCACACTCTCCATTTTGGTTGCTAAATCAACTTGGCATAGTGCAATAGCACTAGATATCTTTTCGAGTACCTTTGACTGAAATATCCTTTTAGACCATTCTAAACATTTGGAATTGGTGTCTAGGTCTTCATCCTTTTTTTTATTAGAACAACATTAATTTTCATTGAGTCTTGGTGACTCACTTGGTCCATGTGTGCAAGAATGACACTCAACACTTGTACGTCTAGTACATCTTGCTAATGCTCATCCTTAGTTGTAGCCTCTTCTGCTGCTATTTCCTTAGTCCCATCCACACTACCATCCTTGATTGGAACTTTAGTATCTTGAACACCTTCCTTTACATCACCTTCCTTAGGTTTCTTTTTTCCTTCATCTACCTTCTTTGCAACTGTGGTGGTATGTATCCCATAGATAGTCTTCCAAAGCAATGTGCTTTGTGTTACCACTTCTACATTGTTCCTCAAAATCTTGAAAGATCTATATTTAGGCACAAATCTTGCCTTATACATATTCATGGCTTTAGCCATCATCTTCTTGTCCAAGGAAGGCATAAATTGAGCTAGCTTTTCCTCTCTTATTTGTCTTTCTATGGTCAAACTAAATTGCTTCTTTTGCTCAACTCGGTCAATGAGTTGGTTAAACTCTAATGGAATGGATTTGAAACTTGCCAAAATGGCCTCTTTAACCTCATTCTTATTTTCACTTCCTAGCTTATCAAAATTTACATGTGTGAACCTAGAAAAATATGCATTTGTAATAATATTTTCACACAAATTGTCCAAATCAGAAGAGGGATTGTGGCTTTCCACCATGAATTGGCTCAAGTCATCTAACTCTATCCTCTCCTCATCTAAATTTGGTTTAGGATTTTATTTCTTCTTCAATCTCTTGTATGTTTTCTTTATAGGCTCACTTAGCTCTACTATGTCAAACGCCCTCTTTCCTTTAGGCTTAGAAACTTCTTTTGCTTGAATAGTTGCTTCACTTGTGCTAGACCTAGTAGTAGGTACTATAGGCTTCTGCTATGGCTTCTTCATAGGATTATCTAGTTTCTCCACTATTTGCTCCTTGAATTTTCTCTCTTTGGCCTTAGTGTCTTTCGGTTCTTCCTCAACTTCTTCTCCCTCGACACTTTCTACATTTTCTTCTTGATCCTCTCCCTTGTGTTAATTCCAGTGGGGCCTAGACTTGTTCTTCCTCTTCTTCATCATCGCCTTCTTCTTCTTCTTCTTCTTCTTCTTCTTCTTCTTCTTCTTCTTCTTCTTCTTCTCCCTTACCAAATCTCTCATTTATCTTTTTAGCAAGTTTGTTGTTTTCCCTAAATATTGTGGCTATTTTCAAGTCAATAGTTATCTTTGATTTAGCTTGCTCATAGTTTCAAAATGAGGTGACACTCTTATCAATGTCTTCTATCAATAAGGCTATAATTTTTGTAGAGGCCTCATCTACATTTATCTCATATGGCAAGGGCTTAAGCCATCCAACCTTAGGTATAGCTATCTATACATATGTGTGGTCAACATCCTCTAAGAAAAAAATATCATCATAGTGTTTCTCCACTAAGGATATAGGGATCCTTAACCTCTATTTCATGGATTTCTTAAAATACTCAAAATAAATTGTCATCATTGAACCAAAATTATCACCTAGTTTCTCTATGGATTTTGAAATCTACACTGCAATAGACTTGTTGGTCTTCCAAGAAACTATGCCAAATGTGGGGAATGTGTTTTGCACATAGAAGAATATGCAGACTAGTAAAGAGCCAAATTTGCATGATGCACTCTTTGCTTTCCTTATGGCCTCCAAGTTTTCTAATATTTTCTATAGTTGAAACTTGGAAAGGTCATAATTATGGTCCATCTTTACTATCTTATATACCAAATAAAAAACCATGCAAGAAACACTCTTCAGTTAGTTAGACTGAAAGAACTTATGAGCTATTACTCTCACTATAAAGGCAATTAGGGGATCTGTGATTATGTAAATAGACATCCCTCATTTATTTCACACTATACTAGTATTCTTCTCAAACATATCCTTTGCATTAATCCTCATTCTCTTAGGTCTATGAAGGGTAGGATACCTCGATACGTGGTTAATGATCCTCTTATTGATCTTAATTGGTGCATTCTCCAACTAGATGTGATTGTCTTTTATGTGGCTCAATATAATTCTAACCCATTTTGTCTTAAAAACTTGAGGAAAATCTAGGGCATGGTTCAACCCTTCTTGTTCAAAGATTTTGTATTCTTACCTAGAGAATTTGTTATCATAAAGTTTTTTCTAGGCATCCCTTATCTCCATGTCACCTACTTCACCTATATTTCAAGTGTAACAACACCTAACATCTTGAATCATTAAATTTTTTGGTGGTATCATTGACAACACACCAGACGATCTCCTTTGTATGTAATCTAAGGTATTTTTCAGAAGGTGGTTGTCTCACATCATTACTTATTAATTGCACATTGAAAATCTCCTTTCCCTCTTTCCTAACACTTGTAGAAGAGATCAATGCCATTTCAAGGAACTAAGGTTTACAAAAATTCAAACAACATAATTTGGCAATAGTGAAATACCTTTTCAATCTAATGAATGAGTCAAGTTACAACTGAATCCAGTTCACAAATGCTAAAATCTCCTTTATCAATTTTCCTTCATGCTCTTCATGCTCTCTTCAATCATTGATGAATGTGAATTAGTCATAAATCAACTATATAACCCTTCATATTTGACAATAAATGCTCAGTGCTTACATAGCTGTAAGATCAACTATCCTAGGACTTCCCACTCACTCAGCTTATACATAATTTCCAACATGCTTGGCTAACATAGCGAGCTTGACCAATACTAATTACAATTCCATCACTCGACAATAAATGTGAAACTTTCCATGCTTGGAAACAACATGAAAACTAACAAAACTAAACATTTCTTCCAGGTTCTAACCAATACATTGCATCTTAATTCATGCATATATAATATTTTCAGATCTTAGATTCTTGGAACTGATGTATAATATAATCATTTGAATTATCAGTCCCATACATACCTCTTGATTTCCTAGTTGGCGGTGATGTGATCACTTGGTCCATTGGATGAAGTGACCTCATCTGAACTTGATGTGTTGCAATCTTCCTTCTTCTTCCATGTCTTGGTCATTTTCACTTTGACCTTCTCAACATTGACCTTTTCTTTGTCTTTATTGTTTCCAGTACTCGGTGCTAGTGATCTAGTTGGATAATTTCTGCTAATATGACTAGTGTTGAAACAACTAAAGCATGTAGTCTCACTCAACCTTCTATTTTAGTTGCCTCTAAAATGTTTTATAATGTAATTACCAAGAACATATCCATACTCTTGAGAATAGTGACAACTGTACCTTGTATTGTAATCCCAATCATAGGATTTTTCATTTTTTTGTACCTTTGTCTACTTGGCATTAGATCTACATTCATATGCTTTATGTCCACACTTTTGACAATTGTGGAAATATCCTCCAAATATTTTTGTACTTAAGGTCTTGGTCCTACATTCATGTGCCTGATGTCCTTTCTTTTTGCACTTATGATAGTAACCCTTGAATTTCTACTTAGGGCTCTAATTTGCATTATTACTCCTATAAACATTTGTTGTATGACCTAACTTTACACAATAATGACAAGTGGGTTTTTAGTTCTTACCTTTGTTGTTTCTTTGTTCACCACTTTTAGATGATTCTCCTTTCTCAATACTAGTTTATCCCAATCCAATAGCACCATTGTCAAATCTTGGAGATCTCATCAATTTCTCAAAGTATTTGATGTTTTCACTAGGTTTATTGAAACCTTCAACAAATTACTTTTCTTCTCTTAATTCATTCCTTAGTTTTTCATTCCATAACTTTAGGGTTGTGATCTCAATGTCCTTTCCATTCAATTCATGTTTTTTAATGATTAATTGATTCATTATATCCAGTTGCATGTTAGCAATATTTTGCACATCTAATGTCTTCTCTTCTAGTCTATTGGTTAGTGTTCTTTATCATATTCAATAATGAATTTGTCTTCCTCAAATTTATTTTTCTATTTTATCACCTCACATAGAAAAAATGATTGGAATTCTTGTTCTATCTTAAGATTTCTAACCTCTTCAGTTAGGGAACTATTCTTTTCCATCAGATCTACAATTACTGCATCAATCTTTCTCGAGTTTCCATTCTCAAACAATTCAATAGTGTCTTCTTCTTGGTAACAAGTGTCTCTTTTCTCAATAGCCAGTTGCCTTCTTCTCTTCAATGAATGTTGCAGTTCATCTCTTTCTTTATAGAGTTGGTGTAGGGAAAGCTATACTTCAATCTTCTAGTTCTCAATAACCTTTCCCAACTTATAGACTTCCATCTTCAACACTTCAAAACTTTAACCATAAAACATTCACTACACATCCATCTCACAATTTATCATGTAAACTTAAAATAGCCAACTACCCATGTTCATCCATAACATGGAACAAATAACACATAACACAATAAATTTGTTACCCATAAACCCTCCAATGAGAAGGTAAAACTAGGGTGGGGATGACACCCACAAATATTCACTATTGTAGCTATAGAGTTTAGCCAATTAAGGTTACAAGAAGTTTGACCATAAACTATGATCTACCTTGTGAGGGGTCTGCACTGTTAAAGGCTTACAAATACTATTAGGTCTCATCCTATTAAAGGATTTCAACACCCTACTAAGAGGACTTAAACTTACAGTAAAGAAAGAAATTGGTTAAGAGATTTGCATTCGTTTGTTAAGACTACCCTATTAGGAAATTTACTTTGTATCACCTGTTAGAATGATTCAAAACCATGATCCTTCGGTTAGCACTCTATTTATAGATGTTAGATCTTCTCTTTCCTAATGAATTTTTAATCCTTTTGATTATATATGTCTCCTCTATCCTCTCTCTTCTTTCCTATGTTCTCTCTAAACAATTCTACAATTCACAACATTATCACAACCTCCATAGCCACCGTGAATACCTTCTCTGTACTTAGCATTCATATCTCTTGCATTTCCTTCTCTTTTTTCATGCATACAAACTATTTAGGGTTTGTCTCCTTAATTAAACACAAGGGGACTAGGGTTAGGTAAGAATCAATGACTGCGGTTGATCCATATTTCCTCTAAAAACATCCCTAAATTTGATTGGTCACATTTAATGCATAGGGATTCATAATATACCTCCATACATATCTTCTAGAATTGTAAAACAACTGTTAAGTCAGCCCAAAAATGATTTACATAGAAGTTTGTGACATTACAAACAACTATGTCCAAAATTGTTCACTCAACATCTGAAGACTTTGATGCTCATCCATCACTATATTCATATTGTTGTAACTTGGTTCCTAAATGACTCAGAATGCTTTTTTTACTCGACTATTGAATCATTTGACATGAATAGTCTTCTCAACTCGCAAGTGACTCTACATGTATTGTCTGGAAACTAATGCTCAAAAAGCTTTGATTACTTAGCTTGCTTTGATTAGTCGACTTGCACTATAATACTGATAGATAATGACTAATTATTTTTTCACTACCTTGTCAAAAAAAAAATTGAGATTAACACACCTAGGATCTTAGTGTAGATCTAATCAAATTTTGGCTTGTAGGTGGTTTTAGCCAACCAAAATGGAATAAAGACTAGTATAAAGTCCCAAATGTGTGATTTCTTGTTGGTTCAACATTGACAACATTGCACAAACCATCTAAGAATAAATTTTAGGTCATAGGAATTGGTTGTGGCACATGTATGGGGAATATATAATCTCATAAAAGAATAATGTACATTTGGAGTTCATGTTGACATTACAGCCAAGTTTGTTTATTAGTGACACACACATACACACTTAATCAAATGGTTAGCAACTATGAAGATTATCTTGTAGTTTATAGTGTTAACCAAGTAATTTAGGCTCTACCAAGTTCTATAGTTGCTACCAATTTCTAGAAATAGTATTCAGTTCAAACCAATTAGTATCTACCAAGTTGGTAATTATCAGTGTAAATTGAGCTTCATAGTGTTTACCGAGTTTCTCAGTGCAATTCAACTTCTCTAGTGTTTACCAAGTTCATAGCTTCAATTATATGAATCTAGTGTTGACCGAGCTATGTAGTGTCATCCAAGTGATTTAATTTATACTGAGCTAGTAGTGATAGTGTTGACTAAGCTATGTAGTGTCAACCAAGTGATTCAGTTTATATGTCAAGTTTTATAGTGTTCATCAAGTCAACAATGCAGACCAAGTTTAGACTACTTGGAAGTGATTAACGTGAACTAAGCTTCTATGTCTACCAAGTGCATGATGATGTCAAGTGTTGACAATAGCTGCCGAGTATCAGAGCCTCGTCGAGTTTTTCTTTAGAACTTGAGTACTAGTAGTTGGGCTAACTTTGTGCATTTTGGTGAAATTTGTATTGGAGCTGACTTTGATGAGTTATAATTTTGATTGATATATATGTAATGTATTTTATCACATCCAAAGATGAGAAGTATGGTATGATTATAAAAAGGAAGTAAGAGCAGAAGTGGAAAATAAGAAGACTAAAAATAGTGTAAGGAGTAGAAAAGATTTATCTATCACAACAAGATGATCATTACACTCCAAAGGAATCTCAACTAGAAAATCAAAGTTGTAGATTAGAGATCAACCACTGGTTCATCCTAATAGGTGGAATAATTAAATCCTTTCACAAGGTAGACTTAATAGTCCTTTTTAAATCTCTTTACCAAGTGCATACTTTACTGTATGTTTGGTAAATACTTTTACAAGGTGGACCTAGCAGTCCTTATTGCTCCTAATAGGGAAGATCATCAAAAGTGATCATTGTAAGCCTTAACAAGCAAACTTTATGCTACAATACTAAATCTTGTGGGTATCATCCCCACCCTAATTTTACTTTCTATTTTGGAAGGTTTTTGGGTCACCATATTGTGTGTTAAAGTGTTATGCTTTCAGTTTCTCATGCATGCAATTAGATCAGAATACATAAGAAGGATTGATTGATGAAATAAGAATAAGTCTTATTGGTTCCTGATTCACCCCTCCCCTCTCAATAACCTAGCCTATATTATATTTCCAACAATTGGTATCAAAGATTTGTGGTTCTCAAGGAAAAAGTTTAATAGCTTGAGCAAAGATCAAAGGCAATGGAGGTATTTAGACTTGATAAGGCTATATACAATGAAAATCTAGATCTGGAATTGGCTATTGGGAAACTTAAGAAAGAAAAGGAGCATCTCTCTCAATCCTTGAAAAGAAGAAAAGATCTTGTAGTACAGATGAATGAAAAACTCTACACTAATGAAAGAATTGAAGATATCCATTCATAAATTAATTTAGATGAAGAAAATGAGGTAATCAAAGAATTATTAGAAAATAATGGTAACCTTCAAGAAGAAGTTAGAAAGTTAAAAAGTGAACAAGAAATTCAGTTAGTAAGATTGTGTGAAGTCATGGAAGAAAAAGACTAGGCAAAAGAAGAGATAGAAGGAAAGAACAATGAAATTCAACATCTATCCCTTCAATAGGAAGACTTCATTGATCAAATAACTAATGAAAATGAAGAAATAATTAATCTAAGATCAGAGAATGAAAGATTGCAAAATAATCTAAACACTAAAAAGAAAACCAATGAGAGGATGATGAAATCTCAAGCAGACATGAATCAGTTAAATGAGCATAATCAATATAGACACAAAGGAAAAACATGAATTGAATATACAAAAGAAGGTGAATCATACAAGAAAGAAGATCAAAAGAATCAAAGACCTACTTGCAATCACTGTGGTAAGTTAAGTCATACATCAAACAAATGTTGGAGTAATGGTAAAGCCAAATTCAATGGAAAATCTTACAATTGCAATAAGCATGGTCATAGAAATAATGAATGCAAAGAGAAACCTAAATTTGAAGGCAAATTTCACAAATGTAAGAAGTATGGGTACAAATCTTCTAAATGCAAAACCAATATATTGAACCTAGCAGAACAGATTGTGAAAGCTATATTTGGTTGGGACTACAACACATGGTGCAGATATCACCACTATGGAGAGTTTGGACACATTGGGATAAATTGTGTGAAATATCACATGAGGACAAGAGATACCACTAGAAGATGTTTTATTTGTACAAAACTTGGACACCTTGCCAAGAACTGTATGAGCATTGGAAGAATTGAAGATAAAAAGAAAGCCAAGGATGACAACATTAGAAAATAGATGAGACAACAATGGATTTTGAAATCTTCTAAGAATGCAAGTTTGAGCCATGAAGCACATGTCACTCAAGAATTGCTGTAATGGCCCCATTCTCTACTCCTATAAATTTTAGTCTAGAATTATATATTTTGTTCCATATCCTCCCCATATTGATATAATACTTCTTTTTATATAGTAATAAGAGAAGAGACATGTCTTTCCATTTAATTTTTATATTATATTATTATTTATTAATACAATATTATTAATATTAATTTCATCATATATACTTTAATTAGATAACTCATAACCTATATGCTTAATATATTAATATTTATTATTATGTCAATATGTATATCTATAATGATATGTTATTATATATAAAATATATATTATAATTTATATTTAACCTTAATACCACTATATATATTTTAGATTTAAATATATCTAATAATATATATTAAAGATATTTAATATTGTTTATCTTATTTATTATAAATAATATTTGTATTTTAAAATAGATAATAATAATAATATTATTATTTTAATAATCTAATATTGGTAGTTAATCCTTATTTCCTATTAAAACCTATTCTAAAATTGGGGATATCACAATTGGGTGACTCAAGCATTTCTACTTGATCTCCCACAGGGATAACTAGAACTAAGATTCTAAAGAAGACATCTCACATCAGGTCCAGTCAGTTAGAAGGAAAGATGCATACCAACATTTAAGATGTAAAGGGATCACCAAGTCTCTAAGGAAAATCAAGACCTTTTCAAGGTAGGTTGGGATGCAAGATCCTGTTGAGCAAGGTCAAGAGTAACTAAGTCATTGTGTGGACACCAAGTTATGGATGACTCTGTTGAGCAATAAGATCAAACCAAATGGAATAAAATCTGTCACTAAGCGAGTGATTGTACGAAGCATTTATGACAATTGGAAAGTAAAATTTGTTAAAAAGGAAGAAATCAAATTCATTTTTCACTGTGAATTTTCAAAGAGCTATATGCAAAGAGTGATTTTTGTGCATGCAAGTGATCTGTGCAATCTATTGCTGAAGTTTTCTATGTTTTCATAAACCCTACTAAGCATGACATCCTCTAGTATAAAAACCAAGAAGGGATCTAAGATGTTAGTTCGAGGAATTGATTGGAAGGCACGAGACTTCAAGTTAAGTCCAACAATTGTAGAAATGCTTGATCCAATTGGAGCTTGGTCACAGATTCCACCTATGGTACTATTGCTTAATGATATTTGATCACATTTTCATTATTCAATTAAAGACACTAGAACCCTAGAGATGGATGAGGCTCTAGAAAAGCTATGTGTGAATAGTGTATTGAAACTCAAGCATCAATACTTGGAGACCAAGGGTTTTAACCCACATTCCACATATGCCCCAATATTTTTAGATAAAATGGGTAAGGTTCATCCTTACACATGTACACAATGGGAATCTATGGTTGGAGTAGCCTATTCCAATAATGAAGAAAATGATTCATTAAATCATAGGTCTCCTAATGTTGAACAAGGAAAAAACTACCAAAACCCTAAATGGGGTAGAATTGGAAAGCAAAACTCTTGTTGAATGGGATGGAAGAGGCATGAAGATCAACTATGTAATTGACATGGAGCTAAAGTTTGGCATTCATGTGATAGCACATAAAACCTACAGCTCCATTCATCTCAACAACATATCATGTGAGGAAGTTGATTTGGCTCTCAAGGTGGTGAAGAACAACATGTTCTTCGACAATTTTGAGCTAATGTTAATTCAATTCAACAAGAACATGGAGAGAATCAGGACTTCGAAGAATAACCCATGTAAGTTTGGTTCACTCTTAACCTATTTATTCTTCTTTGTGCAAAAGTTTTTCCCCTCAAAATGTTTAGCCATATGGAGAAAAGATGTACCAATATTATATCAGATTAATGAGAATATAGTAGAGATGGGTGAGAATTTTGTCAGTATCGTGGACAATTATTTTGATTCATTCAAGGAAAAGATGAATAATAGATTCATAATTCCTAAGAAACTTGTAGAATATTACAAGGATGATATTTGTTTTATGGTAGACTATGACAAGGTATACATTCAAGCGGTCAAACCTAGAGTGGTGTTGGTTAAGCCTCTAACCTATGAGATTAACATTGATAACATGAAGGACATTATTGAGGCATTGTTGAATAAACCTTTGCATCCCAAGGCTACATATTTTGGTATGTACGATGAAGCCAAAACCAAAATAGAACTTGAAATAAAGCTTCCTCAAGTAGTCAGCAAAGGAAACAAGAGGATAGCAAAACTAAGGCAAACAAGTTCTACTCTCCTATTGATAGAAGGTAAAGGAGATGATGTGGAAGAAGATGATGTAGAAGATGAGGTAGATGAAACCAAATAAGAAGAAGAAGAGCCAATCATGAAGAAAGTTAAGGTTATCATAACCAGACCTACCAAGTCATCTACTATAGTATTCACTAGGAGAACATCAAGGAAGAAGTTGAAATTAGGTGAAGAAGAAGCAAAGGATGTTATTTTCAAATGACCTCCACATATTCAAGAGAAATTAAAAGAGATTAATGAGGAGCTGGCATGACAAACTTTAAATCACTAGGATATGAGACTAGGAATACAAAAGAAAAGAGACAAGTTGAAGACATGATTATGTCCAAGTTAGGTAAATGGAAATATTCACCTGATCAACTTGTGCAACAAATTACAAATGAACTGATGGAAATAATCAGACCAAGATGTGAACATGCCAAGAAAATTGCAAAGGATATATTTGAACAGACTTTGAGGAAGCTCATACCGAGTCTTAATGATAAAGAAGTGAAAGAATCCATCAAGAGGAATGAAGAAAAACTTACTCTAAAATTCAACACTTGCTTGATACTAGTTAATGACATAGAACATGTGGTGAAGAATACCACTACTACGTGGAAGAATATATATAATCTTTGTTAGAAGAGTGAATTTTTTGCTCATGTTAGTGATAAAGATGATGATAAAGATGAAAAGGAAGAAAAGGGAAATAATGATGAAGAAGAAATAGATGATGTTTGTAATCACCTAAAAATGGTCATCTAGACTATTAGCCCCCTTCTCAGCATTTTGGCTAATCTAATTAATCATTTACCTAGACCAAATTGCTAATAATTAATTAATTTGATTATAACCTATAGTTTGACCATGCTATCTTAAGTTCATTATTTGATTAAAAGAACATATACCCTTTTAATTAAATAAAAGACCATTCTTCTAACCCACTTAAAGTGCACACATAAAGTCCTTTTTCTATTTTACAAATTAAAAGAAAAGGCTTTGTGAATTTTGTCTTATATTGAAAGTCAAATTATATTTTATTGGTCAATTTGTGTGTGCACATAGATCACTCTTCTTTTCAAACTCCACCATTGATCATCCATCATCTTGACCTTAATATTTACCATCCATACAACTTTAAAAGAGAGAGCTCTCCCCTTGTCATAGATTGACCATGCTATCTTAAGTTCATTATTTGATTAAAATAAAATATCTCATTTTAATTAAATAAAAGACCATTCTTCTAAACCACTTAAAGTGCACACATAAAGTCCTTTTTCTATTTTACAAATTAAAAGAAAAGGCTTTGTGAATTTTGTCTTATATTGGAAGTCAACTTATATTCTATTGGTCGACTTGTGTGTGCACATAGATCAATCCTCTTTTCAAACTCCACCATTGATCATCCATCATCTTGACCTTAATCTTTACTTTTTGGATGAGTTTAAAAGAGAGAGCTCTCCCCTTGTCAAAGGATCCACACTCTTGAGTATTGTTATGTTGTAGGTTTACCATTCAAATTCTTGAGAGCTTTTTGTGGAGAACTTCTATTTCTTATCTACATTCTCTCATCCATGGCATTTTAGCATATTTGAATGATAGTTTAGTCTCCTTTACTATAATCTAGCTCACATAGCATAATAGTTGGATTGTAACACTTTCATCATTGCTTAGAATAGCTGTATTTTGCATATTCATGTAGCTTAATCTTCATACTTGCATTGCATCCTTAAGGAACTCTTTGTGGACATTTGCATTCTTCCATCTCATCTTTGGAACCTTCCATTGTATGGTTTACTAGTAAGAAGAGTATCTCTAAGGCTTAGTTGAGAGCCTTTTTGTAATGCCTCGCCCGAAGATCCTTGGAAACAAGGATGAAAACAAGCCAAAAAATATATATATATTTTTAAAACCTAGTGTAAGCGCACATGATAGAAACCTACACAAAACACAAAGATAGCAACGAAAGACTGACACACCATCCAACACCAATGGATATCCAAACACCACTACTGCCAAAACGACAAACAAGAATTCATAAGAGATCAACCAAGCTAAGAGATGAAAGAAACTCTTGAAAATTGACTAAGTCTGAATTATGAAACCCTGTAATTTCCTAGAATCTTTACCTTAGCTCGTAGAGGTCTGAAACCCATCTCAAATGATTCGTCGCATATATTAAAATATATCTGAAGTATAACCAACTTATACTTAAATGATATATTTTAAAGCCCGAAGAACAACAATGGAAGATGCAAAACTGGAAAGGAACAAAAACAACCTGGATCCAAAATGTGACACCATATGGTTGAAGAACATCGAAGAGGGTATCTCAAACAACTGTCAAAAAGTTCAGATCAACTCGAAAAGTGCTTGCTACTAGCCTACACTGGTTTTTTGCAAAACTTGTGCTATACTTTACCAGCACTGTGTGATACTTTACTAGTGTCACGCAACATTTCTTCAGAAGGAGGGTGACACAATCAGGCATTGGGCAATACTTCTGCAAAAGGCATGCGATACTAGAAGTGTATCGTACGACATTTATCCAAAGGGGGTGTGATACTTTCCAGTATCACATGACATTTCTGTAAGAGGTGTATGATATTGGAAGTGTATAGTACAACATTTCTCCAAAGGGGGTGCGATACTTTCCAATATCTCATGACATTTCTCCAAGAGGCATGCGATACTTTCCAGTGTCGCATTACTCAGTTTCCATGGGCGTACGATACATTTTATGTCACACCATGCTGATAAAGTGTCACCCAAAGAAACACAAGAACACCTAAAGAGAACACAAAAAGAGAAGAATAGAGTATAAAAACTCCACACCAGGGAGTATCAGATCCATATCTTGAGGCAAGAACACTCAAACTATAACTAAAAAATTAAAAGACGAAAAGCTGAAATCTAACTATCTAACAAACAATGAAGGAAAAGAACAAAAAGGGGAAAACATCACAAGGGACTGAAAGCAACATCGCAATTAAACTTAATTAACATCACAATGAGCAAAATAACCACTAAGTACATGATTTCTCCCATCCGTTAATGGCATCATAAGACCATCGTGGGTCCTAGCCATCCCCCGCGCATAACGTCCCAAGCCACCGATTGGATCATCATTGCTGTCATGACAGGAACGTCACTACTAAACATGCTACAATAATCATAAGGAAATCCAACATGCTAGTAGTAAAGCATAAGATAACATCATCTAACCTACGCTAATCATCATCATAAGGAAATGCATCAAACTAACATCATCTACACATGATAAACAAGCATCCCAATGAAAGCATAAATCACAAGGAAGCATACTCTGAAGATCGAAGTACTAAGTGAAAACATCCAAAAATGATCATACTAGGCTCAAGATCGTCTTTGTACATTGGTCCCTAGCAATGGTGAAGGTAGCTACGCCTCCCAATCACGTGGCACCCATAGGTCCACACCCACCATGCTGATGGAGATAATGATCCAACCACAACCACATGCAAAACAAATATCCATGGCTAACACACACACCAAGTAGTATGATAACTGAACCCAAGACAAAAAAATTGCATAACTACAAGTCCTGGTCAGACATCTCAATAGGCTACTAAGTAGGAGCTGACATCATGGAGAGTTGCTTGGCATCAACAAGCCTAAGCTAGTATAGGTAGCTACTCTTCTTAACAAAAGGCGCACAACCTAGGGCGGCAACTCTTCACGATGGAAGGCGCATAACCTACACATTTTATTATCTTGTAATTATTACCACCCAATGTTTTAATTTAATTATCACTTATAGAAAACTTCCTCTGCCAACTGGGAAATAGTCACTAGGTTGTAGGATAGAAGCCCTCCATATGCTACTCTACCCTACCCATGCTCATCCAACGATGAGTGCCTGTGGGCATGCAAACTCCCAACCCAACCCTAATGATCATAATTTTTGAAAGTACCACAGAAGATCGGGCCCCGCAGGTCACCCGATAGATGTACATGTGTGTGATGCACCACCATCATAGAGATCATACACAAGGACAGGATGAGAATGCAAACAAAAGTCAATCAACCGAAACATAATCGGGATGACAGATGCTACACACATCCCAATGCAACAAAAGATTCAGAAGTGTTCTGACTAGTATCCAAATGGATCATCCAAGTCCACAAACTACAATGTGATAAGAAAACTCTAGAAAATAGGGTGGCACACAAAACGAGGTAAAAACCCCAAATTTTGAAATTTTTTTAAAATTAAGACCCATTTGGTTTTTGGGTGCAAAAACTCCAAAAATCCAAAAATAAATAAAATCGGACACCGTATGCAAAAACGGCCAACATAATGGCTCAAAAACACAAACCCCATTTCAAAAATAGGGAAAATGTTCATACCCAACCAACCAGGCCGAACTAGCAAACATAAATGGAGGGGAACACTAGTTCTCAACCTCCTAACATATTGCTACAAGAAAAGGCCGAAGCAGAAATAGAGCAGAAACATTAAAATGGGAAGGCCCTACTTGATAACAAAAGGGGCCGAAACTGAAACTCGCAGAATAAAAAAAACAATCTGTCAAAACTGCTAAAACTGACAGAAAAGTAAGAACTCCTTGAGCTAAATCCAACAAGACCAACCTTGCAAAGATCCGACGCTCACAGCTCCCACAATGAACAAAATAATAATCCTTCAGAAGAGGATTTCCAAATTTGCTCTCCAATTTTAATTTCCAAAATGTGAGAACTGAATAATGAATTCACTTTTCCAATACTTATTCATTTTGAGTGAATAACTGATTATGAAAAATAGCTAGCTGGAGTAGTTAAACTCTAAATCAACCCAAATGAAAATAGATTATTATCCAAAATAGAAATTCACCTAAGGCAAAGCTGCCAGAAATTAAATCTGAAAAGATTTAAAACCCAAAACCCAAAATCACAGAAAATCACTTAACACTTTCGTGAAAAATGCGAAGTTCTAAATGCGCAGACATGCTCACTGGTCTAATCACATAATGTAGATGAGTTTGGATTTACTAATCACTGAAAGGTTTTAATTAACATAACTAAAATAAGGATATGTCGACCATACAGGGATGACATTGGTAATTATGAATAGCTGAATCACTATCTCCATGTGCCACTGCTAGGGATATAATTCGTACACACTAAAACACTTGATCAAGTGCAATTGCATATAATATCATAGCTGAAGCAACATGTATTAAAATACCTATTTAATCCATTTACATCACTCATGTTCACAGAAAGCATAAAGATACAAGAATGAAGTGAATAACCATAGCATAACATTCATCTCATAATCATAACTAACAAATATGTCCAAATAAACCATAAAACTAGATATCATCATAGATCTACTATAATCTCAAAATAGCATCAACATACAAAAATGATAAACTAAACAATATAGCAGTATAACATCTATGGTACCGAGTCAAAGTATAACATACGACCCTTGGGTCATCATAAGGTACAAAATAAGAGTATCAAGTTTCTCTCAAATCAAAATAGACAAGCTATAGACTACAAACACAAGAGGCACTACACTTTTTATTCTTGAAACATATTCTCTTGCACTCCATGGATAGGGAGCTCTAAGCATTTTGAACTCATGGAATCATTTGGATAGAAGGGTTTAGGGTGTAACACATTTTTAGTGTACATTTCTAGCACCCACCATGGGGAAGTACATCTTAGTTTTGCTCTTCTTGTTGTTGCATTTTTTCATTTTCTACATTCTATTCATAATATTTTTTTTTGTAGTTGCAGATTTTAGGCGACATTTTTCTTGTTTTATATGACAATTCTTATAACTGTAGGGTGGTACATTTTGGAAATAGTGTTGCATGACTATGCTGAACTTTGTCACATTGGTATAGTAAGTTTTTTCACCTATCTTAGGTAGAACTATGGCACAAGAAGATTCTATCGCATGGACATACTGAGAAGTGTTACACAACAAACTTCCAGCAAAAGCTATCACCTAACTTGTATTTGGTTGTTGTTTGGGTGATTTTGTCAGTTTTTCAGTTGCTTCTTGCTACTTATTGGTTTTTATAGGGCTGTAGCTATTTTATAGAGATTTTTTTGAATATTACATGATGTTTTGAAGCTAACTTGTGGGGTTAATGGTTGTGGTTGTAGGGTGTTACCTTGAAAGATTTTCCTAAATTGCCTTTAAAAAAGAATGCATGTCAAAGTTGGTCCGCCTCACAATAGGTGTATAATAATCATGCTCAAGGCCATGCTTAGGAATAGTTTATTCAATCTAAGGATTATTTTTCCCCACCATGAGGTGCATTTAATCTTGTCAACCCAGGGACGTATAATTGAAATGGTTGACTCAATATGTGCACCAGGTCTCTTAATGAGTCATTATGATTATGCTGTAGGAAAGTAAAATGTATGGAAAAGAACCTACACTGGTGCTGCAAGAAACTAACACACTTAACTCTTTACTGAAATAAATATTGGAAATGTAATGAAATGCTAACATCTATTCCAACTCAGTTCATCTACTATAACTATTCTTATAGATACTACATGAACATTCACAAAGTATGATGCTACAGGAAGGAACTTATAGCTTCTACTTGCAAAATTAAGGATGCTAGAGAAAAAAAAATCTACACTACTCTAATCTAATCCACCTCCCAAGTGGGCCCCCTTGGTTGGCTTCTACTAATCTACTAGCATAGAATATAAACCAATAACTATTCCATTACATTTTAGAATTTCATTACATGGTAACAATACATAGAACTGTAAAAACAACTCAGTGCAAAAGTTAATAGTTTCTTGTCATAAACTTTGTCCTTCTAACTAAACTAACACACTCGATTTGATCTCTATAAATAGAAGATCGACATTTATTCCAAAATAGAAAAGTAAACAACCTAGCTATAAATCCACAGGAGAGAAAGAAGGAAAAAATAACAGTTCAAGGCAAGAATAAAAGATAATGGCTTAAGTCGGGAATAATAAAGTCTAGACAACCACTTTGACATAGCAATAAACACAGAGAATATAGCAAGTCTTCATGGCTCCTCCATACTCGTAGCCATGTCCTTTGGTACCATTATGACTTTTCCACCGTGGCTAAACCTCAACATCCTTCTCCTTGAATGCTATTGACTGTCTTCAATGTTCATCTTTGAATTCTTCCAATCATCTTTAGCTTCATTACTAACATGTTAGTTATAATGCATAGATATTTGCAAATAAGCATGATCTAATTAAATTCAAATATTAGGACACACATTCTGATGATTATATGAAATACTACATCATAATATGATATTGGAAAAATATGACATACTATCTACCCATAGGTTAATCATCAGTTTAGGTAACCATAAGTTCACACATGTTTTGATGAAAATGAAATAGAGTATTAACAAAGTGTTTAAAACTATCATGAAATAGAGGCAATAATTAGCCTCATCATCTGCCCCTTGGTAAACTAATGCTTGTCCTCAAGCATTGCATTTCCTAGTCAATGACCAAAATTCCCCAACTTTAGTCCTTCCTTTCTTGCTGCTCTTGAAGATATAGTAAAATCCTCTTGTTCTTTCCCAAACTTCCCTTCTTTTTTCTTCCTATAGCTTATCAAGTCTATCAACATTAATGTCATATAAAGGCCACATGAGCATTGGAGGTTGCATAGTGAGTGGGTACCATAACTCTAGTCTAGCCTATTTCCCTAGCTCTATATACTTTGAAGTTCAATGAAGGGTAGCCTCCAAATTGATGGGACTATGTGGCTCTGGCCTCTTAAGTGACTCAGGTAATTTGGCTCACCTACTTCTAACACCAGCCATGGCTCTCTAGAAAGAAAAGTAGGGTAAGTTCTCATAACCAGCATAGGACTTTGTTCTAGTAGCGAAGATTCTATCCCTTACTCCCTTGTTCTTATCCTCATAAGTTAACTTAAACTAGTCCCTAAGAACTTCTTCTGGTTTACTGCTCTTAGCTCTTAAGGGCAGGGGCTTTGTCCTTTCCTCATCTCTGTAATTATTTAGTTGCCTATCATAGTTTTCTTCATTATACATCCAAGACATCAAAGCTCTTAAATGTATATCCCCTATATAGAGTAAAGGATTCCATTGGGTTTTTGAAGGTAAAAGAAATTATGCACATATAATTCACAGAGAAAATTCTACTTCTAGGATGACAGAGTCTGATATAAACCATAAAATTGCTGGGCTGATTTAAATTCTGCATTATATTCTTTAAGGGTTAGCATAAGTTGGAATAAAAGAAATTGTTCCTTTAAACACATAGCATAAATCCTAGGTGGCAGCTTGAAAGCAAGTGTTTGATTGACCAATTTGAGAGTATGATCCATTCAGTTTTTTGATTTCCCAATTGCTCCTTCAAATCTACGATTTCTTCACCTTGGGATGTTATGACTTTCTTCATCTTTTTCCTCTCCTTTTCCCATAAGGCCTCAACAAACATATGTTGTCAAAACAATTGGAAAAGGAGTTTCTGTAGGGTAATGGAATCACTATCTTCTTCATAATTTCTTTTCCTCTTTTTCTATTCCCTCCATAACTGTTCTACAAAATCAATAAACCATGTTGATTTATAGGAAATTAGGCCAGTGTTTGGATAATCTTGTTCAGGAACTGTTTCCTCTGTACTTCCTAAAGTATCTGTTTGGATTTTCATTGACTTCAACCCTATATTCCTCAATAGGGTTTTTAGGAATGTTTGCAGTTTTAGGGTGAGGAGGAGAGTGGTTAGGAACAACTTGTACTAGGGACTCTTTAGTAGATAGCTTTAATGAAGTGGATTCTTTAGAAATTTGTCCTCTTATTCTAGGGCTTCTTCTTATGGAGGTTTCTTCTTGTATTACGACCTTTTGACTACTTCTTCCTTTTGGGGTCTTTGTTGTAGGAGTGACTACTTCAGGACCCTTCTTAGTTCTTTTTTGCCTCACAAATGTAGGGTTTGGCTCTTCTTTTACCAGAATAGAGATTTCTTCTTTCAATTTTCATTTTCTCTTTGTTCGGCTAGAGGTAGGTTTCTAAGCTTCTTGAATAGGTAAAGACACATTTTCTTGCACATTTTTGGCTTTAGCCTCTTGAGTATTTTGCTCAATGGGTTCATCAGTGGGAACTACATTCTCTTCACTGGGCTATTCATTAAGGGCAACCTAGGGTTGTAGGGTTTTAGCTTGGACAAATTCTGCCCATGACATGGGAGAGACATCCCTAAGTGATCTTTTTATGAGTAACTTAATTAGGGCATGATGGGTGACAAAATTGTCCTTCCCCTTTTGGGTTTCTTCAACACTAATACATAGCATATTGTACAAGGAATTAGGAACATTTACTGGATAATTATGCCTTATACAACTGAGCAATTTAAAATGGTGTGCATGTAAATATGAAAATTTTCCTTCACATGTAAATATGCAGTAGAAGAGACATTCTTTTGCAACTTTTCTTGGTAATATCCATTTGAGGATCGGTTGGTATGACAAGCTGAGCCCTGGCTGATCTTGCATCATGCGTATTGGAATAATGTTATCCTATTGCCGGTAACCTAGTTACTTTTGCTATACACTCTTTTGTAGCATTCACTATTAAACCCCATACAAAAGCTTCTCCTTCATCAAACATCCTTGCAAATTTTGTGGTTGCTTCTTCATCAAATGTAGTTAAACTTAAGAAATACCCTAACTAGTCACATGCATTAAATCTCCTCACTACCTCTACATCTGAGAGAAAAACAATATGCTCCATTGGTTTTGATCATTGTAATTGTCCACCCATTTTTGCTTAACACTTTCATTATCTGCACTAATTGCACTATTTCCCCCTTATGAATTCAAGCTTCTTTTGTTATTATTTTACAGACCCATTTTCACATTTTATTTGACAAGTAATTAATGTCATAATGATTCATTATGAGAAATAATATGGCTTTAATGATAATAAATCATGGACATGTGAAAATTGTTTGAAAATGAGATTCAGATCACTTAAAATTTAAATACAAGTCACATCACAACCTGGCAATAAGAAATCATTCAAGAATAAGGGGTACAACACCTAGACACTTGTGTACTTATGACAATTGAATTCCATCAATAAAGGAAGTATGAAGATTTGTAAAAATATTTATGAATAAATAGGAATTTCATTGGGTTTTAGTATCCTCCTTGCCCCATACAAAATATGGACAAGTATCCACACTTGTCAGACTTAGTACGAGGTATGGAACTGGCATAACACATCCATAATATAAAGAATGTAGTATTGGATATAAGCAATAAAATTTGTGTACTATAAATGAATAATAATTTTAAAATCTTATACCTAACAATTGATTGTCACATGTACCAAAAGGTGACAGAAGATACATCAATAGTGACAGTATCCATTAGCAAACTTGCGGTGTTTATTGAAAGCATTAGAAAATGATGACATGGAAGGTGGATGGGTGGAAGGTAATGAAATGAGATGAGATGAGAAAATGAATGGAGAAATTTGGAACTTTATGTGGGCATAAAGTTTTTATTATGGGCATGCATAAAGAAATTATTGTTGAAGAGCAGCAAACAGAAGGTTAATACCTTCGGCTACAGGAAGCATTACCTAGTGCGCATTTGAATTTGGCCATTGAAACTATTGTAGGAAGTCCTCTTTTGTTTGTGGTCATTTATATAACTTGAGTCTATGACCATTGACTAACAATTTAGAAGGCATTGGATCAATGGTAATTAATTGGACTGCTCCATTGTCAAAGACATGTTTAATTTCACATGGTCCCAACCATCTTGTCTATAGCTTTCCCAACATATCTTGAAATCTGGAATCATATAGGAGTGCCCAATCACCAACTTGAAATGGTTTATTTCTTATGTGGGATTCATGCCATTACTTTCTTTGTTTCTACACAATTTTAGTACACTCTACAGTAGCTTTGCACATTTCATCCAAAGAGTTAAGATGTAGAAGATGTTCTCTCTATGCTACAGGAAGTTCAATGTCCAACTCCAGTGCAGTTCTTAAATTTTTTATGTTCAAATTCAATGAGGAGTATTACTGCTTTCCCATATAGTAGCTCAAATGGTGTGAATCCTATAGTAATCTTCCATGTTGTTCTGTAGGCGCAAACAACTTCTTGTAATCTGCTAGTCCAATCCTTATAGTGCAAATGAACTGTCTTTGTTAGGATGTTCTCTAGCTCCCAATTTGTGACTTCTACTTCTCCATCAGCTTGAGGGTGATAAGGATTTGATTTTCAGTGCCTGAGGTTATATTGTTTCATTAGTTCTGAGATCAGATTAGAGGTAAATTGTGCACCTTGGTCAGTGACTAGTTCTTTGGGTACACCATAGCGAGTAAAAATTTCTTCATTCATAAATTTTGCAACTTTTTGATCACGAGCATGCTTCATAGCTTTGACTTCAACCCATTTTGTCAGGTAATAAGTGCACACAAGAATATATTATTCCCATTGGATGGAGGATCAATTGGACCAATGAAGTCCATGCCCCATTTGTCAAATAGTGTTAATGCCATTTGTGTTGGCCCATCCTTTGACACTTATCACACTTCCATGTATATTTGACTACATCTTTGTGAAGTGTAGGCCAATAGTAACTAGTTGTCAAGATTTTCGAGGCTGTTCTTTTTGCTGCAAAGTGCCCTCCACATGGTTCATTATGACATGCATGTAGAATGTCATATGTCTAATCTTCTCTCACACATCTTCTCATAACTTGATCAAGTCCAGTATAAAATGAGAGATTATCTATCCAAGAGAAATGGAAACTTTTCTCTACAAGCAATTTCTTTTCCTTGTAAGAAAAATGTTTTGGCATTTTATTAGCTACAATGTAATTAGCAATATCTGCATACAATGGAGTTTGAATAGCGATACGAAATAAATGCTCATCTGGAAATGCATCATTTGCCAGAGTAGTGTCATTATCATCATGATGGATTCTTGATAAATAATTAACTACGACATTGGCTTTTCTAGGCTTATCAATGATCGTTATATGAAATTCTTGTAACAATAGTAAACATCTTGCTAGCCTACTTTTTATAGTGGGTTTATTCATGAGATATTTAATTGCTACATGATTAGTATGAAAAAATATGGGATAGCCAGTTATGTAATGCCAAAATTTGTTCAAGGCATAAAATACTACTAATAGTTCATTTTTTTTCACTATGTAGTTTAATTTTGGTCCACGAAGGCTCTTACTAATATAATATATTGCATGTTAAATATTTTGAGATTATTGTCCTAGAACTGCACCTATGGCATAGTTAGAAACATATATATATATATATATATATATATATGTGTGTGTGTGTGTGTGTGTGTGTGTGTGTGTGTGTGTGTGTGTGTGTGTGTGTGTGTGTGTGTGTGTGTGTGTGTGTTGTGTGTGTGTGAAAAGGAAAATTTTAGTTAGGGCCTTCTAAAACTGGGGCTGTAGTGAGAAGTTCCTTAAGCTGCAAGAAGACATTATTATATTTAGGTGTCCAACTAAATTTAGCTTCCTTGGTCAATAATTTATACAAGGGACTAGCTATTTTGCTGAAATCTCTTATGAAATGTCTATAATATCAAGCATGACTTAGAAAAGATTCGACATCTTTCAACTTTTTAGGTATGGGCAATGTTTGAATTACCTCTATCTTAGTTGGATCCAGTTGTATTCCTAAAACTGATATGAAATGACCAAGTACTACACCTTCTTGCATGAGCAAGAAACATTTTTCACTATTAAGTACTAGATTATGTTCTTGACACCTTACCAAAACCTTTTCAAGATTCATCATTGCTTCCTCAAATGTGACTCCAAATGTTGTGAAATCATCCATATGTATTTCCATACAATCATGTGATATATCAGTAAAGATGCTAATAATAGCTTGTTGAAATGTTGCAAGAGCATTACATAGACCAAATGGAAAGACAAAGTATGCAAAAGTACCCCATGGGCATGTGAATGTGGTTTTGTCTTGGTCTTCAGGAGCAATACTGATTTGATTGTAATCACTATACCCATCTTGAAAAGAGAAATACTTCTTGCTAGCTAGAGTGTCTAGAACTTGGTCTATAAATGGTAAAGGAAAGTGATCCTTTTTGGTGACCTTGTTCAATTCTTTGTAATATACAAAAATTCTCCATTTTCCTCCCTTTTTGGGCACTATGACTAGGGGTCACACCCATTTACTATTAGATATAGGATAAATAAAACTAGCATCAAGCAATTTTTGTAATTCAATTTTAACTATTTCTCTAAGGCTTAGATTTATCTTTCTCTAGTGGTGACAGAGTGGTAGAAACCCTTCATTGATGTATATCCTATGAGTGCACAATGTAGGACTCAATCCTTTCATATCACTATAGTCCCATGCAAAGGCCTTTTCATTCCTTTGAAGCAAATTTGTTAACTATTCCATTTGTATGGGTGTTAATTTGGGATTATCATGGAGATTATGACCTTTGGATAATTCAACAGTAGTGGTAGATTCTATCATAGTAGCTTTAAAGATTGGACTTGCTTCTAATTAACACAATAAAAGTGGATGAAGAATGCCAATTTCTTTGAGTAGAGTACAATTCTCATCACATTCCTCATATGTGGTTAATTCCAATGTAGAACTTTTAGATACATCTTTTTCTACCACACAACTATTAGTAAGAATACTCTAAAGTACTAAATCTTCCTCCTACAAATTTAGAAAGGATTTCTTATGTGACATCATGAGCTGTGCTATAGAATTTAAGTTGTGCTATAGAATTTAACTCCTCTTCTTCATCCCCAAAATTTGGCCAAATAGATGTGCTTAGATTTGGTAATGGTTGTGCTTGAGGATATAAGTCAAATTTCTTTGTTGCTTGGCCATTGGATATGGTCATATTCCCTAATCTACAACTTATATTTGCATCAGCTATAGCTAACCATGGTTAACCTAGGGTGATAGGGTAACCAGAAAGATTAACTTCGGGGGACAAAATCATCAAGTCTATAGGATGCTCTAGAGAGTCTAAGGTTACAACTATGTTTTCTATCATCCCATCAGGGGTAATAGTAAAACTATCTACAAGTTACAAAATTGTTGGAGTAGCCCTTAATCCTTCTATTTTCAACTTCTTCATAGTATCCTTGGTCATGAAATTTATAGTAGCACAAAGATCTATTAAAGCATTTTTAACAGACTGACCATTTATACTGACATTCACAACTAGACTACCTAGATCAAAATATTTTGGGGTGATCAATTTTCCTAACATAATGTCAGGCAATTGTCCTACAACATGAATTGTGGTGGGGTCATTTTTCTTCCTTCTAGGTTTCTTCAAGTAGGCATCTCTAATGGAATTTTCTATGGATTGGAACATCTTTAATGGCTTGGAATAGGGGTATTTGGACATGCATGTTCTTCAACTGATCAACAATATCAAAAGGTTGTTCCTTTGTTTGTGCAGGTTTACTTTGTATAAGATTTTCTCAAAAAGGAGGTTCTGCTACTGGTTGAGCTTGGTTTGAGAGAGTAACATTGGTTGGGTCAACCTCTTTAAAGATGGGGGGTTTTGATGCTGCAGGGGTATCCAATATTTCAGTTATACGAGGTGGTTTAAGTGCTGGTAAAGTTGTACCAAATCTTAGATGTATATCTACAACACTCATAGCATAAGTAGGATATTTTTGAGGATCAAAAAAATACATGGGTTGTTGTGGCTATTGACTATTTAGATTTGGTTGAGGTTGTGCAGGTAGTTGTGTCTACTTTTGAGGTCTAGGATTTACAGGTGGTGGCATTAGAGCAAGTTATTGAACTGGAGGTGGTAATTGTGGAGTATTGGTATTTTGGTTAGGCCATTGTTGAGGTCCCCTCCATTGGTTTGTAGACTATCAACTCCCTTGGGGTGGTTGCCATTGATTTTGCTAGTTTTTCCAATAGTTCTACTAGTTTTGCCATTGGTTATTCTATTGGTTGGGCTAGGATGATTGGGAATTTTGAGGCCATTAGGGCTATTGTGGATAGTTTTTTTCCAGCATTATTCCAATTAGGTTGATGATATTGTGGAGGACCTTAAATTATGGTTTTGCCATTAATTACCATATGCAATTGAATTTTGAAAAGGGTCCTGAGGCATACCTTGATGTTGGGCCCATGGCCGATGTTGAGCAACAAAAAATACTTGTTCATCATCTCCATCTATCTTAAGATAATCAGTTGAAAGATGTTGAGTCTCCATACTTGCAACCAATTTACATTGGAAATCCTTCTTTTTCTTTTGGCAATGAGGGCAATATTCAGCTAGTTGTAATTGAGCTTCGACATACTTCTTCTCGGCAGTCATTGTGTCAAGATGTGTAGCAACATCATCTATAATAGCTTTCTTGAAATCCATCAATAGGTCAGATATCTCAAGCTTTGAAATACCTTGGCTGATTCCTTTAGTGATTGTGGAGCGAGGTATGCGACCTTTCTTTATAGTTGACCTTGAATAGTTTTGATAGATCTTCTTGAGGTCATCCTAGGAAGCTTGATATACATCACCACCAGCCATCAGGTCTAGTGCTTCTAGGAAATTATCATTCACACCTCCAAAAAGACTAGCTTTTGTGAATCCTCGAACAACACATGTTGAGGGTTACATAGTCTTCCAATGTTTCTTCCTCTTTTTGTGATATCCTAAATACATCATCTCCTCTTGAACCAGATGCTTTGCAATACTCCTTATATTTATCTAGAAATAGAGTTTGCATTTCATCCCAAGTTCCTATTGCATTAGCTCCTAAGCCCATGAACCATCAAAAAGTTGACTCTTTTAATGTTTGTAGAGATAATTTTAGCTTATGAGCATCAATGTTGTAGTCAAAACTATGATAGAGTATGTCAAACTTAAACAAGAAAGTATCAGGGTCTTCAGTTGCAAGGCGATAGAACTTTGGGAGAGTAGTTGGAGGTATGTTTTTGAGATTAGCATTGGTTACAAGACTTGGAAGAGGGAATGGAAAGGTGGGTTGTTCCATTATTGGAGGTATTAGATTTTGAGGTTGCTACTAAAAAGGAACATTAGGTACTAGGTTATTAACAACTAGTGGATTTAGAGCAGTGTTATCAAGGAAATTGACCAAAATTTCAGCAAAAGGTTGAAGAGCACTTGTATCTATAGGTTTTTCTCTTGAGGATGATTCTGTAGGGAAAATAGGGCTTGCATCTTTGAAAGGAAACTCAACTTCTTCTTCTTCAATTTCTTCGTTCAAATTAACAGACTCCCATGGAAGAAATCTACCATATTCATCTCATTGTCTTCCTCTTTGATGCATGCAATTGAATTTTTCACACTAGTGAATAAAATTTGAGATTTGAAAATTTCTAAAAAAAACTTAAATAAGAACTATGACTAAAAAATGCTCCTAGCTTGACACCATCCCTTGCAACGGTATAAAAAATGGTCTACCTCACAATAGTTGTATAATAATCATGCTCAAGGCCATGCTTAGGAATAGTGTATTCAATCTAAGGATTATTTTTACCCACCATGAGGTGTATTTAATCTTGTTAACCTAGGGTGTATACTTGAAATGGTCGGCACAGTATGTGCACTAGGTCTCTTAATGAGTCATTATGATTATGCTACAGGAAAGTAAAATGCAAGGAAAAGAACCTACACTAGTGCTACACAAAATTAACACACTTAACTCCTTACTAAAACTAATACTGAAAATGTAATGAAATGCTAACATCTATTCCAACTTAGTTCATCTACTATAACTGTTCTTATAGATACTGCAGGAACATTCACAAAGTATGATGCACAAAGTATGATGCTACAGGAAGGAACTTACAACTTCTACTTGCAAAATTAAGGATACTAGAGAAAAAAAAATCTACACTACTCTAATCTAATCCACCTCCCAAGTGGGCTCCCTTGGTTGGCTTCTACTAATCTACTAGCACAAAATATAAACCAAGAACTATTCCATTACGTTTTAGAAATTCATTACATGGGAAGAATACATAGAACTATAAAAACAACTCACTACAAAAGTTAACAGTTTCTTGTCATAAAATTTCTCCTTCTAACTAAACTAACACACTTGGTCCAACCCATATAAATAGAAGATCGACATTTATTACAAAATAGAAAAGTAAACAACCTAGCTATAAATGCTCAAGAGAGAAAGAAGGAAAAAATAATAGCTCAACGTGGGAATAAAAGATAACGACTTAAGGTAGGAATAATAAAGTTTGGACAACCGCTTTGACATAGAAATAAATGTAGAGAATATAGAAAGTCTTCATGGATCCTCCATACTTGCATCCATGTCCTTTGATACCATTATGACTTTTCTACTAAGGCTAAACCTCAACATCCTTCTCCTTGAATGCTATTGTCTATCTTCAACATTCATCTTTGAATTCTTCCAATCATCTTCAGCTTCATTACTAATAGGTTAGTTATAATGTAGAGATATTTAGAAATAAGCATTATCAAATTAAATTCAAATATTAGGACACACATTCTGATGATTATATGAAATACTGCATCATATATATGATATTGGAAAAAGATGACATACTATCTACCCATAGGTTAATCATTGGTTTAGGTAACCATAAGTTCACAAATTTTTTGATGAAAATGAAACAGAGTATTAACAAAGTGTTTAAAACTATCATGAAATAGAGGGAATAATTAGCCTCATCAAAAGATTCAAATACACAAGGGCTACTAAGGGTTTTTTGCAAGGCTTCCCAACACATAAAAACCAAACACATGATTGTATTTCTTTCATTTTGTGTGCAACATCTTACTAGTTGCTTCATTTTCTAGGTGTGTTTGCAGGAAGTGATTAAGGTAAAAAAGTATTCTCTTCACCTTGTGGTGAATCAAAAATCTTGACCCTTGAGAGTGGATCCAATTTGTGGTAGTTAGAATCCTTTAAAGGGCCTGCTCTTAGACAACCTAAGAGGAATGACCCAAATAGGGATAAGCTAACACCCAACTCTTCCAACCCACTATAAAATGAAGGCTATCAAGGACACAAAACCTTGATAGATGTAATGTTTGTCTTCACTTAGTGTGATTGCTTATGGGATTTTGACCATAAGGAGATCACTAGGCAAGAACACTTAAGGTGCTCTTGTGGCCATGAGATCTGTTACCCACCACAAGGTGAGGTGTCCCTTAATTGGGTGCAAGAGGAACATTATGAATGAAAGCCCTTTCTAAATACCCTAAGTTAGTAAGTACCCTATTTTTTCGCTCAACTTCTTGGTGCAAGGATTGATCCTAGTGGACTACTTAGATCACCCCAAGATTTTACACTCACCATATGTGTTCCCTTGGTTGTGCTTATGGAACTTCAATGACAAAGCCAATATCTGTTGTGGGTAACCACTTGGTGTGAGGTGAAGGAGCATCAAGCATGGGCCAAGTTTTTGAGTAATGAACTGTGACTCTAAGGAAGATTGCTTGGCTACTATTTTTGATTATATTGACAAGTGTTAACATCGTTGCAAATCAAACATCTCAGTAAAATTGGTAGGAAGGCTATTCTGATATCACAAATGCTCATTGGGAAGGTTGTTTTTACCCTTGTTCAATTGTTTGAGACATGTTAAAAACCCATACTAATTGCAAACCTTGCTGTTAATTGACACGAACTAAAATCTTGCACTGATGGATTTGAAAATTACCTAATTGTCAAACTAAAACATGAACTATTTGAGTCAAAAACTTGTCCTTTTTCACACAAAAATGACACTCTATCACACATACTCTAGAGAAATATCGCACAACTTTTATTTCTAAAAATTGTATCACCCTACTGTTATCAAGTCTATTGTCCTACTCTAGGAAAGTCTATCATCCCGCCTTGTGTGAACTATCACCCAAGAGAAAAGTATTGCCCTGTTATTGTGAATTGTGTTGCACGATATATTGTGTTGTCCTACTATCACTTGGGTTTTGAGAAAATATTGCTTGAGACTATTTGAAGCCAAAATAGTGTCTACATTTTTCTTTTCCCGATCTAGGGTCTTGTCACTCAAGTCCTTCCTAGTCATGGCCACACATATGTATATTAAGTGCTATCAAAAGTTGAAAAGATGGGTTTAGTCCATCAGATGTAAGTTTTGAAACATCATTGATGATCACTTGTCAAAATCCAGTTACCATACTATACTAGCTATTCACTATTGAGCTTCTTTCTTGCTTGTTCGATTTGAGTCACTAGTGCTGTAAATTCTTGAGCTCCTTTGACAAGCCATCTATTTTATCTTGACAAGTGATTATTATTGATTGTAAGAGCTTCAAATCTAAAACACTTCTCTCATCCTATTAAGCAAAGAAACATCCTTACATGCTAGTCAGAACTAGGTTCCAAGTTGGTAATGGTAGTCATTCCCCTTAAGTTTTCACATAGTTAGAAACTCCACTGAGATGTCCTTGCAGACAACCTTGTGTGGAAGACCCCAATTCTAGCTAAGCATAGACAACCAATATTCAACACAATCCACTTTATAGTTTTGAGAATCCATTTGGAACACCCTTTGACACACCCACAACTAAAAATACTTTGAACAACATGCATCTTGCCAAGATCAAACACCACTTAAAAGAGAAAGCATGCAAAAATGAAAGACTTTTGGAAATTATCCACACTAGGAAAAGAGTGGATCAACAAGCTGATGCTAACCACCATACACACAATGAGAAAACTAGAAGAGATTATTATCATAATCCTTTTGAACACATTCCTACTAGTGGAAATCATGGCAATCACTCACCTCCAAGGACTCCTAGAGTCAATGCAAGGGAATGGCCTTCACCACCTAGACAATCACAACATGAAAGTAATGAGGAGATCACTAGTGAGGATGTTGTAAAATTTCAACAAGATGAACTCACTCAAAAATTGATGCTAAAAGCTTTAGAGAAAAATGGGGATCAATATTTTTAGTATATGGAAACCAAAGGATTAAAGCTCCCCCATGACTTTGATGTGCAACAAATAATCCAAAAATGAGAACCTATTGAGGCTGAAATCTTGAGGGAAGAAATGCAAGAACTAAGGAAACAACTTGCACAATTGCAAACTACCAAAGAGCCACCTAAGACATCATTTATTGAATCAATCTATGCTCTTCCATTTGATAGGAGTTTATACTTGCCTCCATTTCCCAAGGATATAGAGATACCTAATTATGACAAATACAATGGACGTGGTGATCCTCATGATCATGTGAGGCATTTCTATGCTATTAGCATGGATTTCATGCATGAGGACTCTTTTCTTATGCGTTTGTTTACTAAAATTCTAAGAGGACAAGCTATGGAGTGGTTCAGAAAATTGACTTCCCCCCTTAAAAAATTTGATGAGCTGGTACAACACTTTATCCAACAATATTCCTACAACATTCAATATATTGTAACTATGCTAGACTTATGCAACATTAAACAAAAGTTGGGAGAAATTTTTGCAACATACCTTCAATGATGGAGATCCTTATACTCTCAGTACCCTCAACAAGTTCCTAAGCCTAAAAAAATTGACATTTTTTTCAACACACTTGTACATTGAACTATACTTTGATTTAAGAAAATAGTTATTCACATCCTTCAATGCCATGGTTGAGAGTACATATCACATTGAAGATGTTGCTATGAAAAGAGGTGATATTGTTATAAACAAAGACAAAAGTAACAATGGAAATAGTAAAGACAAAGGAAAACCTTGGAATACAAACAAATATTTTTTTAATGATGGAGTAGGGGACACTCCTAAGACCAAAGAACCTGCATTTAACCTTTCTAATGCTATCTATGCTACAAAACAACAAGAAGGTTTGAAACCACAAACATTTGACAAGAGCTCTAAGTCTACCAAAGAATGACGTGTTTATACACCAATGGTTGAGCCTTACAAAGTGGTCTTAAAAACATTAATTGCAAACAAGTTAGTTACTTTACCAAATAATTCCCATCCCTATGACCCACCAGTTAGACGTCCTTGGTCGAGAGAGGACCACATTTGCATTTATCACTGAAGCAAGGGTCACAACATTGAAAAGTGTTACAAAATAAAAGATGTAATTCAAGATCTCATTGAGGCTGGTAAAGTTTTCATAGATGGTCTCGTCAAAAATTCTGACCACAAAACTTTTAAACAACCCTTGCCAAAATACAAGAAAGGTGAGACCTCCAAAGCTGCTAAAAATAATCATGATGCCAATATCATCTATGCCTATGCTGATGCAGAAAACCTTATAGGCATGCTTGATCCCATTGAATATCTTTGCATGGCTAGTCCTAATAATGAAAAGTGACCCAATTATGCTACTAAAGATGATAGACCTAAGGTTGTACTAAAAAAAAAAAATTATCCATAATATGATAATGATACTAGAGCTAAAGTGGTCCTCCGAGTGGACGAATCTTCCTCTTCATAGAGGGAATCACTTAACATCGTCACTAGGGGGGCAATCTAAGGTTCTCCTAAAAGTTGCTCATGATCCTAAGAATGCTTAATCTTCTAAAAAATCAACTACTTCTAGGATCTCCAACTATGACCTTGTCAGCAAACTGCAACATACCCTAGATCAAATTTCCTTTTTTGAGTTGTTAGAATTGTCTCCTTTGCACAAGGATATCCTTGAAAAAGCTTTACATTCTACTAATGTTCCCATAGATATCGATGCAAAATGATTCCAAGCTATGGTGAATCATATCTCTTCACCTTAATAACTCACCTTTTTAGAATAAGATAACTGAGCTCTTAGTCATCCCCATAACCTTTCTCTCCATGTCAAAGTCCAAATCTTCTGTACTCATGTTTGTTGAGTCTTGATAGACAATGGTACAGGGTTAAACATCATTTCATTTAATTTAATGCAATAGTTGGACATGTCTAAATTTTCCATCAACCCTAGGTGCAAGATCACTTTAAAAGCCTATGATGAGGTTGGAAGACCTTCCAAAGGTCTAATTTTACTTCCAATCAGAGCTGGTCTAGTTGATAAGAATGTCATTTTCCAAGTCCTAGACATACCACTTGTATATAATTTTTTGTTGGGATGACCATGTATTCATGACATGCAAGCAATACCTACTATGTACCATCAATACATCAAGTTCCCATTCAATGGTACTGAGATAGTTGTCCCCGGTGACAACTCCATGCCTATCAATACATTTTCTACTACCGAAACATTGGTTCCACATAATCGCTCTTCTCATGAGATAACACCATCCTTTATAGAATATTAATAAAAATTGAAAATAATGAACCTTGACATGGGTGAATACACTCTAGACTCTTGTTATTTTAGTTGTTTCCCCTCAGTCTTATGGGAAACCATCTACCAAAAAGAAGCCTTCTGCTTCCACCATGACTCTTTTTGGCACTTTTGTGCAATCCTCAATTCCCCTAGAAGCAAAGAAATAAGAACAAGCAATTAAAGATAGGATCTATAGGGAAGAGGAAGATGAGGAGGGAGTTATAGTCACTACTCCCATTTCTCCTAAATGTTATTGAAAAGGATATAAAATGCTTGCAAACATGGGCTATTAGGGCCACGGGTCCTTAACTGGTAATAAAAAAGCTCTAGTTGAACCTTTAAGTCATACTCAAGGTCATGATACTCGAGATACTACTGGCCTAGGTTATGGGTTAGAAGATGACATATTGACATTTGATCAAAGTGGACCCATGTCTAGAAAATTAGAGGATGATGATCATCCCTTTGTTGCTGCCAGTTCACACAATGGGAACTTTATGCCTTAACCTCTCTCCTTTGGGGAGAAGAACCACTAACTACCAATCATGATGAGGAAGCTTCCACTTCATGACAGCTAGAACAAAATGAATCCAACCATGAAGGCATGAATAGAAGTTAGATTAGACAAAATATTTCTTGTATATTTACTAGAGATTAGAGTATAGGCTCTCACAAGTATGAATGGGAAAGCCAATCAGATGCATCTTATGAACTAGGAGTGGATGTTATTCATGCCTATACAACCCAACTAAATGTAGTTGAAGTGTCTTGTCTAGGGTCAGATGAGTTTGGCTCACAAAATATTTTAGTGGATCCCACTAGTCCCTCTAGGTCTATTCCTAATCTAGACTCATTTGCAACATTTACTATAGACTTGACTTCACATGTCACTAGAGATGAATATTTTCATGTTAAAAACCTTGAAGCTTCCACACCACTCTCATTGATTCATCTTGATCTCATAGATTGGTCGGTCCAAAATTAAAGCCTTGAAATACCATCTTTTGAAAATGACTATGAGATTGCCTATTACCTAATGGTGCAGAGCACCCTCACTATAAATGGATAGTTAAGTCTAATTAGTGAGTTTTAATTGAGTTCTAATTTTAATTATGATTAGTTGTGTTGAGATGAGTTAGTTAATTTCATAACTTTATTTGTTTGTAATAAAGGAGTTGTCATAGTCCATTTTGTTTGTAATAGGCCTAATTGAGCTACTATGTAAAAAATGCTCTTAGGACCTTATTTTGGCTTGTGTAAGGGGTTGATATATTCCACCTAAAGTTCATTGATGGTTTATCCAATTTAGGTTGAGAGTCATTAGTATTAAAATGTGATATACATGCTAATGTGCTGATTTGCATTTCCTAGGTTGTCAACAACTTAGTATTTTGCAAGGATACCTAGCATTTTGAAAGGATAAGAAGATTTGGTTACCATAGAAACACATGATAAGGCTTATATAAGTCAAGGAATTCTTTGTTTATTCTTTGGTTGGCATTAATTAAGAAATCCATCATTGAAAGTACAAAAAAAGTGCTGTCACAACTTGTTTTCTGAGTTTTTTTTATGAGTTTTGATACATTGTACAGATACTTTAATGATGTTTTTAATATTTAATTATTTCTCTGAATTAAATTTCATTTTCACTTGGTCTCATGCTTTGAATCAATTTGGTTGAAAAGTTATAAGCAAATTACTATCAACTAGTCTAGAATCTTGATTTTCAGCATTGTCATGCAAAAAGAGGATTCTATTGCCACTTGACATGATTGAAAATGCTTGATATCTGGTGGGAAGTGGTAATGGATTTTTTAAATTGTATCATATTATTCATTTTGTTTCTATAGACCTTTCAAACAAAGTTATCATGATGCCCTAGGCTGATCCCCGTGGTTGGATGAGCCTGCAGAGAGGGAAAATCTGTTTGGTTTAGAGTTTTTGTGTAAAGAAAGACACCATTAGGTATATGTTATAGAAATTTATTTGAGTCCTCTTTCCAATGGTGTATGAGGTTTATAAATATATGCTGATTGGTGAAGCATTTGAATCATAAACTTAAAATCTGTCCTAGAAGTCTAGAAACTCTTAAAATGCAGCTCAGTGTGGAGCCTGTATCTTTTTAACCAACCATTGGATCTTTATGAAATTTGATTATGTTGGTGAAAAACTAATGTTTCTCATTATAAATGGTGGTATTGAGAATTTTAGTTCTTTTTCAAAAGTTACATCTGTCTATGTATGGGTCTATCTAGAGGCATAAAAGAGCTTGTTTGAAATTTCAGCAAGACTCAAGAAAGTTGTACGGGAAGCATAGATCATCAAAGAACATGAAGAGGAATTATGGGAGTGAAAATTCATGGCATATAGGGTTATGATCAAATAGCAAGGGTTTTGGGATTTCAAGGGAAGTAAGGGTATACCTAGGAGGCAAGCCTTGGGGTTAGGCCTAGGAGGTCTAATAGATTGAAAACTATATTTAGATCATTGGATGATCTTGTTGGTGCTATAGAGAGTTTTATTGAATTCAATAAACCCTCTACATCACCTAAATACTATTTAACTTGTCACTTCTTCCACCAAGGAATTGACAATTAACATTATAGAATTAGATATCAAGTACATTAGTCATAAAAAAAACCACATTGTGGCAATATTTGACCCTCAGAAAAGTAAAAATAAAGACGTATCTAATGGTGAAAACCTCCCTGAGGCACTTGTAGATGAGGTTCTTGGTAGTCTACTAAGCTAATTTTAGGACTCATCTTTGGTTCTCATCAAACCTACACAACCTATCAACTTGGGGATAAAGGAATGACCTAAAATTATTCATGTGGCTCAATCATTGTCAACTAAGGAAAAGGAGACTTTTGCCAAATTCTTTCAAGACAAGAAAATCAATTTCACATGGATTTACTCTGATATGCTAGGTCTTGACACAAATCTTATCATGCATCATTTATCAACCTCTCCTAGTGTAAAACCTATCAAACAAAAAATGAGAAAGATGCACCCACATGTAGCCTTATTGGTGAAAGCAAAGTTAGAAAAGCTCCTGAGTGCAAATTTTATTAGATCCATTGACTATGTGGAATGGATTTCCAACATTGTACTTGTGTCTAAACATTATAAATCCATCCGTGTTTATACTAATTTTAGATATCTAGAGAAAGCATGCCCCAAGGATGATTTTCTGCTACCAAACATAATTATGATAGTGGACATGATGGTGGGTTATGAGATGTAATCCCTCATGGATGGCTTTTCTGGGTATAACCAAATTAAGATTGCTCTAGTTAATCAAGAGACGACAACATTTACATGTGCCTAGGGTACTTTCTACTGGAATGTCATGCCCTTTGGGCTGAAAAATGCTGGTGCTACCTATCAAAGAGCAATGACCACCATCTTCCATGATATGATGCATAAAAATATGGAAGACTATGTTGATGACACACTGGCTAAATCTAGAAAACAAGACACACATCTTGAAGACCTTAGTCTAATATTGGACCATATGGAACAATTTAAACTTAGGTTGAACCCAAAAAAGTGTGCCTTTGGTGTCACATCTAGAAAATTGATAGGCTACATTATCTCAGCAAAAGGCATTGAGGTTGATCTTGGAAAAGTCCAAACTATCATGGAAATGCCTCCTCCAAGAAATATTAGTCAACTTAGAAGTCTGCAAGGATGTCTGTAATGCATAAGAAGGTTCATTTCTTAGTTGGCTAATAAAGCTCAATCTTTTAACAAGAATTTTCATAAAGGCTCTACTCATATCTGGAACAATGAATGTCAACAAAGTCTAGATCAAATCAAAGGGTACTTGGCCAAACCTCCAATTTTGATGCCACCCATTCTAGGAAAACCTTTGATCTTGTATATCTCAGCTACAACTTCTTCTCTAGGAGCCTTATTAGCCCAAAGTGATGAGATTAGTAAAGAAAGAGCTATATATTACATCAGTCAAACTTTGGTAGCTTATGAAATGAACTACACCAAAATTGAGAAAGCCTACCTTGTGATGGTCTTTGCTTCTCAAAAACTTCAACATTACATGTTGGCACATACAGTTCAATTAATTGCTAAAATTGATCCTTTGAAATATTTGTTGAACAAAGTTGCGCTTACTAGTCATCTAGCTAAATGGATGATGATTCTTTCAAAATTTGACATTCAGTATGTTGAACACAAAGCCATCAAAGGATAGGCCATAGCTGACCAATTGGCTAATTTTCCACTAGAAGATACAACACCCATGCAAATTGAGTTTCTAGATTCCTCAATTATGTACATCACGAAGAGAACTTGGAAAATGTTCTTTGATGGTTCTCATACATAGAATGGAGCTGGAACAAGTGTCTTGTTTATTTCTCCTCATGGTTATATGATCCCAAAATCCTACAAACTCTTATTCCCTTGCATAAATAACATTGTGGAATATGATGCATTAACAAATGGGATCAAAATGGCTCTTGAATGGAGAATCATTGAGTTGCAATATATGTAGATTCTCAACTTGTTATAAACCAAGTGAACAATGAATATCAAACAAAAGATGACAAGTTGATCCCCTAAAAGAAGTTGATAGATACTCTAAGGAACTATTTCACTTTTGTAACATTCCAACAAATTCCTAGAGTAGGGAAAAGGCTACCAATGCTATGGCCAGTTTAGCATCTATCCTCCAACTATAAGAACATGAATCACGATTTGAGTTCCTGGTGGAAGAACTAGATCATCTCACCTATGATTCCCTAGATAACAAAGTGATCTGCACTATTGTAGGTCATGATTCCTTCTACTATACAACTATCTTCTCTTACCTGTGTGATCAAGTTATTTTCAAAACCCTCATGTGCAACCAAAAATGCCAACTCCTCTGCAATACTTCACATTACACTTTGGTCTCTGGTGACTTGTATAGGAAAAGTCTACACGAAACATTTCTTAGGTATTTAGAGCTAGAAGAGTCCAAAAAGGAACTTTTTGAAGTCCATAATGATATTTATGGGGCACATTCTAATGGCCTTGCACTTGCTCAAAAACTTCTTAGGACAGGTTATTACTAGCCAACCATGCAAGTTGATACCATTTGTTATGCTAAGTCTTGTTAGAAATGTCAACTTCATGACAACTTAATTCATGCTCCTAGACGTGAGTTGATTCCCTCTATGACATATTAGCCATTTTAGCAATGGGCCTTTGACTTGGTCAAAACAATTCACCCAAGCTCATGTAGTGGTCACAAGTTCATCTTCACAACAACTGAGTATTTTACCAAATGGGTTTAAGCTATGCCACTATCTGCTACTATAGGCAAACATGTTGCCCTATTTATACTAAATGAAATCATTTGTTTTTTATTAGATAAATAGGTTTTACAGGGAACCTGAAACCCAAAAGTTAGTACATAAGAAGGCTGATAATAAGCGTGACAGCCGAGCCATAAAAGTTTAAGTTCAAAGGCTGATAATAAGCATTAAGACCAGCCAAAGGAAAAAGTATTGAGAAAAGATTAGGAAAAGGAAATAGACAAAGCCACATCCAAAAGCCAGCACAAAAAGCCAAAAGGCAGCAAAAAACAAAGGAACAGGCAAGAGTTATTCCTCATTCTTTCACTCCAGATCTTGCATCACCTGAGCAACCTCAAAGGCCTATTGATCCTCCTCCATTTCCATCTGTTGCCCTCTTTGATTCCCCTGGTCCTATGCAAGAGTGGAGTTGTCCTTTTTAGGGTCATCCTCCATTCTGGCCTCGTCTCTGTCATTTCCATCCTCATCCTTGTGCATTTCTTTGTCTTTGATCTAGCCCATGAGAGAGATGATGTTATTTTTGATGGAGCTTAACAAGGAAAATATCTAGTTGGCAAGGTTGTGATTGTAGTTTTCTAGATTGTGTATCCTTTGTTCCACCAGAGTGAGCATATCAGCTGAATCTATCCTCTTGTTGGCATCCATTCCTTCCCTTTTTGCCTCAATGTGTTTCACCTGGTCTTTAACCTCCTTGAGGTCATGGAAGAGCCATTTGATTGATCTGAAATTATCAATCATGCTATTGCCAACATTATTTAAGAGATTCATCCCTGTCTCCCTAGCTCTGTTTGAAATAGCCACAATCATTAGATCAATTAATTCTTCCAGTCACTGCTCTTCTTGATTATCCACTAGGATTTGGGGATTCATGGCCTCCCTAAAGATTCCCATTTTGGTATTCTTGACATTGAAATTAATCCACACTTTCCTCTTGTCATTGGTTTGTACTTCCCCTTCTACATACCTAGATTTCTCCTCTTTTTGATCCTCAGGGTGGAGATGGATAGGAGAAAGGGGTAGCGCAGACATCTCCTCATGATGAGAGTGCACATCCTCCAGGCTCTCCCTCTTGCGCTTCTTCCTTCCACTATTGACCTTTATTTCCTCCTGTGTCTCCTTCACCACCTCCTCAAACTCTAGATCCTCCTCATTGTTGCTACTTCCCTCCTCAGCCTTCTCAGCCTGCTTCTGCCCAAGATCCCTAGGGCTTTTTCTGCTTGGGGTTATGGGAGAGGGGGAATTTTTAACAGTCACAACTTTCCCTGAGGAGGAGACTCCACCTTTCTCAGAACTGAGGTTCTGAATGTCATCTGAGTCAGAGGAGTAACTGGAACTTCCAGAATCCACAGTATCAGTTTGAGGGGGAAACCACATCATTTGTTCTTATGGTATTCCTTCCTCCATGTTATTGATAATGGAGGAAAATTCAAGAAAAAGGATCTCAAATGACTATGCAAGAAATTTTGAATCAAACAACATTGGTCTTCTATCTACTACCCTTAAGGGAATGGCCAAGCTGAGGCCTCCAACAAAAAATTGTTGAAAATCTTACACCAAATAGTTCATAAGTCTGGGAAAGATTGGCACCTATAGATAAATTTGACACTTTGGGCCTATAGAACTACCATTCATACTTCAATAGGGGCCACACCCTTTTCTTTAGTCTATGGCTCTGAGGTCATTCTCCCATTAGAA
Source organism: Cupressus sempervirens (assembly GCA_028749045.1). Lineage (NCBI taxonomy): Eukaryota > Viridiplantae > Streptophyta > Pinopsida > Cupressales > Cupressaceae > Cupressus > Cupressus sempervirens. Next base: position 739,924,944 of record CM053784.1, on the reverse strand, counting down.
GTCAAGATACCCTCCTTGTGGGTCTCTTTACATGGGTTGATAAATGACGAAGACCATAGAGCTGTGCTAGTACAGGAATTAAAGACTCTTGATGAATGTCGTAAGGCTACTTTTGATCACATAAGGGCTTATCAGAAGCACATGTCTACTTAGTATAAAAATAAAGTTCACCCTCATGAGTTTCAAGTAGGTGAACTTGTGCTTAGAGAGAATCCAAAAAATCAGCAACATAAAGAGTAGAAGGGCCAGTTTGAACCTAATTAGTTAGGCCCATACATTATTACAATAGTATTTAGGTCTGGTGCTTATCAACTGTCTACTCTTGAAGGGGAAGAACTTGCAAATCCTATTAGTGTCCTACATTTGAAGAAGTTCTATGCTTAGAGGCTTGCAACTCATATATCTTGTACATACTTATTGATCCTAAACAAATCAAAAAATGTCTTGAAAAAATGACCGTCTTAGTGAAAACCTAGCAATAGGTGCTTTGATGTATCACCAAGAAAAAAAATCAAATTTTTGTTTTTTTTTGAAAAAAGTCCTAACAAAAATTTTCCAAGTGGTGAAAACTTGGAAACATGTGCTACTTGAGACCCTTGCACCTATGTCTATCAGTCTCACTAACTTCACACCACATTTACTAGCTTGGGATTTTTTGTTGTCCTCGTCTCAGGGGCATATCTACTTAGCCTATTGAGGTTTCCTTGTGCATTAGGGTTTCTTTAGCAACTCACACAATAATGTTTCTCAACACTACCTCCAACTTGACATCAAGTGTTTCTAAACACTTTTTAGATAGTTTACCTATAGTCTCTGGTGTTGTGATATTTCTCATTATTAGATTTAAGTCTTGAAGAAATGGACAAGTGACTTACAAACACACACTTAAACATTTAAACAACTGAGGTATGATGAACTTTATCTTCTTTTTGTGTTATCTATGATGATTTATTTTCTATGTGTTCCCTCCCTAATAAGTCTTTTGAGAATGTCATGAACTAGAAGACTGGGGGCATGGGGCATGTTTTACTTTCTTTCTACTTGTGGGTATACATTTTTAGTCTAAGGTGTTTAGAGATTCATGCTTGTCCTACATGAAACTTTGGACCTACAATGTATCATCCTTGTCTATTTTTGCAAGACCACACTCGGGGGTTATCCTGGTGCTTATGCCTTCATATAGGTGTAATCTTGCTAAAACACACTTAGGCAATCTAATTGCATAGTTATCTTTACTTACATGTTGCTGCTTAGATTGGATTTCTGCATACCTATCTAATATAGATCATATTCATATCCTCATAGTTATACTAGTGATGGTTGTATGATCTCATGATGTCCCTAATAAATGCTCAATGATGAAATAAGAGTCTAAATGTTACGCGTTTCTTGTTGGTAAACCACTTTGCATATTAGCTTGCATTTTAGGTTCATTTTCTAGCTCAGTCTTGCATTCCTACATATGGAGAGAGCTCTCTCTTCATCTTTTCATGGACATATCAGCTAAATGCTTTTATATATTCCTTTTCTTTCTTCCTTATCATGTCTTTTCACCTTCTTGATCTTTCACTTCATTTCTATTTTGCTATCCTGTCATCAAAACGGGTTAATCTAAACATCATATCCAAGTGTCACATGTTTCAAAATACATAAGTCTATATCATACACATGAGAGCTAAACATCATATATAAGAGAGATACATGAGAATATTCCAGGAAACATATACATGAACAAAAATAGAAATAGAAACATCACATGAAAACTTAAAATGCTGAAACATCCATCAAACTAAGAGAAGTACACAAATCTATCGATCAAATCCAATCTCATATATATATATATATATATATATATATATATATATATATATATATATATATATATATATATATATATATATATATATATATATATATATATATATATATATATATATATATATATATATATATATATATATATATATATATATATATATATATATATATATATATATATATATATATATACCATAGTACATATATAAGTGTGGGGTCCAAAGTCTAGATATCTATCTCAAAAATATATGGAGTACAATCAAAACTATCAAAAATTGCCAAAATTGGCCTATGACTAACTTGCACCCTCTGCAGTTGGTGGTGGCCCTGGTGGCAGAGCCTGTCTCCTATCCAGTGGTTGTACCACACCCTCTGACCTACTTGCCCACTCTAAATAGTTGGTAAGTCCCTGCCCTAGTGGCACCACACCCCTAAAGGTGGCATAATAATATGTAGTACATGCACCATGATGTGACACCTCTTGCCTAGTAGCATGCAAAACTCATCTACTTGTGCCTGCTCAAACATGAGTTGTTGATCTAGTACTACAATAGTGATTTAGGCTACCTATTGCTTTGCCTCTAAGGTTTGGATCCTCACATAACACTCATTTCCTTCCTTGTTGGGTTTCTCTTCATGTGCCTCCACTCACAATGCTTCTTGCCATCTTAGTGGCACCTCCTCCTCCTACTCCTCCTCCTCTGTCTCCCTAATGGCTTGCACCCACATTCACCTCCTCCCTGATCAAGAACCCTCCCCAACCTCCATCCATCTCCTCCTACACCTCCACCTTTGCTTCCACCCCCTCCATGTCCCCTTGCTATAGGTATGGAATCTGGCTCTATAAAGCATGAAAAAGGATGTCTTTGCATCTCATATAAGTAGGCTAGATCTACCCTGACATCATCTACATCCAAGTGATAATCCCAAAGGGTTTGTACCAAGGCTATTGTCTCTCAAATGGCTATCTGATAATCTAGCATAGCTAGCTATCCTTGTGCCTCATCTAAATGGAAATGAGCATAAGTGGTAGTCTCCACTAAGACCACCTGGTGCTCTACAAAGTGACACCATACTCTACTAATCACAAATCTCTCTACAATATCTGAGTGTCTACCTACTAGTGGTTTGCTATATCTCATGTACTCTAGCTCCCATGCATCTAACTATCTATGGCACTCTCAATAAGGCTGCCATGTAAAAGCTATCAGCTCATCCAAAATCCATCGATAATAGGTGACATCCCCACTATGAGTCTTGGGGACAAATCTTGTATATCCAAAAATGTAAAGTTCGCTCTACTCCCATGGATGCACCCATGGTTGGATCACAACAATGTGTTCCCACACCCAGATTAGTGCTAACATTGCTCCACATGCCTAGGAATGACCCTCATGGTACATAACCTCATGTAACTCATGATACATATCTTCTAGAATAGATAACCCCCATGCCATCTTGTGAGGCCATGCAATCAAGCATGCCACCAGTCTGTCCCATCCTAGTGGGAAGCCCTTTTGGCTATTAGTCACCAAGGTATGAGCAACTAATTAATGTAACAAGCTTGGTAGGGGGTAATCAACACCATACTCATCAATGAGTTTCTCCCAACTCAGATGGTGGTCTAGGATGGTAACATCCTTGAACATCTATTGCATTACTACTTGTCCCTCTGTTAGGGTTTGATCATAGTACACCTGTGACATATAACAAAACTTGGCATCAGTATACCTCACATCAATATTAGAACTTGTAAAAAATAATAGAGAAATTAAACATACAACTCATCAGATTGCCATAGCAAGGTACATGGAGGATGAGATATACATCCTCTAAAGTGATTGAAGCCTCTCTAGTCAATAGATGAAATGTGTTATGCTCACTATGCCACCACTCAACAAGCATAGTAAATGATCCATGGTTCACCTATATATGGGGCATCTATATAACCCATCTCAAGCCCATACTAGATATAGTGACAATCTCATCATTTGTCAGATGTTGTACAACCCACAACCCCACCACTTTGGGGGCTCTAATGAGAAGTGTAGGAAACACTTCCTACAACACAAGACATGCAAACATTAGTAACACATCCAAACATGCTCAACACACAAAATTTCATGAACAAATACTTCAAAAACAATTTGTGTGACATTTCTTGCTATTTACAGGCAATACAATATGTTGATTAAGTATCATGTGATATTTTGATATATACCGGTGTGATACAATGTTCCCATGCAACATTTTGCACTGGTTCGAGTGATAAATGGGTATGTCGCATACGACATACCTTTAACTACCTATACAATACAATTTTTCATGCGAAGTATCATGCAATATTTTCTAAAGTACCCATGTGATAGTTTTAAAATATTGCACGATATTTTATGTTTTACATCCCAAATGTACAAAAAAAAGGTTTAAAATGTAGGAAAAAAGTACAAACTTACCAACGCCCCATAGTGCTCTAGATGGTTGTGCAACCGACTGCACTCGAAATGGTGTCGATTGATCAAAATAATCGCTAATGATATTTCCTCTCTCCAAAGCTCTCCAAGCTCTCCAAATTCATAAAAGAAAAAATAAATTTGAAAATGACACTTAGACCCCTTTTATAGCCTCCAACCTCATTTTGACCTAATTTTCAAACACCTCAAAATTTTGCAAAAATTGCAGCCCTAGCTAATTTTGATGTATTGGATCCATTTTTGGGATCAAAATCAAAATCTAAGTTCATCTTGATTGTCAAAATCATATTTTAAAATTCTACCTTCTTTTGAGTAGTTAGCTAATCTTCTTTGGTCTAATCTCTGAAGCATTGCTGGGGCATCCTCATTTCTTCATGTCTTCATCATTTCTACACTTCATATCTACTTCAAATTCACCTTTTCATGTCTAAAATCACCTTTCTACTCGATTTGGCCTAATTTTTATGCTTTATCCTTCATGGTCAACTCTAGTCAAACTGGGGCATTCTGTTATTCCTTAATGGTCACTCTTTGGTTCTAATCATCTATTTGTCATCTTGGACACTGCTATATCTTCATTTTCTCATATCTCACTTGTTTTTGCATCCCCTTACCTCAGTTCAATTTTGATCTCGAGGGGGCAGAAATACTCTATCATCACTTGCTACAACTACCTATTTCTTAGGAGCTTTTGTTTGATCTTTTCATTTTCTCTTGATCTATCTGCTTTGCTAGGTGTTAGCATTCTTCTTGAATTCTAACATTATCTTTCTCCTAGTGTTTAGTACTATCACTATATGGCTGTACATTTAGGAATTGCTATCTCTTTTTGCATTATATTCTTTAGAATCAAATATCTATATCTATTGTTGCCTACTTGGCTTCTATTTTCTTTGACATAATGTGTTCCTAGATCGATCATGCATTAGTCAAAGAGGGGCAAATGTAATCTCCTAAAAATGGTCATCTAGACTATTAGCCTTGTTTTCAACATTTTGGCTAATCTAATTAATCATTTACCTAGACCAAATTGCTAATAATCAATTAATTTGATTATAACCTATAGTTTGACCATGCTATCCTAAGTTCATTATTTGATTAAAAGAATATGTCCCCTTTTAATTAAATAAAAGACCCCATCTTCTAACCCACTTAAAGTGCACACATCAAGTCCTTTTTCTATTTTACAAATTAAAAGAAAAGGCTTTGTGACTTTTGTCTTATATGGGAAGTCAACTTATATTCTATTGGTTGACTTGTGTGTGCACATGGATTAGTCCTTTTTTTGAAGTCCACCATTGATCATCCATCATCTTGACCTTAATCTTTACTATCTGTATGACTTTAAAAGAGATAGCTCTCCCCTTGTCAAAGGATCCACACACTTGAGTATTGTTAACTGTGGGTTTACCATTTGAATTCTTGAGAGCTTTTTGTGGAGAACTTCTATTTCTTGTCTACATTCTCTCATCCATGGCATTTTTAGCATAGTTGCATGATAGTTTACTTTCCTTTACTATAATCTAGCTCACATAGCATTGTAAGAATTTTCCTAAGGGAAAAATTTACCCAAAAACTAAGAACTCAGACACAAGCACACAATAGACCAAAAATGGATATGATCAATTAATCAAAGTATGTCCGAATACATTGCTCTGTTTAGAATGTGATATCAACACACTAGGAGTGCCTATTTATAAAGGCCTCAGGAGAGCTTCTAGAATGCATAGAAGTTAGTATCATGATGTGTCATACAACCAAGCACATGTCCACCAGATATGGATTATCCTCCATTAAGCATGGAAGTAAGTGCAGTGATGAGAGGATAAGCCTAGAAGGGTGAGACACGCAAAACAATGTTGTAGACACCATGTGCTCAAATAAAGTTGCATACTCCTGTGTTGTCAACATGACAAATCACAAGGTGTGCAAACTCCTAAGTGTCTTACAAATAAAAATAATAAAATAATGCAAAATAATTAAATAATGCATTAACCTATGTAAACTTAAATAAGTGTAAATAGTAAAGTACTAATTTACACCAACACCCCCCCTTAAGTGCAAGTTAGGGGAATGCACTTAAGCTTACGAACTAGGATGAAGATGCATAATGGGTCTTGGCTACTAGGCCATGTTAGGTACCCATGTACATAATGAAAATGCAAATCTCCCATAAAGTGGGGAAAGAGGGAAAACCTCATGGGAAAAACCCTCCCCCAAAAAGAGAGATAGAGAAGGATGCATCGATGGATGGAGTAATCAAGACCCCCCCATTATGACATACATCCACTATATAAAAAAAAGAATGGAGAAAGACAAAACCTCCTATGAGGAAAAAATACCCCCCAAAAAAGAGAAGGAAGAGACGAGGTAGTCCCCCCCCCCTTAAAAGTAGTGTGCCGATCAGTGAGAAGTGCTCCGATGAAGAAGCTGATCCACAACCTCTTGATGACGTTACTCCCCTTTAGAAGAAAAAATGGCAAGGGTACCTTTGAGAAGCATCCCCTAGATGGAGAAGGAATCTCAATGATGATCGATATCTCTGAAACTTGTGTTAGAACACCAACAGTCTTCTCAAATGTGAGAGAGATCACCTGCAAATGATGGACATAAGTATCCACAATCACACCAACCTGAAATGATTGATCATGCAGAGAATGTACAATAACTGTAGAAGAATCATTCTTAGCAAAGAGAAGCAAGAAATCATCACAAAAGTCTCCCATATCAACTTTGTGTGACTCCAAGAACAATGTTGAAATGTCTGGCAAGAAATCAGCACCTGGAAGACCATGTGTACCCTGCAGTGCTGAAGTGCATGAATCTATCACTATGGCAAAAGATGCAGTGTCCACCTCAAAAAGTAGATAGATGTCATCAAGAATGTCTCCCACATCTTCAATGTGAGACTCCACGAACAACTGTGCAATGTCTAAAAGGAAGTCTTCGCATGAAGGTAGAGTAGGAAGACATAAAGTATCCTGCTACACTGATTTTGAAGCATCTATGGCTGAAATAGAATTAGTAGGAGCAACATGAGTTGGAGGTGTGATCTCATCTGAAGAGGTGTCAACTGCAACTAGAGGAATGAGTTCCTTTGGGAAGGGAGTAATAGTTGGATCTCCATATGTCTCCCAAAGAAACATCCAAACATCATAGGGATCAATGGACTTAACTTCATCCATGGTGAAGTCAATAACGTCATAATCCATATGTAACCAGAGAGTACGCAAAAGGATGTCAATTGTATCAACATGATACTCAAGATCGGGTGCATACGGTAGTAAATTGTGCTAACTAAGATATCTAATAGCAAGTTGACTCCATTCATAATAGTTGTGTGTGGTTAATTGAATCAAATCGTCCTCTTCCATGATGGACCAATCAAAGAAACCTCCAAAAAATCAAATAACCCCCCCTGAAAAGATGCTTTTGGCATGTGAAATGTGGTGTGTCCACTAGTCAAAAAAGAACAAAGTAGACTACTAATTTTTCTTTGAGGCCAAAGACTCAAATGAAGCACTGTAGCTAAATGCTTGAAGCAAAACAATGGAAATATGGTCTTAATTTTGAAAGTGAAAAATATGTCCACACAACCTTAGAATTTGAATGTAGATCTGGAAAGTAGACGAAAAAATACACACTTTCAAAAAAATAGAACCTAAAAAAGAGTCCAGATGTGCCTATACGGAGCATTTGAAGTTGTAAAATGTAAGATGAAGCAGGTAAAATTGCCAAAAGATGCAAATTCAGACCAATTCATGCACCAAAAATAGAAAATAATACCACCACTAGAAAATTCAAATTTTTTTTACTGATTTCAAAAATAATTGCACCTGAATCAGAGTCTGAATGTCCAAGTTATGAGCTCGCAAAGTTAAGCTGCCAAACTGTAAGGCAATATGGAAAGGGGTTTGGAACAGGAACTACAAAGTTAAATTTGATGGTCAAATAGCCATCAATGTAGTTGTAAAATGCCCTAGTTTGATGTCTAGATGGGCATCAATTTTAGGCCCGAAGAGTTGATGATGTTAGGATAAAAAATACCCCTGGTGACATGTCAGGATTAGTTGGCCAGTCTATACGACTGACGTGGCAAGTAGGCCCATTTCCACAGGGGATGTGGCAATATGAGATTTTTGTCAGCAGGTTGGTACATAAAACTGCGGGTTTGTGTTTGAAACCACCAAATGTTAAACTGCATCCAAAATTTTTGACTACCGATTTTGATACTACTGCCAAAGAATGTGAAATAGTGGCAGGAATGGAGAAAAAGCCCTCAAAATAGGACAAGTGCGGGAGTTGATGCTGCCAAAAACTTCCAAATCGTGCTGAAGTTTGTGCACGACCGAAAGGTGGAAGACGACAGCACACCACTATATAGAAACAATTGCTAGATGTATCTCCAACGGTATGCCGAGAAACTGTGCATTGCCAGAGGTTTCAAAAAATGCAGCGGATGCCAGAGATCGGCCGAAAAAAGTCATCCCGTGGGAAGCAAAATGTCAAAGCCTCGCTGAAATCTGTGAGAAGTGTGATCGTTGGATCTTCAGCAACGTGCGCTGGAGAATGAGTCTGCAGTTCCCAAATGTTTGCAGATCACGCTAGAGGTTGTGAAACCCTACCAAAAAATGAACAGTCATGATGCCGCAAAATGGTGCTAGGGTAACGTCGATATAGATGATAGTTGTGGGAGTTCAGTTGCAGTGGCCAAACTCTTCAGCGCCGAAAATGTGTAGAGTGCGGGCTGGCCAAAAAATAGCTCTCATGCCAGATATTGCTGTAAATGTCGATGAAGTGGGAAATAGTCCCACATCCAAAGGGCCTTCATCTTGGGAGTTGTTTAGAATCAAAATGCTTTAGAGTGTATGGAAAATGAAGAGGGCCCCCGGGAAAGAGGAGGGCCGGCCGGTGGATTGTTCTATAGGAAAGTGTAGATGCCATTCGTATTCGATCCACGAAACTCTTGATTGTGAGTGGATTTTGCAGGTACTGCTAATTTTCTATGAGGCCGCCAGATTAATAATATAATGAGCCCTGCAAAAGTAATTAAATACTCTACGGTCTGGGATGTAACGACCCAGTGCCACAAAAATTTTATTCAAAAATTCTGACGAATTTTTTTTTTTCTCTGCACCAATAATTCTGAAAATTCTGATGAAAAATGATTGAAATATAGAGAAATAACAGATCCAAATTAAAATTAAATCACAGATCTGAAAATGATGACCATACCCATACTACAAATCAGGGCCTTCGGGTGCCAGTTTGCAAAATTTTTTTGCCTCACGATCAACTTTCACCAAAGATGGGTGAATTTATAGTCAATCTTCATCAGTTTAGTGTTTCGGATGCAATGGAGAGGTCAAATCTGGGGCTGGATGATCCTAATTTCTGCAGCACTCTGAATTCAGATTGAGGTGATGAAGCAAACAAGAGGTCTCAAATGACTTGCGAAGAGAAAGTCTCCAAGCTCTGATACCATGTAAGAATTTGCCTAAGGGAAAAATTCACCCAAGAACTAAGAACTCAAACACAAGCACACAATAGACCAAAAATGGATATGATCAATTAATCAGAGTATGTTTGAATACATTGCTCTGTTCAGAATGTGATATCAACACACTAGGAGTGCCTGTATATAAAGGCCTCAGGAGATCTTGTAGAATGCATAGAAGTTAGCATCATGATGTGTCATACAACCAAGCACATGTCCACCAGATATGGATTATCCTCCATTAAGCATGGAAGTAAGTGCGATGATGAGAGGATAAGCCTAGAAGGGTGGGACACGTAAAATAGTGTTGTAGACACCATGTGCTCAAATAAAGTTGCATACTCCTGTGTTGTCAACATGACAAATCACAAGATGTGCAAACTCCTAAGTGTCTTACAAATAAAAATAATAAAATAATGCAAAATAATTAAATAATCAATTAACCTAAGTAAACTTAAGTAAGTGTAAATAGTAAAGTACTAATTTACACCAACAAGCATAATAGTTGGATTGTAACACTCTCATCATTGCTTAGAATAGTTGCATTTTGCATATTCATGTAGTTTAATCTTCATACTTGCATTGCATCCTTGAGTAACTCCTTGTGGAAATTTTCATTCTTTCATCTCATCTTTGGAACCTCCCATTGTATGGTTTACTAGCAAGAAAAGTATCTCTGAGGCTCAGCTGAGAGCCTTCTTATTCTTGAAACATACTTTCTTGCACTCTGTGGATAGAGAGCTCTAAGCCAACATCCTAGCATTCTAAACTCATGGAATTGTTTGGATAGAAGGGTTTAGGGTGTGACACCTTTTGAGTGTCCAATGTCAATTAGGATGATGAGGAGCAAGAATAGGAAGCTACCAAGGATAATCTCCCTGAGATTTAGAGCATTGAGGAAACAGACCTTGAGAAGATTGTAGTAATTGTTATGACCTCATTTCCTCTCTCTCTGAGAAAAGATTTAAAGCCATCAATCTTAAAGAAAGCTTCTATCAATTTGGTTGTGGAAACCACTACAATTCCAAGCACCCAATCAATCTTTGCACATGTTCAGCTAAGTACATTAATTGAAATAATCAACATTTCATTTATCGAGTAGTTAGTGCTTCCTCCATCAAATTTGGCTACTCAGCAACTAGGTATTTATACTATCAATGAAATATCTACTTTTTTGGCTAGTCCTTCTATTTCCACTATTGTTGCAATTCCCAGTGTACAAGTGGTTAGTATATTGACAATTGAGAGCAAGCCTCAACCAAGTACTAAAGTATCAAGTAAAGGAAAAAGTAAAGAAGAAGACATTGATCTTGATGAGAATATAGTTATCCCAAATTGGGATATCTCTACTCTTAATCCTAATCAAATGCACATAATAGGTAAGATATTGCAAAAGAAAGCTAAGCAACAAAGGCTTAGAGAGGAGAAAAATAGAGAAAACCATGTGCTAGAAGATGCAAAGAACATACTTGTAGATGCACTCAGTACTGAGGTTGATAGTACAAAACCTATTTTGGTTCAATTAGTAGAATTTGTTTAGAAATTTAATGAATATTTTAATGAGAAAAAAAAGTCATTGCAAAGAGCAGAGAAGAAATTTGAAAATAAAGTATTGGAGCTAGTTGCACAAAAAATTGCAATATGTCAAGTAGACTTGTCTACTATCCTCAACTCATTGGAAACCTCTACCAATAATATTAATTCTCTATTCAATAAATTATGTGATACATATATCTTTACTCAAGAAATCAAAGATAAAATTTCTAAGACAGATTCAGAGTTGAAGGCAAGTGCACACTAGTTGTCACTTGACCCGAGCTATAGTTCTGCTCATTACACAAAAAATAGATTTTTGATTAATATGCAAGCATAATTATTAAGGGAAGAAGTTAGGATCAGGGCCATACTTGTAAAAATTCAAGGCATGATTTTTATAAACATGGATGCATTATAGAAACACATCGCACATGCCAAAACTCTCATCCATGACAATAACTTCTCCATAGCTGATCACATGATGGAGCTATTAGTAGAAGTGTAGCTTGCATTACATGCTAGCAAAGTGTTAAGAAAATTGGGACAAGAAAATTTCATTGATTTTAAAGGTACATTCTAACTTCTTCTCACATTTTCTTATTACCATGTAGCATAAACCTTTGGCATTAATGTCAAAAAGGGGGAGAAAATGAGAAGATGCAATAAAGGGGGAGAAGATGAGAAGAAAAGATGTAATATACAAGACATGAGATATATATAGCAAGTAAAGTATGATGTATATATATGTATGGGGGATCATCATAATATTATACATGTACAGATGATCATAAACATCTCTTACAAAAGAAATTTTGAAAAATCTCTAAAATAAAGTATGTTACTAAGTTGAACACATAGGATGGAGACTAAAGATTGTTTTGAACATAAAATTTTGAGTAGTTAGTTTTGATTGATAAGTTTTTTTGTCACTAATGCCAAAGGGGGAGATTTTTAACATTATAGTAAACTTTTTTTATTAGTGACACACACACTTAATCAAATGATTAGCAACTACATAGATTATCTTGCAATTTACAACGTTAACCAAGTAATTCAGGCTCTACCTAGTTCTATAGTTGCTATCGAGTTCTAGTAATAGTATTCAATTCACATTGAGTAGTATCTACCAAGTTGTTAATTATCATTGCAAATTGAGCTTCATAGTGTTTACTGAGTTTCTCAATGCAAACTAAGTTCTCTAATGTTTACCAAGTTCACAACTTTAGTGATGTGAATCTAGTGTTGACTAAGCTATATAGTGTCAACCAAGTGATTCAATTTATATTGAGCTATGCAGTGTCAACCAAGTGATTCAGTTTATATGCTGAGTTTTGCAATGTTCACTAACTCACCAGTGTAGACCAAGCTCAAACTATTTGGAAGTAATTAGTATGAATCAAGCTTCTACGTGTACCAAGTGCATGATGATGCCGAGCATTGACAATGGTTGCCGAGTATCAAAACCTCACTGAGTTTGTCTTTAGAACTTGAGTACCAACAGTCAGGATGACTTTTTGTATTTTGGTGAAGCTTGTATTGTAGCCAACTTTGATCAATTATAATCTAGATTGGTATATATGTGATGTATTGTATTGCTTCCAAAGATGAGAAGTATGGTATGAATATAAAAAGGAAGTAAGAGTAGAAGTGTGAAGTAAGAAGACTACAAGCAGTATAAGGAGTAGAAAAGTTTTATCTATCACAACAAGGTGATCATTACACTCTAAAGGAATCTCAACCAGAAAATCAAAGTTGTAGATCAAAGATCAGCCATTGGTTCATCCTAACATGTGGAACAATTATATCCTTTCACAAGATAGACTTAACAATCTTCTGTAAATCTCTTTACCAAGTGCATGCTTCAATGTATGTTTTGTAAATCCTTTTACAAGGTGGACCTAGTAGTCCTTATTGCTCCTAATAGGGTAGATCATCATAAGTGATCATTGTAAACCTTAACAGGCCAACTTTATACTATAATACTAAAGCTTGTAGATATCATGCCCACCTCAATTTTACTTTCTATTTTAGAAGGTTTCTAGGTCACCATATTGTGTGTCAAAGTGTTATGAATATTTTATGCTTTTAGTTTCTCATGCATGCAATTAGATCATAATACGTATGAAGGATTAATTGATGAAATAAGAATAAGTTTTATTGGTTCTTGATTTAGGCCTCCCCTCTCAGTAACCCAACCTATCTTATATTTACAGTTCATACTATATGGATTTGGCAATAGAAAGCAATTGATTACTTGTAATTTTGTGTCTTAGTCACATTTGAAGCCAAGCATCTATACCTTAATCGATTGACTTGGACTATCTAAGGGAATGGATAGTTGGTGTTTTGAATACTCTTTCTTATTTAGCAATTTGGGTTCTTGATAGTAGGTTTTGATAGGCGTAATAAAAATATATTCCTTCGTGCCTGTTCATTGGCTTATACATAACAAGTAGCATTAAAATGGACATAACACGAAACCCAACTGTTGGAATAGTAAAAAAAATTGGAAAATGTTAGATTACTATACATAATTTTTTAATATGCATTTTGGGGTCTCTATGTGCAGGTTTTCTATTTTTACCAACAAGCCCTAAGTGAATTTGGAGTCACTTGGCTAGGAAAATTAGTCAAAACAAGAGGATGAATATATGGAAAAGGGATTTATTTGGACAATGCAAGGGAAAGAGGTGATATAGGATACTTTTAAGGTTTAATGGACCAAGGGATAAGTTTTTTTGAATCCATTTTGATGGTGTTTGAAGCAATCAAATAGTCTATAGTCATAGAAGGAATGAAACCGTTATTAATAGGCTATATTTGGGAAAGTATGATATGGACACATTGGGGATTGTAGACCTAGAAAATATTCAAGAAATATAAAAAGGATATCAGGAAATATAAATTTTTTGGGCCCTTGTTAAGAATTTTTTAGATTTATTGCATAAAAACTCAAAGAGGAGGGCTAATCGAGACAAAAGGCTACTAGCCCTATTACAAAGGGTTTGAAGAGATCACTAGGAAAACTATTCATCTTGTTATCAGGATGACCCTAGAAAATATTGAATTGACTATTGAAGAATCCCTTCCACACCACTTGACATTGGAATTGGCCTTAGGTTGTTAGTTAAAGGACTTAACCTATTGATTTAAAAGGAGTAGGAAGACTATAAAGGAGTGTTTTCTTGATAGGTTAGGATCAATGGAGAAGGGGAATTGAGGAGATATTCCTCTTGATTTAGGATTAGATAGAGAAAACTAAGAGGCTTAGAAAGAAGCTTAGAAGAGTCCTAGAGGAGACTAGGACCTTGATAAAGATCCTACCTATCAACCACCTTTGCGGGCATATTGCATTTTTTTTTTCTTGAAGAGAATATCATATCTACTTGTACAATTATCGTGCTCATTTCCAAGAGCTTCCATTTGTCCATTTATCATATCCACATTGTCTAGCAGATAGGTGGAAACCATCTCACCATCTTAATAATGGGAAGGTATTAACTCCTTGCACACACACAAAATCTTCAAGTTATCTAATTTCATCTTTTGACATGTTAATCTAATTCTTGATTGATGTTGTTGTCACCATAGGCTTCAAATATAATATTTTATTATGAAATAAAGAATAAATACAATCACTTACTCTCAAACCTTGACGTACCCATTTCCTTCATGACTATCAATTTTATTTGAATTTTGAATGTAATTAATGACTACTCTTGGATAAATATTATAGTGTTTTTATAATCTATTGTCTCTTGGATAACTCTCTTTTATAGTTGTTCTACACCTTGGTCCCCCTAGTTTGATCTAATCTTTTTTTTATTAATGTTTTGATTTTCTTCATAAGGAAATCTTGAGCTTCACTTTTGCATGTAGGTTGTAATGCCCTACCAAGGGATCCAAAGAATTAACCTAGAATTTCACTAAGTTTGGTAGCATTTTTTTTTAAAAACATGAAA
Source organism: Cupressus sempervirens (assembly GCA_028749045.1). Taxonomy (NCBI): domain Eukaryota; kingdom Viridiplantae; phylum Streptophyta; class Pinopsida; order Cupressales; family Cupressaceae; genus Cupressus; species Cupressus sempervirens. The sequence goes on along the minus strand of CM053784.1, from coordinate 739,909,657 downwards.
GTAAATACCACTTATAACTTATACACCATAACGGAAGCAATAGCAATGTCCATCTAAAAGTAAACATAACATACATAATAGATTACATTCTTTAAGGATCCCTTAACATTGAATTACATCAAGTCAACTAACATTATTGAATCCATCTAATACAACAACCACATGAAATAATAATGATAAGTCCAATGTTTATACATTACATTCCAAATGCTCAATCATCCACTATACATGTCATAGGGTATGAAAAGCTTAAAAGAATATACATATGTGAAATAAGGTACATCATCCTATTCTAATCCATGATACATCAAAGTAAAGACAATCACATGATTCACATGATACACCATCATAGAAGATATAAACATCCATCATAAAAGATCAAACATAATAAACGAAGTGCATAGTTCCTCCCAACCGTAAATAGCATCATTAGACCATTGTGGGCCCTAGCCATCCCTCCGTGCGTAACATTCCAAAATCATCGAAGAGATCATTGGTATAACATAGAAGGAATGTCACTCCTAACATATACTACATCATATGTAGAAAGTAATCTAACATGCAAATAAAAGCATAAGATAACATCATCTAACATATGCTAATCATCAATGAAAGGATACATATCCACCATCATGAAGGATGCATCAGCCACGATGTCTCAATGATTCTCAAATGATAAGAGTGGAAAAACACTACCACTTGACCACGTGGTACCTAAGTGGTCCACTCCCACCGTGCTGAGGAGATAATCTCAAGTCCCAAATAGGCTATCCAAAAACACATAGAATAAATCTCTATAAGTCCAAGAATCCTAAAAGTATACTAACTCAAAGGTTCCATCACATAAAACTGACATCTAATCCCAGAGGCAACACAAAGACATGTAGGAACCTTCTATGCAAGTGGGAAAGTGTCATAGCATATATCACGTACAAGTTACCCTGGCAGTTAGCTAAACTCCATGGGTCCACACTAATCCTCATGTGGCCACTAGTCTCCTCTCATATTGACAAGACATACTATGGAATGCAAGGTCACAACCATGCATTCTCTCTACTCCCATCCTAGTCTATACAAGCACTCAAGGCATGGGCATGAACAAAACAATTATCTTTTAGGTTCATTTAGTTAGTATTAGGTGTGAATTTTTTCACTTTTTAACCAACTTACAATGAGTTACCCTGGTAGCCTCTTAGGGCCCCGACCCCCATTGCAAGCCACTTCCTGACACTACATGCAAATAACCTACCCTAAGCTCATGGAATCATAAATCTCAAAATCAAAAAAGATATTCCATAATAAAATCATCAAATATGCATAAAAGCATCAAATCTCCATGAGCAAGCATCCATAGAAAATCATGATCACAATAGCTCTCTATTGGCAACTGAAGTATCACTGATAATCAAAAGTATCCATTGGTTCTCAATAACCAAAATATATCTCAGTCATACTGATCGAAGACTCCAAAATGGTTGAGTCAAAAAATGTCACAACATGATATCATAAATCAACATTTTAGTCCCATCATGGCAACTAGAAAATAAACCAAGCATAACTGATCGATGAACCAAAAATGGTTAAGTCAAGTGTCTCATACATAAGAATCTCAACTATAACAATTAGTAATTAAAACCATTACATAGAGCATTCCATCACATAACCATGGTTGGGTTTATAAAGATTGAGATTAAAACATTATCATGACATCACAATCACATAACCCCCAAGCCTCTGGTAGACATCCTATAACTGGTCAACACTAGTCAACCCAAAACCCAAAACAATAGCATAAAGAATACACAATGCAAACACATGTTTTGTTTTTGCTAAAGTTACATACTTGAATTAAATGTAGAGGTCTCCATTTACGTTTCCAATTTGGATAATGAATGGAGGAACATTTTGTATGTTTGTCCCAACCCATGTATTGTATTGACTGATAATGGTTTTTCCCTCTAACTCTTAAAATCAATTTTCTAATGTTCTAAATGTCTTTTATATACACATTTTGATGATAATGACCCCCATCATTTTCAACTATAACATTATAAAATAATTTTTTATTTAAGAATTACTGTTTAAATTCCAACCATTTATCAATATATTAAATATTTATTATTAATAATGTATATACATATATATACTTATATATATATATTTATACATATATATACTTATATATATATATATATTTATACATATATATAAATACATATACATATATAATTATCATAAAATCAAATTAACAAAACATATGACAACCGCACATTACACACGGCGAGTTTAATAATTGCCGGTCAGAATTATATATGCGTCTTGCGGATTTGCAAGTACACTGCAGTTGCAGGTACACTGCAGACCGCAGGTACTCTACAGTACCGCAGTCCACGTGGTCATAGCCGTTGGTGAGGGTGGGAAAATAAGTCCCTCCCACCCCATTCCAAATTTTAATATTATTTTTCATAATGTTTTTTAATAAATGTTATCATGCATGAATACAAATCGCGATGCGATTTTAATGAGATTTCACTGCAGAAATTCATTCGACTTTTAATTAAATAAATATATATGTATATATACATATGTATGTATATATATATATAAAGGTATATATGTATATATATATGTGTGTGTGTGTGTGTGTGTGTGTGTGTGTGTGTGTGTGTGTGTGTGTGTGTGTGTATACATACAAAGTTTTATCAAATATCATAGCATATAGACACGTATACATATATATATATATATATATATATATATATATATATATATAATTGTATATATATATGTATATATGTATGCAGATTCGAAAATATAAACATATATATACACAATTTATTTAAAAATTCCAATTTTCAAAATTTTCCTATAAAGTTTTGATCTCAAATTTATCCAATAATACATCTAATGGTTTTGGCTACAATTTAAACCCTAGTCCCATGTTCTTTTCAGATCTATGCATACAAGTTTTCTCAAATTAATTTTAACTACCCATATTGAGAATGCATACAATTAAAATAGGAAAAAATCCAAAAGACATATGGAAGACATGAAGAAGATAGGAAGTGCAAAAAAAGCATAAGTAAAATCACAAGAATCTACCCGAATTCTGATGCTAATTTGCTCTTCCTTAGAAAACTCGTAGAGCAAGCTCCTCCCTTCTTTAGAGTTCCCAAATCCTCCAATGCTCCCAAAATGCTCTCCAAATGCTATGTCTAAGCTTCTAGGAATGCTTGAATATAAAGAGATCTCAAGAAACACCTAGAATGTCTCTAGAAACAACTAAAAGGTGTCACCAACTAAGCATGTATCTTTTCCAACCTTCTAGATGAGTCATAAGGTTGTAGACACCATTGATGCACTAACTCCCGTGTTGTTGACATATAAGAAATGAAAAGGTGCGTTAACTCCTAGACAAGCTTATAACTCCAATTTACTTTTTATATAATTTCTATTTAAATTTTTATAACTTTCATTTTAATTTTTATAACTTTTATTATTATTATTTATTTATTACTTTATTATTATTTTATAATTATTATTAATTTTAATTTCTAATTTTCTTTTATTTAATTCTTAATTAATCCTCATTTAATTAATCATAATCAAAATATCAAAGATCATGATATTTTATATTAATTTTCTCCAAATAATTAATTTATTAATTAAATCTATTTATTAAGACTTAATTAATAGAAAATTCACCATAGACCTCCAAGATAAAATATAAAAACCCATCATAGAGCAATTCACACAAAATCAGTCTGAAGGGTTAAAAATTACAAAATATGTTATCTGACACATTCAGTGGTAAAATATCCAGATACTTATCCTACCTCACTAGGACAAATGGTTTAAGGGTTTGGGATTTGGACTTGAGAATTTATCTCCCTTCTCTTATCATTGAGATAGTATAGTAGGGTACACTCATCCTAGCAATTCAGGGAAGTCGATACCTGGTACCTGTAACCTACAAAAAAACCATGCATGTACATACAATATATATAATACTAAGCTAAACAGACAATGGCAGGAAGTGGTGCATCATGTAGATCCCGACTAGCAGGTGACTACGACTCCCTCCCTTAACCATATCAGAAATGCCATACAATATGAGAAATCATGCACACCATACACATGCAAGTATGGGGTAAGTATCCATAATAAAACACATGAGATAATAAACCATTTAACTAATCATCAATAATAACTGAAAGCAATGTAATGATCATCATGCATACATGAAATGTAAAGTCTAAATGATCTCATCATATACCAACTGAATCCATAACATAATGTTTGATAGTCTCCAAAACAATACTACTAATCCATCAACATAAAACTAGTCTATCATAGTCTGATAATAATAACAACAATGTCCAGAAAAGATGTAAACGAGGGCAGGCACTACATAGGTAGTTATAGAACCTTGATTGTGCAACACTCATTGAAGATAATTGATCTAAGATACTCAAATTAAGTTGACTCTTCAACCCAATGGATAAGGCTTTGGTTTATGCACCCATATATACGAGGTTTATTCCTAGCAGGTCAAGATCCCCTAAATCTCACAAAAAATGTAGACTCCTACACCATCAATGTTAACACTTCTTGTGTTCATACTTCAACAAAATTATCATGTTGGGTGTGCTAGTAGTAATAAAATTCCTAACAAAGGATGACATGTCTCAACAAAATTCCTAACAAAGGATGACATGTCGTAGCTTTTGATCCTAAATGTGCTTGGCAAAATGTAGATTTCATCCTTGCATAGGATTCACTTGCATTCATCCTAGTCTAGGCCTCATTCTTGCATCATATAGACTTCATATTTCACCTTTTAGTCCTTATTTAGTATCCATTACCTTTCATATTGTATCCGTTTGGGTTTAGTTTACCTCCCTTAGTTTTTGCATTCCAATCTCAAAATTTGCACTTTGCATCCACCACCTTGCATCTTTGCATACCTTACCATCATCTTGCACATGTTAACCCTCATTATAGGTATCCTAAGCATCATTTTGAACCTTCATTGTAGTCTTAACATTTTCCTCTATTTTTTATCTCACTGGAAAACGCAGCACTCAATATTGCCTTAGTTTTAGCCCAGTTTACCAACTACATCCTAAAACTACCAACTACGTCCTGAAACTACCAACTATTTCATGGAAATATTTGGTACTTTTTGAACACATTGGTGGTTTGAGGACCTAGTTTGGGATTCTAGATAACATTTTGAGGCTTTTACAGTGTCCTTAAGTACCTGGTTATCTCCCCTTGAATTAGCTTGCCTAGATCTGCATTCTACATCAACTAGTCTTCATTACCTTCACTTAGGAAATCATTCGTTAGGTCAAAAACTCTATTCTACATCTCCCAACCCATCATAACATCAACCCCAACATCTTATCTTCTTGGCATATCAGTTTGGCAACCATACCTCTCAAAATCAACAAACTTTCATCTTGACTTACCAACTGCACCCAAAAACTACCAACTACACCTGAACTGGTCCCAACTACATCAATGATGTAGCTGGTACTATTGGAGTGCACTTGGAACTATTAGGGCACACTTGGACACTTACATGACCATTTTGGGCCCCTAAACTGCACTTTAGGACCCCAAAACTGCATTTAGGAGCCTCTGTACCTCCTCATTCTGCACTTGACCAAAAATCGCATCTTGCACCAAAAATCAAAATTTTCACCTTAGGACCTTTTCATATCACATATCCACACATCATCATCACCATTTCAAGTCACCTAAACATCATTTTGAACCCCAAAACCTTTGAATTTAGTCAAAAATCTAAACAAAAGTATGAACTTTAGAGTATTACATTGTGTCAATGGATAATGGATCTTAACCATGGTCATTTATCATTTTTTTTGGTCAAACACTACCTATGTCAAGGTAGATTTTTCTTTGTCATTTTTATCTTATCACTTTTTGTCTTTTTTTGGCCAAGATCCAAAGTCTATTGTCATAATGTTAAACTCTTAGGTTAATACTTTGTAAAGATTCCACCTAAGTTCAAACCTTGCATATACCCTTGTCATTGCATTGTCATATTCTTAGTGTCCCTAAACATCATTTTGACTTACCCTAGTGACATATCCCCCTTATCTTGCATTGTTCAACATCCTAGCATCATTTTCACTATCAAACCCTATCAAATTGTCCATCAACCAAATTGTCTTCTTGATCATTTACCCTCATTTTGCATATCCCAAACATCATTATCAACCCTAGGACACCATTCTTTGCATAGTACATCTTGCATACATCAACCTTTAGCATCCTTACCAAGTCCAAAACATAACCCTAACCTCCATTTTGCATACCATAATCTTCATCTTGCATACCTTCAAAACAACACCTTGCATTTGCATAACATCCCTAGGACATTTTCACTTTGCATGTCAAAACCCTAGTTCATTTAAAATTTCCTCACATTGCATAACATCCCTAAACACTTAAAAATCCCAAAAACACTCATAGCTTGCATACCCACATATTTATTATCAAGTTTTGACCTCTTTTATCAACTACAACCCTATTTTACCAACTGCACACTTCAAGTGCATAGTTGTTGTTTTCAGGATGTACTTGGTAATCAGGTGTTTCATTCTAGGTTCCATAACCCTAATATGCACTTCCATAGGCTTCATTGCATCCCTAAACCTTGCAAAACACTCTAAATCACTCAAAACATTCAAATATTGCATTTTAGGCACCCAAGCACCTATATTAACCCATTGCATACCTCCTACTTACCAACTACTTACCTTCAACCCCCCAAATATGTCATGGGAACACTTGGTACTATCTGAGAATAGTTGGTAGTTTAGGTGTGCACTTGGGAGGTAGAAAAGTCCATTTAGGTTTCCCTCCATTGCATTTGCATTCTTAGGTATCATGCCAACACTTACTAGGACATAATCAGCTCAGAGACCCAAGGAAATTTATCAACCTTTTTTTTCTAAGGCACAAGAACAACCAAAACCTCATCTAATATAGAAGAAGAGCAAGAAAACCCAACAGACATTTGACAAAGACCAAATCGAGGCATCACAACCATTACAAGAAGACCCCTCAAACATGTATCTGCAAGATCATCATAATCAAGCTATGGCACAACAAACCTTAAACAATACACCTGCCATGCAATTTCCTCCAAACACTTCCCCCACTCATGGGATGGTTCAATGGATTTTGAAATTTGAACCTATATTTGTGCCTATACCACCAAGAGGAGGAAGTGTACCGACCACACCCGAAGATGAAAAATCGCATTCCTTCGAATTCAATCAACCTAATACAAGTACCTTCCACCCTAACACATCAAACATACAACAAGGTACTATAAAAATAAGTGATGAATCTAACACTAATTATGGCATCATTGATAAAGAAATGGCTAGGGCATGTCAAGACAAAAACTTCCATAAAAACTTAAAACTTTTGGTAGACCAAGAAATTGTCAAATTCAACCCAAAGATGGAAGGACCTAAGTCCAAATATCAAACCAACACAACCATTGAAAACATATACAACCCATGATCAATTGGACTTAGATAAGGGAAAACAATCTTTGGAGTTTTCAAACATGATAATGATACCTATAAGGTCCCATCAAGAATCAACCATCAAAATCCTCCAAAGTACATTTGAACACATCAATGTTAACCCCTTGTTTGATGAAATACCACCAACCTAAACACCTCAAAAGGACATTATGACTTAATTTTAGTCACATGATGCAAAAACAAGGCATACCTAAAGGGACTTGTGCTCAAGGGATGCTAGACATACCTTCTTTGGAGGTAAATCAACAAAGTGCACCTTTTCTCCTAACTCTACCAAGTGGTATGACATCAAATGTTATGGAGCCTCCCACAAGTACACTATGTGCAACATCAACTACAAAAATCCCTATTGATGCACAAAGAAAAAGCCTTATTGAAATTACACCTATTCCCAAAAGGAATGCACCTCATTGTCAAGTCAATATGATGTCCCAAACAGAAACCTCTAACACACAAAGGTGCCAAAGCAACAATACAAACATGGTGGTCAATTCACAAGGACACAACCAACCACCTTGGCAACATCAACCTACAATAGTCCCAAGACCTAATGTTTCCAACACACATTTAGCATATGAACAACAACAACATCAACCACAATAGCAAAAACCTTGAGTGGTGCAAAGATCCAACATCCCCAAAACACAACCCAATGTAAACCCACTTGACTTTTATACAATGTATCAACAACAACAAGAGCAACTAAAGCAACAGCTAGAATACCAATGATGGCTTGAGCAAAAAATTACATACCAATAACATTTGTTAGAACAACAACATGTGCCACAACAACCCCAATGGATACCTCTATAAAAACAATCACATACATGGTCTCACATGCAACCAACAGAGGTATCCCAACAACAACTACAACAAATGGCACAACAAAAACACATGGTACATCAATCATAATCAATACCGCAACAAGTTCCACATAAAATACCACAAAAAGTTCCCCAATAATAGGGACCCTTCTGTCTTTAAGGTACCAACATACCTCCACCACCTAGCAACACATCACCAAACTCATCAGATACAGAAATATTAGAGTCGAGTAGACATAGTTCTCACCATAGCAAACAATCTACTCATAGACACAAAATACTTGAAGCAAAGACTATCACACAAAACCCTAATGAAGAGCTATTGCAACAATTCAAACAACTTTCCAAACAAGTCAAGGCATTGGGAGTCCAAAAGAAATAGGCTCTATATACAGAAAGGGACTTATGTCCTAATCCATTCGATAAAAGTTTGTATATGAATTCATTCCCAAAACACTTTGAGGCTCCAAGGTTCAAAAAATACTAAGCAAAAGGAAACCCTATTGATCACATCAAAGAATTTTATGCCTCATGTACCAAACTTAGTGATGAGCCTACTTACCTCATGAGATTATTCCCTCATTCTCTAGGTGGGCCCGCACTTGAATGGTACTCCAAACTTCTTGGTAATATCAAATCCTGGTCAAAACTCATAGACAAGTTCATCTCCCACTTTTCCTTTAACATTACGAATGAGGTGACACTTTCTAATTTTTTCTCAACTAAATAGAAGATAGGAGAACTGTTTATCACATTCTTACTACACTAGAGAAGATTAGTCAGTCAATGCTTACTAGACATTGCTGAAGAACAAGAAGTAAATTTGTGCATTGAAAACTTAGTCCTAGACTTAATGTATGAACTCAAAATCAAGAGCCCAAGCACTATTTCTAAATTGATGAAAAAGGGGGCTAGTATTGAAGATGCTCTTATTTGTAAGGGAATCCTCAAGATAAACAAGGAAAACACAAACACCAATTCCTGTAATGATAAGCCAAAATTTTTCTCCAAAAACAAGAATGTGACTAATGATGGAATTGTGGAGGCCCACACGATTAGGATGGCACAACCTCAATTGAATTTGAAAGGTGCAAACCCCACAAATTCACAAACTCCTAATCAAACACAACCTCAACAACAGAAAATTTAGACTTCCACACAAGACGAACCTCGAAGACATCCTAGAACCAAAGACAAGAAATTCACACCACTGGGGATACCTCTTGAGACTGCACTACAACAATTACTCAATAATAACTTCCTATAGTTACCCTTGATCAAAGATGAACCATTGACTAAAGCTGATTGGTGGGATGACAAAAGGTACTGTGATTACCATCACACCAAAGGACATAAGACTTTGTCATGCTTCCAATTGAAACATGCAATACAAGACCTTATTGATGATGGTGTAATCACAGTTGATCCATCACTATTAGCATCCAACTCTGACCACACTATATTCAAATATCCTTTGGGTAATCATGAAAAAGAGAAACCCTCAAGTTCAAACTCAAACTCACAAGGTAATGTGAATTACACACACACCAGATATGACTACACCATCAACTGCTTTAATGAGTCTAATTCTCACATATCCACATTCACATTGAAGGCTAAAGACCCTTGTTTCACTGCCACTACATGCCATACCAAGATCACCCTACCTGGAGCCCCATTTAGACCTACTACTTCTACTAGACTTGCACCCCCTAGTAGACCTACTACTCATACTTCATCTAATTATAGCCTTGTTGAATAGCTTGGCAAGAATCCTACACAAATATCCATTTTGTACCTACTACATGCATCTCCCTAAGACCAGAAGATCTTGGATCAAGCCCTTAAAGAGTCAGTAGTCCCAGGTAACATTGATGTTGCGCAGTTCCAAGCCATGATTGGCAACCTATCCACCTCATAGCATATTATCTTTTCCCCTTGAGATATTCCTAAGGACAAACCTAATCAAAATGATCCCATTCATCTCAAAGTATTCATTTATAATGCAAAACTCAGATGTGTCTTAATAGATGGAGGAGCAGGATTGAACATCTATACTCTTAAGGTTGTTAAAGGTTTGGGTTATTTTGAAGATGATGTGGATCCCTCTTGAAGAATCACAATAAAAGTTGATGATGATGGTGAATGCTTCTCCAAGGGCATCATCACATTACTTTTCAAAGTTGTCCCAGCTACTGAAGACACATTGTTCCATGTCCTAGATATAGAAATTAACTGCAACATGATACTGGGACACCCTTGGCTTCATGTTATAAAAGTAGTACCCTCTACATATCATCAATGTCTGAAGTTTTCCTATAACAACATGAAGGTTGCCATCCCTAGCAATCCAGATCCTTTTCAATTTTGTGCCAATCTAAGAGATGCTACTGCATACCAAATCCCAACAAATAATGAAGCACAACCCACAAATTCCTCTAAATATTTGGATGTAGATATACTCCTCAGTAAGGCCAAGGAAAAGATGAAGATTGAAGAAAATGGGTGTGGAGAGTACTTTATGTCTCACATATCCCACATCAGGGAGTCACCACTTTCTCCCATCAGTACACAAAATTCCACTTCTATCAATGAGAATACTTCCATTTGTATTGAGAAAGCACAAGCAGAACAAGAACCCAGTTTGATATCTCCTAGCAAGTATGGACTTGGGTTTATTATCATGCAAAAATAAGGCTATAATGGATGTAGTGGTCTTGGATCTTAGAAATAGGGTATAAGTGAACCTATAACTACAAAAGGATGACCTCCTAGTTTGGGGCTTGGATTTAAACCATTATGAATAGGTCCTCCTAGTACTACGATACCTACGTGTAAGACTATGAAAGTTTTGAATGATGAAAAGGCATATGAGGATATCCCAGCTGAAACTAATATTCGTCTAGCTTTTGAGCATAACCTCAATGATACCATGGAATCTAATGCCCATATCTATAGCTTTAACCAAAGCCCATTCAGCACTGATAATGACATCCCCTCAAGTTATCCTGAACTATTGGATTGGGACCAACATGGACTACCAATTTTTGATCAATTCGACAATGATGACACTCTCACAATAGACTTTGAAATATATAAAGGCATTATGTTTAACAATCACAAAGAAGCAATTTCTTCTAAAGAGAAAACATTGGCATATTTTTGGGAGCCAACTCCACCTTCTAGTTACAAAGAAAAAAGAGAAAAAAAATGACAATAGTAGGTCTATTGGTGAAAACTGAAAGACACGATTAGACTATAAAAAATCAAAAGCTAAGTAGCTCCCAAGGATACAAAATGAAAAATATGATGCCATGAATATTAGTGTTCTAGTGTTCAACATGCCATAGTCTTTTGGAGCTCTCTCAATTAGCATTCATGTGGAAGGTCATCGGTCTCAACCCTCCCAACCCTCCCAACCCTCCCTTATATCTAGTTGTTTATCCCCACATCCAGCTACCTAATTTTCCCAACACCCAAGATCAAATCCTTATCCAACAAACCTTTGTGTATGTCATCATTAGTGACATCCCACACAACATAGCTATTGACCCAATTATCCTTAGATGCCTTGATTCGCAAGAGGTATACACTATATTACATATGGTACACAATGGTATATCTCGAGATCTTTCTAGTTGTTTGATCTTATCTACAGACTCGGAATGACTCCTATGTAGTTATGGTCAGTCATGGATCCAAAGATTATCAGCTAGCAGTAGTAACAATAGATTTCTTCTCAGCATTGGTCAGAAAAGTTCTTGATTCTGTCTCATAGTCCTAAAAAAAATCAAAAAAATTGAAAAAAGCCCTGAAAAAATATTAAAAAAAAAGCAAAAAGTCCTAAAAAAAGAAAAGAAAAAAGTGAAATAAGTCATGAAAAAATGGATGCCTTGATGAAAACCTAGAAAATAGGCATCTTGGCATGAAAATTTGAGTCAAGAGAAAAAGTTCATCCACAAGTTGAAATCTAGCAAACAGGAACCATGTGTAATCAGTTATTGCTCCTCCATCTATCGAGATTCCATCTAGTCTTTTCCCCCTCTATTATTCCTTAATCATATCCTTCATATTGCAAGACATCTTTGGTCCCTTATCATGGCTCATGAACTGGTTAATGTCCTTTGTTATCTTACCTAAAGCATCACCAGTCTACACACACTTTGTCATTGGCCTTTGTACATAGTTTGCATCTTGTCTGGGGGCATATTACCTACATGGTGCACAAGTTTGAATTTCAATTGGGGGCATATCCCTAAGCACTTTTTATCCATTGGACCTATTGCATAATAGATTGGAGCTAACACTTGTATATGCTTATACGATCTTGAACAAATCCTAAAAATTCAAATACGATCCTAAACAATCCTAAAAAACATAAAATGTCTTGAAAAAAACACTAAAAAATCACATAATGTCCTAAACAAATCACTAAAAATCATACAATGTCCTGAAAAAAGCACTAAAAAATCACATAATGTCTTGAAAAAATCACTAAAAATCATACAATGTCCTGAAAAAAGCACTAAAAAATAAAATTCCCTGAAAAAAGCATTAAAAATCATAAAATGTCTTGAAAAAATCACTAAAAATCACAAAATGTCCTGAATAAACCCTAAAAATCGTAAAATGTCCTAAAGAAACCACTCACACAAAAAAATCAAATATCCTCAAAAACCCTAAAAATCACAAAACTTTTCAAAAATTTGCAATAAACCTTGTACATATTCACTATGGATACCATCCCTTTTGCGTAAACACTTGCACTTTGCAAATTGAAACTCAAAGCACTACACTTTCAAGACAATCACACCATCTGAACAACATGAACCAATAATCAATCCAACATATCACTACAAACCTCTTGACTTAATCCACAAATAGAGCTATCACATCATCAACATGTAAAACACTACCTACACACCTTCAAATATTAAAAATAAAGTAATAATGGACAAGAATAGTTGTTGGCTCACACTCTTTAGTGAGTGATTTTTTTTTCCTTTGTTTTTCTTTGATCATTTTCCTATGCCACTCAATGATATAAACTAATCTATGAGAGTGGCTAGGATGGTTCATGGTCATCTTTTTCTTTTTCTATTTGTTACAATGTACCTTTGAGAGTTTGGGGCATGTACATATGCCTCAAGAATGACAAGATCATTTTTTGTCTACATCGTGCTTGTTTATGCAAAAGGCTTGCATTCACGCTCTGGCCCTTTATGCCATGATGCATTGCATTCCATTTGCCATATCAAAATAAAGCTCCATTTGACATATAGTGCACTTTACAAAAGCAAAAGTCTTCTCATCATACTAACAATTCTTCATCTCATCTCCTCTGTCTTCTACGTCTCCTTCATCTGCTGCCTTGGTCTCGTACTCTGATACACAAAAAGCATTGTCATTCTATATTCCTACATGTGTCCAAAGTCCGAAATGATCCAAAGCAATAAACATGGCATTTATATTATATTCACATTTCATTGGCATCCATTTTACATTTTATTTGTATTCATTCCCTATCATTTTACATTTCATTTGCCTTCATTTCATTTCATTTACATTCATTCCATATCATTCACATTACATTAGGCATTCATTCATCAAAAAAACATGTGGCAAAAATAAAAAGATGGCATTTCCTACGCATAACATGTGATAAATCAACACATGATGTCATCATATATAAGTCCACAGAAAAAAGCATAAATACATCCATATAAAACATCTAAAGCATATGCATAATTCATCTTATATAATCATGATAACATAAGTACATCTCATAAATGTCTCAAAAAAGTATCAAAGTACATGACCATGGTTTACATCAATAATAACTACTCATAGGCATGAACCATGAAAGAGCATAATAGAAACCAAAAAGCAACATAGAGAGGCCCCTCTATACATCAGTTTATCAATGTCATCCCGTGCTATCCCTAGCCTTATAGCCTCTGTCTGGCCTCAAGGATGATCCCTCTACTCTTTGTGGTGGCCTTATAGACCTCATCACCCTCACACTACTCTGTGTCCTCTGTGTCCTAGGGGAATGAGATCTCGATGCACATAAACTCTCTACTCTCTGCCTCAGTGGCACCACTCTCCAATATTGATCTCGCCAATACTGTGCCTCCATGTGTGCCCTGCTCATCATCGTTACCAGATCTTGGAAGTTTGCATCTCTAATGCTGTTGATGAACCCATGCGACTCTTGCACTACTATCTCTACCCTATGCACTGCTACATCTCTCTTAGCCCTTGCCTGATCTCTCTTAGCCATCGCTTAATCTCTCTCTACTGTAACTACATTCCTCTCTCCCACCATAGCATCCCTCTCTACCACAACCTAATCTAACTGAATGATTAGCCCTCTAATCACCTCCATCAAATCTACCTGGCTAGGCCCTACCTCTACTAGCACTAATTCTCTCTCAGTGTCCTCCACTAGATCCTCCTCCACATCCATTGCAGCTGCATCCTTATCGTCCCAATAGTCCTCCTCATCCTCTCCCTCATCACCACATCCAACACCATACCCACCCCTACTACCTCCTCCCTCCTCATCATCTCCCTCCTCCTCTCCCTCAACACACTCCTCATTATCTCCCTCAGCCTCCTCCTCAACATCCTCACCATCATCCCTTGCATCACCCTCAGCATCCTCATCTCCCTCCTCCTCCTCCTCTCCTCCCTCCTCATCATCTCCCTCATCAAATCCCTCCTCATCCTCTCCCGCATCCTCCTCCTCCTCATCCTATGGCCTCCCTTGGGGTACTAGTACTACTAGATCTATCAAAGGTCTTGGCCAATGCTATGCAAACCACCTATCATACACTACTATCATGCTTGCATCCACTATATATGTTGCTTTCCCCCATAGTCTTGGCTATAACTCTGCTAACTATGCCTATGCTACCTATGTCCTAATAGGTGGTCCCCACTCTAGAACCTCTACTCTAGATCAAGCAAATAATGCTAACCTGTAGGTACATCTTGTGTCTCCCCAAACTGTCTCCATAGCCACTCTGGCAAGTACATCTCTATAACTAGGTGACTAATCACTGTGCACCCTATGGGGTAGCACTCTTGCCTATAGTATGGTAAGTGGATGTTATCATCATCCCATCCAGAGGAATCTCTGTATTGGTCTCCATATCAACTATGTCATCATGTCTATTTGATGGAAAAAGTATCTTGCATATCCCAATGGTCCTTAGGCTAGTACACCTCTATAGCTATAAGCGTATGGAATATCATCCACCAACATTTGCTCTACCAGAGGCCTAAATACTACAATATTCTCATAGGCCCAAATATATAATAATGTGCCACTAGTGCTGAAGGATAGTCCCCCTCTATACGCTACCTGATGCAGATAATAATATAACATCACCAACATGCATGGACCCCAAGCAAACAAAGTGCCCTCTATAATCATCTGCTCAAGTACTCGACCCCATCCAATAGGGAATCCATGTCCTTGTCTATTAGGTATCAACAATCCACCAATCACCCAACAAATCATAGCTGTCAGCCACTCATGGTGTGACACTAACAAGTCCCACTCGATCTCATAGTCATGAATCCCTCCACATCTTTGCATCCAAATAAGTAGTGTAATGCTCATCATCCTGAAGCTAGGTCATATGCTACTAACTCTCCAAAAATAGGGATCCTAAGGATGTGCCATACATCCTCTAGTGTCATAGTTTCCTCCCTAATCGATAGGTGGAATGAACTAGTCTCTAAGTGCCACCTCTCCGTCAAAGCTGTCAGTAAAGCCCTTTTCCCCCTCACCTCTGGCATAAAAGTAACATGATATAGTCCCAACCCATTTAGTATCACCCACTCATTTTGTGTCATCTGAAGATTTAGTGCAAGGCTCCATGGCCTATGTCCGCATATCCCTAATAGGGACAGCTCCTCCTGCATAATCACATAGCCTATGTCAACCTCCTATGGTTTTGCATCCCATTTACCCTACTTTTGACCCATGTTTGACTCTAGTTTGACTAAGTTTGATTAATTTGACTTATGTTTTGAACTCTTCCTAGGGTTTTGAACATGTTTACCAAGTTTTCAGTCATTTCGAGCTCATTTGCATTATTTGACCATATCCCTACCCATATGTCAGCCTTTTTCCTCCATCAGAGCTAAGTTTGACCAAATTTTACTTTTTTCTAACTATCCTAGCCTTAGTTAACCTATGTTTTCAACTCTTCCTAGGGTTTTGAACATGTGGTCCAAATTTTGAGTCATCCCAAGTCTGTTTGCACCCTTTCGAGCCCTTTGCACAGTTCTCTGTCAGCATTTACCCAAGTTTGACCTACATCTGCCCTATGTTTGACCAAATTCTAAGAATTTTGACCACCTTTGACTGAATTTTATAATGTTTCTAACATCCCCCTAGGGTTATGCTAGCCTTTACCAAGTTTTAGCTTGATCTGAGACCATCCGAACCTCGATCAAAGCCTTAGGGCATCTTAGGGTGCAGTTAGGGTTTCCAACTATGTCATGGATGCACTTGGTCATGCCAACTATGTCTAGGATGTACTTGGGAATGAAAAATACATACAAGATGCACTTGGCTATGTTTTGGGCATATTTGGGGCATTTGGATGCCCTACCTAGCTTTGGGAACCCTGTTTGACCCCTGTTCCCTCCCAACAGATTCCTAAGTGCCTAGAAAGTAGGAAAAAGCATGGAAAACTAGAAAAAATCATGAAAAAGCATAAAAAGTACAAATATGGCCTTGATGTACTCACCAAAGGTCCAACATTTTCTTGTCATTAGAAAGTTTGTACCCGTTCACCACGGTGTTGCTCCCTCAGTAATCGATCCATTCTCCTTGCTCCAAAGCTCTTTTCTTCCAAATGAGAGAGTGAAAATAACCTTAAAAATCCTCTCAAAGCCCTTTTATAACTTGTTTCTACCTAGATGGATGTGCATGAGGTCCTTTTTGTGTTGGTTGTGATGCCCTTTTGCACTCTAGAGCCCATAACTTTCACATTTTAGCTTCAATTTTCAATTCGTCAATTGCTATGGCTTTTTTTTCTCATTGTCAATGAAATTGACCTATCATATTCCTATGTTGGTTAATTTATTGAGGGGGAATAAATATATACCACATTGCTGGGGCATGTTTTTATGGCTTTTTCATTAGCATTCTTTGACACAACGCTCTAAATCACATTGTATCAAAGAGGGGCAAAATGTAGACGCTAAAAAATGGTTCGCATCTATGGTTTCATCACTTCTTCATACTAATTTTTCCCATTTTCTCATTCTACTAACTTTGATCTTTTGGCCAAAATCGATTGTATTTCATCATTTGTATCCTTTTTCACATCAATTTCATATAAACTCAAAACCATTTCATATCAACTCAAAATCACCCCTAATCAACTCAAAATCACTTAGAATTAGTCCTAATCAACCTAGAACATATCAAACATGTCAAATCAATCATCATCTATCCAATCCTAGGCATTGTTGTGGCTTTTAGTGTCTTGGAAACCTATCAACCTATCAATCTTATCAATCTAACCTTAGTACTGTCGTGGCTCTCAATGCTAGGTCAAACTATCATTCATGTCATCCAATATTTGACATTGTTGAGGCTTTCAATGTTAGATCATGACATTATCAACCATTTTAATAATATTGACAGTGTCTGTTGATGTTATAATGATCAAACCTTTTCAATCAATCTTGATCCTGTAGCATTTACAATGTCAATTAAATGTTACGTATCAATCAATTCATGTCATGTGTCCTTGGCATGCTATCAATTTCAATCAATCGATCAATTTGACCATGGCTTTGGTCTACCTATCATTATCCTAGTCAATTTCCATTATCATCACATTTCATCAATGGATACTGTCAGATTTATTTAATCAATTTGGAAATCATTTACTAATTTTCTCTATAGGATTAAATAACCCATAATTTAATGCTATGTCATTATTACTAATTATTCTTCCTAATTATCATCCTTAATTAATTAATTTTATTAATTAATTAGTTCATCATTCACAAACCATGGAAATTCTTAATTTCCTAAGTCATATTTTCATCCATTAATTCCATTTTTTACTAATTTCTATTTTGTGGAATAAAGGATTTTTAATTCAAATATTCAATAAAATATTGAAATCATCATGACACTTGGGTATGCCACCTTGTGGACTCTCCTTTGAAATTTGGCTAAAATATGTCATAATCAAATATTCTTATTCTCTTACACATGTCCATATTTGACTTATTTATCATAGATTCTTGGCTTTAAGTGAGCTTGAGGTGTCTTATGATGCGTCATAGATTCTCTTCCACATTTAGCCAAGTTTGACTTCCATGCATCATAGAATCTTACATTTGGCATCTTTTGTCATATGCGTCATGGATTCTCAAAGGAATCTCTTGCCACATCACATATCTAAGGGTGACAAATCCAATGCTCTCATCCTCCATGTCAATTATAAAATGAGCATTCTTTTTCTCATTTCTGGTCCTTAGGCCCTAATTCTTGAGTCTTGGAGTCCCTAGCTTCTTTGCATTTTGCATTCTTGCTCTTACACTAAAATCAAACTTCTAGTATTCTCATGGCCTTATCCCTATCATAGACTTTGCTTCAATATTGTGTGCACTATAGGCAAGTTGGAGATACATCATTTAGAGAAGAGAGAAGGACATGCGAGCTACAAACGAAAGAGGGGGTTTCTAACCTTGTGTTTGCTTCTTTTGATTAGTTTGGCTTTCATGGTAGACTAGCGGGTGCTAACATATGTTGATTGAGTTTGTGATTTCTCATAGTATGTTATGCATTTAACCCATTTTCAATGTACTACAGGTTGCAATAATTAGAATTGGAATAAATTTTTATTTTGAATCTTAATAATATCATTTGTGAAGTGAAAATGATGTATTTTGTTGTTTTATGAATTTTGTTTGATACTTTGACACATGATCATGTTCTTCTTTCTGTATATCTTCAATGCTTTCCTCACAAACCATCTCAAATACTTTCTCATGAACAATCTTAAAGCTATTTATAACATCCACATTACAAAATAGTCCAACCTAAAATGTTGAAGCAAATATTACACAAGTCTTTCTACAATGCCCAACCTAACATAAATAGCTATAAAGCTGAAGAATTACATAAATATATTTATATATGGTCTGGAAGACTCTCCAAAATAATACTTCAACTTAGCAAAAGTATATGAAACTTTCTTTAACACCATTTGGATAGTGATATGAAAATATCTGACATGATATTTATAACATCATGAAAATTTGAGACAATATTACACAAGTCTTTTTTTTTGTGCTTGAAAGGAAAGTATGGAAATCTAATTCCAAAACAATAGTCACGATATCTACATAAATTTGAAAAGTTTGGAGACACTATTTATAACATTTTCTATACAATAAAGTATCCACACAAATATTTCTTCAACACCTTCTAAAAGTAGATAGAGAAGCATGATATAACCCAAATAAGAACCAATACATCTCTTGGATGATCTCCAAATAGTGTAATTATCTATTATTTATTGAGATAATTAGGAGCAAATGAATCTTCTAATTTGGCAATGTGATGGAGATGGCATTTGCACAAAGAGAAAAGAGAGTGGGAGTTCAACTTATTTGATTGCCACATTAATAGGATTGATTGCTATGTCAACATATTAAATTAATTTGCTAAGTGATTTGATTTATTAAACAAAATAATAGATTGGTGAGATAACAAAATGTATGAATGAGTTAAAGTATTTTAATTAATTAGAAGATTGATTAGATGTATAAGAAGACCGAATTGTTAACTAGTTATTGAAAGGGAATTTAATAGTGTCAGAATTGTGTTTGAAGAGTAAACTAAAAGTAAGTATGAGATAGCATTTGGAAGAAAAATTATGATAAAAAATATATTAATTTATTACTTTCACATGTGAGAATTATAAAGAAATGAATGCTTATTTATTCATGTGAGAAGAATAATTAGTTTAATTAAATCATTATAATTTATTTAATAATAAGTGGATATTTGATTTAATTAATATATAAATACAATAATAAGAAAGAGGGAATACTAATAATTAAAAATAAATATTTAATTTTTTATAATGAGACAGGGTATAGTTAAAAAATGTTACTTAATCAATTATATTATAGATCAGTAATTGATATAGTATTGATTTAGATGTTCAATAATTAAAATAAGTAATTGTACTATCCTAAATTGGAAGCCCTTCAATTTTCTAATTGTTTAGATCCTCTTTAGTGTCTTTGCATTGTACTCTTGCATTTTGTACACACCTATCCAATTTCCCTCTCTCTTTGCTAGGTGAATTTGGGGTAGGGTCTAATACATCCTACTTCGTTTCCCTTTATTTATTGTGGAATTATTGAGGTAGGACATAATCTCTATGGGTCTTCTTTCCCTCTCTCATTTTAACCTCATTTTCATACTTATATTACTTTTCCCACTTATCTATCCAATAAAAATTGATGAAATTTATACATTTGAGATCCTGAGGGGCCCACATTCCAAATATCACCTAGGGTGAGGGACAAGGTCATCCCTTAAATTGGGCTCTAAATCTAATTCCTTGAGATTTATTTCAATTTGTGGTTTTTTCTTCATAGTTTTATTGGGTCCCATGGGGTTCTGTATCTGAATCACTATAAAACTCCTTCTTTGGCTTCATTTGGAAATCCAAGCATGAATCACATATCACATGGGCAATAACATACTTTGGTGGACATCATCAAGTTGCAAACATAATTTGAAGATGGCTACAATACTTTAGCCCTTGGGTCCTTGGTATGATTTCTATGTTATTTCCAGATCTATGTTTTGTTTCTTCACACTTACACATTAACATGCACTCAAATACACATTGATTGCATTTACATGCTATGGTTTCACTCTAGGATATTATATCTTGGAATTTTAACATTACATTATATAGCTCTTTACACTCTAGATCCATACTCTAGTTTTGTAAGAAGTACACACACTACATTACTCTTAATGACTATTCGTGTAGGTGGAAATCACTAGAATTTGGGGCTTGACTAAGGTAAACCCCTATATAGCCACCCATAGACTCTTTTTTAGATTTGTAGGATTTGAAGTAAAGTTTTGAGCATATATGAAGATCACTTATGAATCACTCTCTATATCTATATTTTGTTCATAGATCCAAAATTTTGAGGTTGAAGATGAGGTCATTGATGATGTTGTACTTTCCAATGACTTTTAGTAGTCTAGAGTGCAAAACTGGGCCTTCGATCATCAATTTTTGGGCTAGGTAAGGGAAAAGGTCATCCCTTATCTAGGGTTAGATTTGATGTTGTTCTTGAACTCCTAGGTCATCCCTATCCAATCTAGAAACATATCCTTGCCTAGTAAAAATTTCACAGTTCCTAAGGGCTTAGCACATGAATCATTCAATTTTTAGTCTCCAATGAGTAGTTTGTTCATTTTCCTCCATTGATAAGAACATTGGATACATTCCTAACTTTTTTCTTGAATTCTCTTTTCTAGATCATATTTACACACTTGTTAACTCACTAATTTTTATATTTGGAATCAAAGCTAATGAAAACCACCAAACTTGCAAGGTATAGAAATCGTGCTTTATCTCTCTCCTTGCAGTGGCTTGTGCTAGATCTACTTTGCAGGCTTGACCTTTTCCGCTTGATTCCCAATTATAATGGTAAACAAAGTGCACACTATTTTATCCATCAGATTTTGTTGAACTTTTCCCCTTCATACATTTCATGCCTTTTGAATTGTTAAGTTAGATTTTGCATTCATTTTACATTTAACAAAAATAAAAATAAAAAATTTGCATTTAACATTTAGATCTACATTTCTTAATTGTTATATTGCATTATATGCTTTCATTTACTTGCTCTTGCATCGTAAAAAAGAAAATACAAAAAAAAATACTATCTTTGTCTTTTTCATTCTATTTCAAATTAAAAGGTAAAAACAAAAAACAAAAATATTTTATTATGTTGCTCTTGTTACTTTCTTTCCAATACATATGATGATTCTTATTGTGTGCATAATGATAAGAACCTTATTGTCTAGTACTAAATATTTTTATGTTAGATGAGATCCCCCATGATCACATCTCTACTTCATCACCATCTATATCTCTTCAAACAAAACTTTACAATAAATTACTTTCTTGGATTCCTTTAAACAATTTTGTGTTTAAAATTGAAGAATCTAAAGTGGTTTTCCATACTAAACCTCTCATCACCTTTAAGGGTTGTCCTCAAATAAATATCAAAGGAAAACCTAAGATTCATTCAAAATCTTTCAATGATACTAATTTGGTGACTCATTGTCTAGGGAAAAATGTGAATCAAGGAAGCTCACCCTAAGTTCATCACATAACCACACACACCTCAAAATGGTTGAGTCCAAGGAAAGAGACTATTTCAAACCTACCCTAAAAGATTTCAATCTTAGTAGGTCAATGTGATCTATGGGATAGAGGATAATTAGGGGTGACCTAATCATCCCTAAAGGGATGAGTGTGACACTAATTTTGATTTCTCTATTTTGATGGTGACAAAAAAATAACCACGACTAATTTTTCTATTAGAAAGTAAAGTCCATCATGATAACTTGGGGGGGGGGGGGGGGGGTTGAATCAATTATTAGATTAATATAACTTTGATCAACCTTATTAAACCTTAAGCATATGAATAAAATAATAAAAAACTATAATAAGACACACATACACAATAACACCTGATATGTTAACTAGAAAAACCCTTGATCAGAGGGTAAATCCCGATGGGGATGGTACCCACAAAATGATGTACTAATATAAAAGTCCCTTGTAAGAGGATGGACTTTGTTAGGAGCCAATAAAATACATTAAGCACGTATTAGTCCCTATTAGGAGACTTTGAATTGCTGTTAGGAGATTCCAACCATGTTAGGAGTTGTGCCAACCGTATTAGGAGTTGTAGAAAGAATATGGACCCTTTGTCCAAATAGATTCATGGGTAAGACTAGCGAACACATTGTCCAACTAATCTCTATATTATTCCTTTCAAAATAATATAAAGTAGAATAATTTGAACTCATTGTCTACCCTCTTGACTAGACCAAATCTCTTTAGATCTCAATACCAGATCTTCAAACTTGTATCAATCTGATCCCCTTGATTGCTTACACACATTTACCAACTTTTCATATCACTTGCACAATTTGCACTTGCACAACTTACTCACACTCACACAATTACACATCACAAGGAAAATAACCTTCTTTTATACCATATCCTAAAAAATAATTCTTTGAGTTGTCATTGAGGCTTTCCCAAATAATTAGAATAGGACCTGATTAAGATATTACAATTCATTACATCTGTTTGTAATTACAAAACATTGTCAGTGCACAGTAAATATAACTCTCATAAAGGTGATTTTTGACATCACTCAGTCAATGATGTCATCATTAGGTTTTCTACTATCACTTCCTAAATTTTCTCATCAGGATTCTATCCCTATTAGGAGATACAATCCAAACATCAGGAACCACTTCTCAGGTACTTTATCTTCACACTATCCTTTGTAAGTCTTGAATAAATCTTACATGTCTTTCATTCTTTGTACACACACTTGTCCAATTTATCAAGACATAATATAGAGCATATTCATAACTTATCTTGATCTCATCAATAATACATAGTTTGTACAACCTCATTCTCTGTCTTCTACTTTCCTAGTCTTTATAGAAACAATACTATGTTGACATTAATAAAAAACATAGTCATGAATGAAACATGTCAATCTCCTAAATTTCTCTAGAAATGCTTAGGATACTCCCCAAAGAAATACCATTAGCATTCATGCTAAAAATCTCTCTCTTTGGTATTGATGACAACATAGATGATAAACATCTAAGTTTCAAGGATACCAAATAAAACTCCACTACTATGGCTCTCTTATTTTCAAATCCTCTTCATCAATCAAACCTGAAACTCACAGGAACAACTCTCCATCTATACTATCTAATTTTTACATTGATGTAATCAATTGTTCAAACTTCTCCCCCATTGATATTGATGCAGGAACATCCTAGGTGTAAGAGCAATCTTGCATCACCCAAAAAAACATTTTTATTTTTAGCCTTTTCTATTTTAATAAGGACTAGTAGAAAGGTGGGTTACTATTTCTAGTAATTTTTTCATACGAGCTTAGAATGTTCTAATTTTCTACATGAAGGTTCATTTTAGAATTATAAGCCTACCAGAAAAATCTCATTGCTCCAACTTAAATATCAGAGAGTTTATTGTGGATTTTTGATGGAAAATTTTAGAGAAAAATCTTTGAACTTAGTTTTGAAGGCCTTAGTGGCTTCAGATGAGGTTTGAAAACTTGACGAAAGGGCACTTGCACAATTTTGTGCCTGTAGATTAGGAGCTAGTGTTTCCAAAAAGTGATTATAATAGACAATTGGAGCAATGGTTCGAGAGTTATAGCCTTCCAAAGTTGGGCTACCTAAAATTTCTAAAATAGTTTGTTAAAGGAGTATTTGGCTAACTCTATATGTTTTGTTAGGGTTTTTTGGCCCTCGATATTAAGTTTGAGCGTCTAGAACCTTCCTTGGAAGCATAAAATTGCCTATTTAAGAAAGGCCTAAACATTGTCTAGGATAGCTTTGAGTGGTAGTTCACAACTTAGTCTTACAAATTACTATAATGAAGGTGCTCATGTGGGTTAGTATATTGTTGTTATGAATTTTGTAATTCTGCATTTGCAGTGATAATAAGAAGTTCATATTTTGTTCTTGCATTTTCTATTGTTTCTTTGTTTCTATTATGTGTTTATGGTATTAAGGGGAGCATCCTTCGTCAAGTGGTATTAGAGCTAGAGTTCTTGAGTGTGTGGAAAAATTTTCAAATGTGAGGTAGTTCACACCAGGACCATGATTTGGGCTAAGTGTGTAGATGGATTGCCGATTGTGAGATAGTTTACACTAGGGTTTCAATGAAAGCATGAAAATGCCCCCATGAAGAGAGTGTGGTGGAAGAGCTATAGGTGTTACACTTGAGGGTTTTGGATCCCTCCAAAGACAAATGCAAGCATTAGAAGAAAAAATTCATAGATGAATGAATCTTGGCATAAGAGATGAAAGCGAGGATGAGGACATAGTAGAAGAAAATGCCAAATCAGAGGCAGTTCTAAACCTAGAGGAAGAGAGGCTTTTTAAAGCCATTTCCAAGATTGAAAAAAGACCTAAGTTTGAGGTTCCCACATTATTAGAAAATATTAACCTAAAGGAGTTTATTTATTAGATCAATGAATTGGAGTACTTTGAGTATGCAGATATTGAGGATCCTAATAAGGTCAAGTTTGCAAAGAAAAAACTAAAGGGACATGCAAAAATCTGGTGGTAGGAGATTTAGTTAGAGAAAAATAGAAGAGGAAAGGAAAAAATTACTAAATGGGATTAGATGATAGCTAAATTGAAGCAAAAATTCATTCTTGTGGATTATGATATTTTATCTATTGAAGAAAATGCATGGGTTATAGCAAGCAAGAAAATCTGTTCAAGAGTATACCAAAGAGTTCTACCGGGTTCTCATTAGAACTAGCCATGCAGAAACTAATAAGGAGAAAGTGTCACATTATCTTAATGAGTTAAGGCCAAGTATTTAGGATGAGATGATTCTAGTTTGAATGAACAACATTAAGGAGGCATAATAGTTATCCCTAAGAGTTGAGGATAAACTAGGAAAGAAGTTTGACAACAAGAATAGTGGAAGAGGTCATGGTGGAATATCTAGAAGATGATATTATGGTGGCTAAAAAAATGATAAAAAGATAAAGGATGAGGCTGGAAGAAGTAGTTAGAGCTAGAAGGAAAATAATTCCAATCATTTCCATGATTAGAACAATAGAGATTACAGAGGAAGAGGTAGAGGAAAAGGATCTAGAAGAGGAGGCTTCTGTGAGAAATGTTTTCACTAGGAGATGAAGGGCATAAAACATTTAAATTTTCTTAGTGCCAAGGAAGGAAAAATTGAAAAACTAAAGGCCAGGCTAGAGTTTCACATGTCAAGAAAGATGCTAGATCATCACATTATGAAGATATCAAAAGAGGAGAAGTCCTAGTCAACAAAAGAGTTGGTGTACTTGGGATTTGAAGTCTTAGCAAAAGGTCTAAAAATGGACCTAGAGAATGTAAAGGCTATCCTTGAATGACCTACTACAAATAGTGTGATAGAGGTAAGATCTTTTCATGAACAAGCTAGTTTTTATAGAAAGTTCATAAGAGGTTTTAGCAGTATTTGTGGACCCCTAACTAAAATAATGATTCTATTTTTGTGGTGGTTGACAGGTTTTCAAAGATGGCATATTTTATTCCTTGCAAGAAGACTAGTGATGCTATTCATGTAGTAGAGTTATTTTTATAGAAGTGGTGAGACTACATGGTCTACCATATTATTGATTTTGATTGAGATACAAAATTTGTTGGGTATTTCTAGCATAGATTGTGGAAAAAGTTGAATATAGATTTGAAGTTCAGTTCATCACATCATCCATAGACTGATGGAAAAATAGAAGTGGTGAATAAGAGTTTGGGAAATTTACTAAGATGTTTGGTTGGAGATAAGCCGAAAGGATGGGATAAGATTTTACGATAGGTGGAATTTTCATATAATAATTCTATCAATAGGAGTACTGGTAAATCACCATTCCAGATTGTACATAGGAGCAATCCTAGAAATGCTTTTGAATTGAGTTAGTTGGATAAAGGAGAGATAAGTAGTGCTGAAGAAGAAGAATTTGCTTATTATTTGAAGAATATCCATGAGGAGGTGAGGAAGCACATCATAAAAATGAATACATAGTACAAGATTGAGGCAGATGTGAAAATGAGATATAAGGAATTTTAAATTGGAGATGAAGTCACGATTCATTGAGAAAGGAGCATTTTCTAGTGGGTACATATAATAAGTTGAAAATGAAGAAGTTTGGACTATATAAGATAGTGAAAAGGCATGATTCTAGAAATGCTTGTGAAGTGGAGTTGCTTGCTGAATTGAATATTTCACCAATATTAAATATTTCATATTTGATAGAGTATTATGAAGGAGGTGATGGAGATAAAGTTATAGAAGCATAGTGCAGTATTCTAGCAACTAGTTTGGCTACAAAGGAGATTGAGGAGATACTGGATACTTGTGTTGGCAAAAGTACAAGTAACATAACTTATGAAGAATACCTGGTCAAATGGAAAGGGAGGCCAGTAGAGGATTCATCATGGCTAGCAAGTGAGGATGTTAACTATCTTGGTTTTCCTCTAAACACCAAAGACGTGATGGAGTCACTTCTCAAATTACCCCTAGTGTCTGATGCATGAGAATCTTAGGCGTAAGAGCAATCTTGCATCACCCCCAATTTTTTTTAAATTTTCAACCTTCTCTATTTTAATAAGGACTAGTAGATAAGGGGGTTACAATTTCTAGGAACTTGCTATTTTTAGTAAGTTTTTCTTACAAGGTCAAAATGTTTTAATTTATACATGAAGGTTCATTTTAGGATTATAAGCCTACCATAAATCTCATTGCTCCAGCTTAAGTATCAGAGAAGTTATTGCAAATTTTTAGTGAATTTTTTGGAGAAAAATCTTTGAACTCAATTTTGAAGGCATTAGAGGCCTCGGATGAGGTTCAAAATCTTGACAAAAGGGCGCCTATGCAATTCCATGTTGATAGATCAAGAGTTAGCATTTAAGTGCTTATAATAGCCAATCGAAGCAATGGTTCGAGAGTTATGGCCTTCCGAAGTTGGGCTACTCAAAATTTCTAAAATAATCCATAAAAGGTACATTTGGTCGACTCTATATTTTTTGTTAGGGTTTGTTGCTCCTACATATTAAGTTTGAGTGTCTAGAACCTTCCTAGGAAGCATAAAATTTCCTATTTAAGAAAGGTCTAAACATTGTCTAGGACAAGTAGGAGATAATTTCCACAGCAAGTCAAATTGTGATATTGCTATCAAGATTTAATTATATGATTTTTGAGTCAAACTCATTGACCCATGTTTCATGAGTAGTGATTCACATGAATCCATATCTCATGAGAATAAATGGAATAATTAGCACTCATTGGATCTAGGTGATGCTCACAGAGGTGAAGCATTGAGACTTCCCTGGAGGTCACCCATCCCAGTACTACTCTCGAGAAGTCTCAATGACCTCCCAGGAAGTCTCGATTCTTCACCTCTATGAGCATCACCTAGATCCAATGAGTGCTAAGTATTCCATTTATTCTCATGAGAGATGGATTCATGTCAAATCACTACTCATGAAACATGGGTCAATGATTTTGACTCAAAAATCACCTAGTTAAATCTTGATAGCAATATCACAATTTAACTTGCTATGGAAATTATCTCCTACTTATCAATTGATGAGCTTAAGTGGCTTTCTAATGAATGGTTCATAAGGCACAATACTTGGTGAAGGTTTTGAAAATGGGGTTACAAGCACAATGGCTTTAACAATGGAGGAAACTCTATAGTTAAGCACACTTAGGCTAGAGTAGTACTGAGATGGGTGACCTCCTAAGAAGTCTCGGTGCTTCACCTCTGTGAGCATCACCTAAATCCAATGAGTGCCATGTATTTCCTTTATTCTCATGAGAGATGGATTCATGTTGAATCACTACTCATGAAACATGGGTCAATGAGTTTGACTCAAAAATCACACATTTAAATCCTGATAGCAATATCACAAATTTTCTAGGATAGCTCTAGGTGGTAGTTCACAGCTTAGTCTTACATATTACTATAGTGAAGGTGCCTATGTGGGTTAGCATATTGTTCTTATGAATTCTACATTCTACATTTGTGATGATAATAAGAAGTCTATATTTTTTTCTCACATTTATTGTTGTTTCTTTGTTTTGTTATGTGTTTATGGTATTAAGGGGAGCACCCTTCATTAGATGTACTTCCCCGATTGACATCAATATCTCATAAAAAATTCTCCATCTATATAATCTCTTCTCCATATACATCTCCCAAATACTATTAGAAGATATTTTACATACAATCTTTTCCCCACTAACATCAATGAAAATGGCATCATTATGTCAATCAACTACTCAAAGTCTTCATCCAACTCAAGTGTCCAAAGACACCATTTCATACAAACTTCCAAGAGTCCTTGATGAATCTTCTCATCATAGATACTCCCCATACAAGAAGCATCAACATTTAGTCTAGATAAATAATAGTGTTCTATACCATTGGACTGATTCACTCTCTACATCATGTACTTAGAAGTAGGTAGGGGCATAACCCAAAGCATACTTTGAAAATACTCAAATGTATCTTTAGGAAAATGCTTTGTAAAAATGTGCACAATCTACTCTTTTGTATTCACATACTCTAATCTTGATACTTTCTTTCTTTGCAACTTTCTCTCTTAAAACATGATACTTAATAGATATATGCTTAAACTTAAAATGTAACATATGGTTCTTAGACATACTTACTATACTCATGTAATCATAATGTATGATAATAGGTTCTAAAAAATCTACCCCAATATCCTTCCTCATCTATTTCATCCACACAACCTAATTTCAATTGTTTGCTGCTGCTACTTACCCTAATTTTTTTATACTCTATGATATATAGTCTTGTTTCTTTCTTAGCCAAGAAACCAATCTTCCTCCAAGAAAAAATGCTCCACCACTTGTACTGCGTATATCATCAATACTGTTTGCCCAAACCACATCAGTATATGCACACAAAGTAAAGTCACTTGATTTGTCATACCATAGTCCAAAATTAGGTGTTCCCTTCAAATATTTGAATATTCTCTTTACTACTACATAATGTGATTCTAAAGGTTCTTCTTGAAATCTTACAACTATACCAACTACATTTTCTATATCTATTCTTGTGTGAGCCAGATATTGCAAACCTCCAATCATGGATATGCACTTCTTCTTCTCAAATGTAAGTTTCTCATCTTTGCTAGATAACTTGTGACCAATTATCATAGGTGTACCGATGGGATTACAACTTTCCAAGACTAATCTTTTCAAAAAGTCTATCAAATACTTAGTCTGTGATAGGAATCATCACTATTTTTCATAATATGTAGACCTAAGAAATATTTCATCTCACCTATCATACTCATCTCAAATTCATTTTTCATTTCATCACCAAAATTTTCACTTGTTTCATCATTACCTCCAAAGATTATGTCATCCAAAAATACCACAATAATCAACAATACATCTTCAATTTATTTCAAATATAAATTACTATCTACAGTACCTTTAAAAAATCCCAACTTTGCCAAATACTTGTCCAAGCTTGTATACCAGGTTCTACATACTTTTTTTAGTCAATACAATGCTTTCTTCAATTTGATACCATGTCTCCTTCTATTGTCAAAGGAAATCCTTTAGGCTTCTCAATGTAAACTTCTTCTTTAAGTTCTCCATTACGAAATGATGACTTTACATCCATATGATATACTTTGAGCTTCTTACTTGCTACATAAGCCAATAACATTCTTACTACCTCAATTCTGGTAACAAGGGTAAATTTTCCTTCATAGTCTATAGGCTTCTTGATAAGAATAAGGCTTACATACCAATATTTCTTTATTTATCACAACTTCAACTTGTTCATTCATCTTGATTTTGAAAACACATTTAGTTCCTATAACATCTTCATCTTTAGGTTTGGGAACCAATTCCCATGTCTCATTTTTCACAATCTGATCTAGTTCTTCCTTCATTTCTTGAATGTAATGATCATCCTTGCATTCCTCATGTGCATTCTTTGGTTCAACTTTAGAAATGAAACACAATTCTTTATGTACCACATTTCTTGTTGTAACTCTTTTTTCTTTGCTTCCAATAATTTGATTAGGAGGGCAATTCTTTGTCAGATTCCTATTAGAAATAGGTGTACTAACTCAACTCTTACTTCTTCTCTAGGTTTAGATCTTGATTATTCTCTCTATTGAACTATTTGAGCATCATTATGAAAATCATTGTTAGTCATAAAGAAAGTTTCAACATTTTCTATGATATGCTTAGCATTAGCTTCTTCTTCATTAGAATTATAATCCAACATTCTTTCTTTGACTCCAAACTTTTCATCCACTTTTACATTTATGCACTCCACAATAGTCTTAGTTCTTTGATTTAAAAATCTATAATATTTTCTTTTCCATGAATAAATAAGGAACATACCTTCATCCCTTCTTGCATCAAACTTACTAATGTCATTATTTCTCTTGATATAACATTTACTTCCAAAAAATCTGAAATACTTTACTAAGGGTGCATGTCCAAACCATAACTTATAAGTGTCTTGTTTGTACCTTTTTTGATATGCACTCTATCCATTGTGTATACTATTGTATTTATTGCTTCTCTCCAAATTTTTTTTGATACATCATTCTCAAACATCATGGTTCTTGCTTCTTCTCTTATAGACCTATCTCTTCTTTCAATAATTCCATTTTTCTCAGGAGTCTAAGATGCTAATAGCTGTCTCTTAATGCCATTTACTTCACAACAAGTGTTAAAATAATTTGAGATAAATTCTCCACCTCAATACAATCTTAAACATTTAATCTTCACTCTAGATTCATTCTGAACTCTATTCTTAAACAACTTAAACTTCTCAAATGCCTTAGACATTTCTATAAGGAATGCTACCCACATCATCCTAGTATAGTCATCAGAAAAAAACATGAAGTTCCTTTTGCCATAGAATCCTCTTATCCAAGTAGGACCACTCAAATCTATTTTTCATTTGTAGAGAACTTCTTGCTAGGAAATGATATTTTCTTTTGCTTAGCCAAAACACATTCTTTACACACAATATTAGTAGGATTGACAATTTTAGGTGAATCTCTGACAACAAAGGTACTACTAGCCTTGACAATATTATCAAAGTTTTTATGAAAAAACCTTCTATAGTACAACCTTCTATAATAAATTGTTATCCACCTTTGCAACCCAACATGTCATCTCTATAGGGTTTAACTAATTTTTTTTACCTCTAGATCCTTTACTAGTGCCCATCAACTTACCATCTTTATCCTTGATAATTCATATCTTCTTTGTGAATTGCAACTAATATCCCCTATCAACCAACTATCCAACACTCAATAGGTTATGATTTAATCCACCAACAAAATAAACATCATTTGTGATAGTCTTTCCATCAAGAGTAATAGATCCTATTCCCTTGATATGTCAAGCCGCATTGTTATCAATTGTGACAATCCCTCCATCATAAGTACTGAACTTAAAAAATTTATTCATTTTGATATTAATATGATGTGAACAATCACTATCTATGATCCAATTAGCTTTCTTTTCAACGTAAAAAACTATGGCTTTCTCTTCTTTGACTTCTTCTTTTATAGATACAAATCCTAACTCATCATCACTTTCACTCTGAACCCTTTCATCAATTTCATCATCTTCATTTACATACAAAAAATCTCTAGGCCTTCTAGACTTGAAATTCTTCTTATACTTTTTCTCTCTTTTAGCACACTTAGAAGCATAATGATCAAATTCATTGCAAGTCCAACATTTAAATATTCTCTTACTGTCTAGTTCTATCTTTACAAGAAGGGAAATTCATTTTTCAATTCTTCTATCCTACTTAGATCTATATCTACTATCATAGTCTCCACTGGTGCTTCCACTACTTGATAGTGAAGGGAAGACACTTAATGCACTAAAAGAAATTTCCACTATAGGAAAATTTCTAGATTGCTTCAAGCTAACTTTTACTCTTCCAATCTTCTAAGAAGAGTCTCTCTAGTGAACTTCTCAGTACAAGGTATTAATTGCTCAATCATTTGTGCTATCTACTTGAATGGTGGTGTCAAGGTTTTCAAGATCTTCCATATAACCTCATCTTCATATTCAGATCCATTGCAAGATTCCTGCAAAATTTTTTGATATTCTACCAATATAACTTATTATAGATTTATCTCCCACCATATTAGCATCTTGAAACAAACATACCCAATTTTGTAATCCAATTCTCTTAGCATGCACATCACCTTCAAAAGTAGTTTCTAAAGTTGTCCAAATTTTATGAGATGTTTCTAAGGATTTTACCTAATTTTATTCTTTCTTAGGATGAGCTGACAGTAATGCTTCTCTGGAAAGCATATTACATATAAATAGATCTCTTTCAACTTCACTACATTCCTCAAGTTTTCTTTCTTCCACAATTGTCTTTCCATTCTTTGTCATTAGCTAATATCCTCGACCCATACATAGAAAATGTGTCTTCATCTTCTCTTTCTAGTTGTCATAGTTAACTCCATGAATTTAGGACTTTCTTTTATGAGATGACCTACTATTGATCTCCTTGAGTTGTTAAAATTTTCCTTCAAGGACCCAATGATCTGATACTAATTGTTAGAAAGTAAAGTCCATGAAGATAACTAAGAGGGGGGGGGGGGGGGTGTGAATAAATTATTAGATCAATATAAATTTTATCAACCTTATCAAATCTTAAGCATGTGAACAATATAATCAACAACCATAAGAAGATACACATACATAATAAAACTAGATATGTTAAGAAGGGAAAAACTTGATGGGGATGGTACCCACAAAATAATATACTAATATAAAAGTTCCTTGTAAGAGGATGAACTTTTTTAGGAGCTAATGAAATACATTTAGTATATATAAGTCCCTATTAGGAAACTTTGAATCCTTGTTAAGAGATTCCAAACCTTTTAGGAGTTGTAATGTAGGAGCATCCTTGGTTGGCTTGCTATCTTGCATGTTGGGATATTCTAGCTTTGGGGTTGGAGGACTCGATCAGAGAAGAGGTGGTACTTGGTTGAAACTGAGTTGGTTATGGTTGTTGTGTTAATCAAGTGAATCATTTAATGAAGGCATTCGATGATGCTTGAGAACTTGAAAGATACTATAAGCTTATTTTAGATTGGGGGTTCGATAGTAGTGTGCCCAAGTTGCTCTGTTACTGAAGGGACTTAGTGCATAAAGGAGGTACTTAGTGTATACTATGGTTTAGTTTTAATTGAGACTCAGTAGTAGTGTTGCCTAAGTTGGCTTGGTCAATGATGGAGCTCAATTATGCTTGGTGGAATGCTGGTACTTGGTGGTGGTTTATGACACTTGATTTGGTCTTGGTCTCTATGGTGCTCGAGTTGTCTGTGAGATGACTTTTGGCATTTAATTTGGGTTGTGGGTAGTTAATAAGTGTTGGAGTCAACTTGTTCCTTATGCAAATATTTAATGTAAGGATTTATTTTAATTTGTAATGGGCTAGGCCAACTTGCAACTTAGTTGGGTATAAGTAGGGGTTCTTGTGGAGTCTTTAGGCATTCATTTTCATTTTAGAGAAGATGAGATAATAATCTATCTTGGAGAAGAGGATGAAGTGTAGGAGAAAATTTTGAGAAGGGTTAGTAGGCAAGGCTTGGAAAACTAGGAGATTTCTTGGTGGGCTTGTGAGAACATGTTGAGATTTCCTTGGGATATCCGAGAATATTAAACAAAATTTAGATCTAAGATGGCATTGATGAAGAGTTATATGATTGCTAAAATTGTAAGTGATATAGGTGGTGTACCTTGACATGTGGGTATTGAAGATGGTTATGAAGAAGTTTCTAAAGACTTTAAAGTTGTTGGATTAAGTGGTAATGATAGAAAAAATTGTGTGGAGAGACCTATGGGAAATAGGGTTGGTCAATTTGCTAGGCCTGGATCTGAGTTGAAGTTGAAGCATAACATGGAAGTTTCTAATTTCTTAGGTACTTTGAATCGTGAAGACTTAATTGATTGGATTGGTGAATTGGAAGACTACTTTGAGCTTGAGGATATTGAGGATCCACTCATAGTAAGATTGAAACAAATTAAGTTGAAAGGACATGCTAATCTTTGGTGGAAAGAACTACAAGAGACAAAGAGAAGGAAGGTGAAATGAAGATCACTAGATAGAGGTTGATGGTAAATAACTAGATGGAGGTTCATGGTAAATAACTTGAAGGCCAAGTTTATTCTTGTTGATTATGAACTTGAGTTTTTGAAGAGGTTGCTAAATTTGAAATAGAAAGATATGGCTATGAAGGATTATACCAAGGAGTTCTACAAGTTGACTATTTAGTCTAGGAATAGAGAATTGTCAACTTGGTACATTAATGGTTTCAGATTAAATGTCCAAGATGAGGTTGGTCTGTTAAAGATTGATTTAGTTGAGTATGGTTATCAATATGCCCTAAAGGTAGAAGATAAGTTGAACAGGAAAAGTTAAGGTAATTCTAGAGGGAAGGAGAAGAAGGTTAGCTTGGAAAAAGCTAAATTGAGTGCTAAAGATAAACCAAAACTTGTTGATCAAAAGAGAAGAATAGGTAAAGGTTAGTTTAAGGGTACTTTCTATAGATGTGGTGAAGTAGGACACATATCTTATGAATTTTGTAAGGCTAGAAACATAAGATTTTCTATTATGGATGAGGTTGAGGATCATGGTAGTCAACTTGAGCAAGGAGAGAGTTTGCTAGGTCAACAAGTACTAATTGGTTAGAGGACAATGACATCTTGTCTGAGGACTAGTTTGTTCAAGACTTGTTGTAAGTCTAGTGGTAAAGTCTGCAAGGTGATTATGGATGGTTGTAGTACTGATAACCTTTTTGTTGAGGAGATGGTTCAAAAACTTGGTTTGAAAAGATTAAGGCATCCTTTTCCTTATAAGATTGGCTGATTGCAAGGTGAGCATGCATTGGAAGTGAGAGAGAAGTGCCTTGCTGATTTCCAAATTGGGAAGTATAAGGATAAAGTGTTGTGTGATATTGCTGACATGAATAATTGTCATTTTCTGCTTGGTAGACCTTGGAAGTATGATTGCAAGGTTGTGCATGATTAAATCAAGAATGTATTTACAATTGTGAAAGGTGGTAGGAAGCATTCTATGATTCCTTTGCAGAATGAAGAGCTCAATAGAATGAACTTGAGTATTAACAGTCAAGTTGGGTTGAAGGATTCTAAGAGGGATAGAAACTAGTGTGGAAGGAAGACCTATGAAACATTGAGGATGGATGTGAAAAAGTAGAAGAAGATAAAGGGAAAGAGTGTACAATTTGATGACTTGGAGGATATGTATATGAAGAGCCAATTTGGAATTTATGTGTTGAATCCTAGAAGATGTTCTTCCAAGTATTAAGAATATCTTTTCAAACCTAAGGTGTCTAATATATGAGCATCCTTGGTTGGATAGAAATCTTACATGTTGGGGTATTCTGGCTTTGGAGTTGGAGGATTTGATTAGTGAAGAGGTGGTACTTAGTCGATATTGAGTAGGTTATGCTTGCTATGTTAAATAAGGGATTTGGTTAATGAAGGAATTTGACAATGCTTGGGGCACTCAACAGATACTATAAGTTCAATTTATAGTGGGAGCTTGACAATAGGGTTTGTTGAGCTACTTAGTCAGTGAAGGGATTCAGTCTGTAAAGGAGACACTCGATGTATATTGTGGCTTGGTTTGCTTTGGGGCTTGATAGTAGTGTTGTTCAAGTTGGCTCGATCAGTAATGGAGCTTGATTATGCTTGGTGGAATGCTAATTCTCACTGATGGTTTTTGACACTCAGTTTGGTCTTCATCTTTGTGGTGCCTAGGTTTTTTGTGGGCCAAATTTTGGCATTTAATTAGGGTTGTGGGTAGTCAATGAGTGTTGCATCTGACTAGTGGTTTATGCAACTATTTGATGTAAGGGTTTATTTTAATTTGTAATAGGCTAGGCTAACTTGAGCCTTAGTTGGGTATAAGTGGGGGGTCTTGTAGAGTCTTTAGGAATTCATTTTCATTTCAAAGAAGATGAGATAATCATCCAACTTGGAGAAGAGGATGAAGTGTAGGAGAAAATTTTGAGAAGGGCTAGTAGTTAAGGCTTGGCAAACCAGGAGATTTCTTGGTGGGCTTGTGAGCACAAGTTGAGATTTCCTTGGAGTTTTTTACTAGAGTGTAGGTCTTGAATAGCTAGGATTAGGATTGTGATGGATCTTTAGGGATCTTGTAAAACTATTTTTATAATTTTCTTTTGTATTTGGCCCTAACCTAGAAGATCTTACAACTAGGCATATTGCATGTAAAAAATTATTTGATGAATAAAGTCTTGAGAAATTGTATCAGAGCTTGCATTTATTTTGTGTTTCTATTGTGTGGTTATTTTAAAGGATCTAGATTACCTCTAGTATGGATACCCTTAGATTATTGCTACATCAAGTGGCATCAGAGCTCAGTTGTTCCTAAGTGTGTACATCAAGTGCTAAAGTTGAGGCAGTTTGCACCAGGACTTGGGTGAAGATTGGAAGTGAAGGTTGATCTTGTGGATTTTTGGATTTATTTCTTTAGGTTTGCAAAAGATTTTGGAAGATACCTCCAAGAAGATTGGACCCTAAGGTGATTGATGATCTTAGTGATGCTGTGTAGGAAAGTATCTAAGAGAAGATTAAAGCATAATTTAGATCTAAGATGATGCTGATGAAGAGTGATATGATTGGTGAAATCGTAAGTGTTATAGGTGATGTACCTCAACATGTGGGTACTAAAGATGGTTATAAGGAAGTTGTTGATGACTTTGAAGTTGCTGGATTGAGTGTTGAGGACATAATTGATCATGTGGAGAGACCTATGGAAAATACAGCCAGTCATTTTGCTAGGCCTAGATCTTAGTTGAAGTTGAAGCATAAGATGGAGGTTTCTAATTTCTCAAGTACTTTAAATCCTGAAGACCTGATTGATTGGATTGGTGAACTGGAAGACTACTTTGAGCTTGAGGATATTGAGGATAAAACTAGAGTAATTTTGGCACAAACTAAATTGAAAGGACAAGCTACTCTTTGGTAGAAAGAACTACAAAGAGATAGAGATGAGGAAGGTGAAATAAAGATCACTAGATGGAGGTATATGGTAACTAAGTTGAAGGATAAGTTCATTCCTACTTGTTGGTGGTCATTTTACACAAGGTTAATGACATGAATCCATTGTACAATTCCTCTCTTGAAAAGCTAATCTTTTGGGATCAACTCCAAGGTTTAGTATTTGTCTTGCGATGTACCAAAATTTGCTTAGTTGAAGATAAATGTGATTGTTCATGAGGAGGCCTTTGTTGGTTCTAATATGATCTTAGAATGAAGTAAATCTATTTTCTATCTCAAAGTAACACACAAAAGAACAATATTTTTTTGTATTTTTTGGTTTTTTAATGAATGCAACATAACAATGCAACTAAAATGAGTTCCTATTCTAACAAGGGGTTAGCAAAGAAAATAACATGAAATTGAAATAGCTTGAAATTGAAATCCTAAACGGACATAAGCTATAGAAAACAACATGCTGTGAGTTAAACTTTCAAAGAAATCAGTAGGAAACTAATGAAAACAAGAGCAGTGCTTCCTAGAAGCCACTGATGCAATTGTCAGTGAGAAAATTTAATAATCATATGATATTTCACATTTCATCAAATTTAAAGGCCATGAAAAGTGTGCTCATGCAAGACAAAAGGCTATGTAAGCACAATTTGATGATCTCTTCTCAAGCTCGTTATGTTAATGGAATTCATAAATTTGTAGCAAACACTAGAAATAAAAGATCACACAATGAGAAATAACACAATAAACCTTTGGATCAATCACAATCTCATGAATAAAATTCACAAAACAATGACACATTCAAGCAAGAATAACTACACTCCAAATGCGAGCACGGAAAGCATGATTTAATTACATAATAATGGCAGCCCTTGTTACATTTTACAATGGGGTATTTATAATAAATCATCTCCTCAATTTGTGTTGAGAGTGAGAGATATTCTTCATGCAATAAAATGATTTTAAGTAATAAAACAAACTAAATATATATAGACTAACAATTAATCTAGTACTTAGAGGGACTCCATCCATATTTTATTCATTTATTTGATGCATGAGCCTTTTACATGTCAAAAACAAAGAAAATATGAGAGAAGAAATAGGAGGAAGCCTTTAATCAAAGTGGAAGTGCGTGGAGGCATAAATAATAGAAGCTGGTCCTTTACTAGGTGTGTGTCAAAGTTAAACTGCCGTTAGAATGCATTCCCAATGCATGGAAGGTGCTATTTTTGGAACAAGCAGTTAACTATCGGTGCACCTCTGAATTGCGGAGCTATGGACCTGTGAACCTATGGAGTAGTGCACTTTCATTAAAATGTAGACCTATGAACCTACACACCTACATGAAAATTTAGGCCTGTGAAGCTACGAACTTGCTCACCTCAGAAGCTCCATTTGCCAAAAAATTAAAGTTCTCAATTTTGAAAATAGTTTTTGAGTTTTTCTCAAATGGGATTTTAGATCACTTTTTGTGTACATACTTTGCCCCTTTTTGGTGATTTATACATTCTTTATAGCCAATCACTTTCATAAACTTGAACTCCTTCTGCTTCTTCAATCTAAAATCCCAAGGCACTTGCATTGAATCTTGTCATTAATAGCTACATAAGATGAGGAACCTATTCTGCTTCATGTGTCCAACCTCTGTATCTTTGATCTTTGTCTCCTCTCCAACTGCCCTATCCTTCCTGGCAAGAAACCAAGTGATCTAGATTATCCAAAATGATGAAATATTTAAAACCTTTTCATATTTTTTTCAAGTTTTTCTAGGCATTTTTAAATGGCTTTTTTGGAGGTCTTCTACTCAAAATTTCAAGTCAAGACCTTCATTGGTCCCTAAAATTGGGAAGCCAAAGGCTCATTATTTTAGGACTAAAATTAGATCTTTAGTTCTTCTTTCCAATGGTGTAAATAGTTCTGAATTTTGAGCTCAAAGTCAAAAGTTATGACCCCAACAAGTTAAGGATACCTTTTTTACCTACAAAAAGAAGCAAATATTAGTTCGTAGAGTTGAAAAATACTTAATTAAGACACACCCTAATGACATTGGAATAAAAACCCTAAAAACTAGTTGTGTGGCACGTGGGAGATAAATGGGAGGTGTGGTGCACATAGGGAGTGATGGCACATGGCACAGAGTGGACGAGTGCATAGAGGAGCGAAGTGTCCAATGCAGTGTGTGACACATTTTGGCATGTGTGGCATGTTTGAAGTGTGTGCATGGTGCATATGAAGTGTACACAACATGTTTGGTGTGCAAGTGTGGTACTTTTTTTTAATAATTATTTATTTATTCATTTTTTAGTTTTTTTTTTAATCTTTTGATCTTTTTGTGTTTTTTCAATTTTTTTTTTTTTTTTTTTTGATTTTTTGAATTTGACAAATCTAGAACTCTAACTCTAATAAAATTTTCTTCTCTCGACTCTTGACCTAGGAGTCTAGGAGTCAAAAAATTAGGGGGTCCCCATTCCTTGTGAGGATGGGGCATGTGTTGTGGACACCACAACACTACTGATTATGAACTTGAGCTGTTTAAGACATTGCATAATTGGAAATAAAAAGATATGACTATAAAAGATTATATTGAGGAGTTCTATAAGTTGACTATTTGGTCTAGGCATAGAGAATTGTCAAAAGAGAAGGTCGCTTGATACATTAATGGTTTGAGATTAAATATCCAAGATAATTTTGGTATGTTGAAGATTGATTCGGTTGAGGATGCTTATCTAGTATGCCCTAAAGGTAGAAGATAAGTTGAAGAGAAAAATTCAAGGTAATTCTAGAGGGGAGGAGAAGCATGATAGCTTGGCAAAAGCTAAACCAAGTGCTGAAGATGAACCAAAACCTGTTGATTAGAAGAGAAGGATAGGTGGAGGGAAGTTTAAGGGTACTTGCTATAGATATGGTGAACTAGGACGTAGATCTTATGAATGTCCTAAGGTTGGTGATAAAAGAACTACTATTGTGAATGTAGTTGAGGATCATGATAGTCAACTTGAACAAGGAGAGAGTTTTCTAGGTTGGTGAGTACTGATTGGTCAGGGGACAATAGAATCTTGTTAGAGGACTAGTTTGTTCAGGACTTGTTGTAAGTTTTGTGTTAAAGTCTACAAGGTGATTGAGGATGGTGGTAGTATTGATAACCTTGTTTCTAAGGAGATGGTTTAGAAACTTGTTTTGAAAATAGTAAGACATGCTTGTCCTTATAGGATTGGTTGGTTGCAAGGTGAGCATGCTTTGGAAGTGAGGGAGAAGTGACTTGTTGAGTTCTAGATTGGGTAGTATAAGAATCAAGTGTTGTGTGATATTGTAGACATGAAAAATTGTCATTTTTTTCTTGGTTGACCTTGGCAATGTGATTACAGGGATGTGCATGACTATGTCAAAAATGTGTTTACAATTGTGAAAGGTGGTAAGAAGAATTCCTTGATTCCTTTGCAGAATGAAGAGCTTGGTAGGAGGAACCTAAGTATTAACAACCAAGTAGAGTTGAAGGATTCTGAGAGGGATAGAGATAAGTGTGGAAGGTAGACTTGTGGAATATTGAGGATGGATGTGAAGAAGCAGAAGAAGCTCAAAGGAAAGAATGTAAAAGTTGAGGACATGGTGGATATATATGTGAAGAACCAACTTGGGATTTATGTGCTGAATCCCAAAAGATGTTCTTCTAGCTATCAAGAACATCATTTCAAACTTTGGGTGTTTGATGTAGGAACATCCTTGGTTGGATGGTAATTCTGCATGTTGGGGTGTTTTTTCTTTGGAGTTGGAGGACTTGGTCAATGAAGAGGTGGTACTCAGTTGATACTGATTTGGTTATGGTTAATTTGTTAATTGAGTGACTTAGTTAATGAAGGTGTTCG
Source organism: Cupressus sempervirens (assembly GCA_028749045.1). Classification (NCBI taxonomy): domain Eukaryota; kingdom Viridiplantae; phylum Streptophyta; class Pinopsida; order Cupressales; family Cupressaceae; genus Cupressus; species Cupressus sempervirens. Next base: position 739,867,415 of record CM053784.1, on the reverse strand, counting down.
ATGATGCTTGGGGCACTTGAAAGGTACTATAAGCTTAGCTTACATTAGAATCTTAACAGTAGTATTTCCTAAGTTGCTCAGTCAGTGAAAAGACTCATTCCATGAAGGAGGCAATTGGCGTATACCATGGCTTGATTTTTTCTGGGACTCAATAGTAGTGTTTCCTAAGTTGGCTTGATCAATGATAGAGCCCAGTTATTCTTGGTGGAATGTTGATGCTTAGTGGTGGTTTCTTACACTCATTTTGGTCTTGGTATATTTGGTGCCCGAGTTGTCTATGAGCCAATTTTTGGCATTTAATTTGGGTTGTGGGTAGTTAGTGAGTGTTGCAGCTGACTTTTGGCTTATGCAAATATTTAATCTAAGGGTTTATTTTAATTTGTAATGGGCTAGGCCAACTTGTGGCTCAATCAACTATAAGTAGGGGGTCTTGTGGAGTCTTTAACATTCATTTTCATTTCAGAGAAGATGAGATAATCATCCATCTTGGAGAAGAGGATAAAGTGTAGGAGAAAATTTTGAGAAGGGCTAGTAGTTGAGGCTTGGCAAAACAAGTGATTTCTTGGTGGGCTTGCAAGCACAAGTTGAGATTTCCTTGGGATTTTCTACTAGAGTGTGGATCTAGACTATTTGGGATTAGGATTGAGTTGGATCTTGAGGGATCTTATAGAATCACTTTTATAATTGCTTTTTGTATTTGACCCTAACCCAGAAGGCCTTGCAACCAAGCATATTGCATATAAACAATTATTTGATGAATAAAGTATTGAGAATTGGTATCAGATCTTGCATTGTTATTGTGTTTTTGTTATGTGGTTATTCACAAGGATCTAGATTACCTCTATTAGGGGTACCCTTAGATTCTCACTACATCAATTCATGCCAACCCTATTAAGAGTTATAGAGAAGGTAGATCGATCCATTATCCAAATAACTTTAGGGAAAAGACCATTGAACTCACTATCCAAATGATATCTTGTGAGGCCTCACCTAATCTACCATAGTATAAATAACATAATTGCATTATGGTACTTCTAATTTGATGTTTTGATATACTTTTGAGACTATAGGGTTATGTCATTTTAATATCTATATTTTGATGATTCACACTTACATCTGCATATTAGAACCTAATTGATATATTTAATGATTTCATTTCATGTTCTAAATTATTTCAATTGCTTTAATGGAAACTGAATTGCATAAATACTTGAATGTCAAATTGTAATGTTCAAATGAAAATTAGTGCCAAAGGATAGAGTTATATATGCAAGCGAACCTAATGCACATGCCTTGTAACTTAATAATCATGAATTCAATATTCTATCACTCTGATAGAAAATAGATTATGAGGTTTTTCAAAATGTTAAATTGATCATGTTACATAAGAATCAATGTCATATGTAGGGATTGGTATTTTAATGTTTTGATTATTTTATAGGAAAATGATTAAAAAGGGATGTTTAATTGGAAATGATAAAATATGCAAGCTTAATGTTGAATATGAAAGTGATTTATTGTACTTGTTTATATATTGCTTATATGATTTTCTTGGACTACTGATGCTCAAGTTTAATGTGCAGGAATTTGACCATAGGATCTAATGAGAGACCAAGGCTCAAACCTATGTGAACACGGTAAATCCAAGGTGAATCTTTGGAAGATTCAAAACCTCATTGTATGGTGTTTATTTTGTAATGTGTTTGTGCATGGGTGTAATAATTTAAATGTCATGATTAATTAGAGACATGTCATTATGATGTGTAAATATTTTAAGGTGTGTCAATTGACACTTTTGTTGTCTATGTGTAAATGACATGTCATATAGGATTTTTGAGCATGAAGTCACTTAACCTAAACTTAGTCCCATTATGAAATTAAATCAACCCACCTTGGAGAGCGTTAGGAGGAGTCTCCAACTTGTTGAAACTGGAATTCAAACTTGGTAGGAACTTTAGAGAGCCTAAAAGTGATTCCCAAGTACTATTTTTGTGAAAATAAGTCACCCACATGGTAATAGTATAGGTTGGGGGTCTAAATATAACCATAAGTTGGTCTAAGGGACTTAGGAGACCCTCTAAACTAGTCATTTTCAAGCCAATTCAAAAATCAGAGTGTCACGTGATTTCTTCCTCATCCCTCCACTTGGCTAAGTTCTTATTGGTAGAAAGGTACAAGGGTGTAAGAGGGGTAGGTGGGGATGGAAGTGGTCTTTTTAGGGAGCTTGTGCCAAACTTAGTGTTGGTTCACCCACTCTCTAATTGTAGAGACACTTAGGGTTTGAAGGGAGAATCTTGGAAGCCAAGGAAGGAAAGCTCTTCATCATCATTTCATAACCATTAGCTTGGAAGGAGGTTAGTGCTTCATGCCATGTTTTCTCTCATCTCATGAAAATTAAAGGATGGAAAATGTAAGAGTGTTCTTGTAGGATTTATGTGTTGCATATGGTGCATGTTGCAAATGTTGGTGTATGTGAGTGTGTTTGTTGAATCTATTTGCCTTTGGTTTTGTTTCTTGAATTGTTGTGGTGGATTGAATGTTGTGTTGGGTGTGAAGGCTTCACTCACCCTTGAGAGGGAAGCTAAGTCTTGGGTTGAAGGGGTTAGTTGGGATTTACATTGAAGTTGAGAATCCATCTCTTGGTGAAGGGATAGTTTCACGGAGTATGGGCTCCATTAAAGGCCATATGACTTTCTATGGTTCTATGGGAGGTATAAGTGAGGATATGTGAAGGAGCATGTATGGTTAGCCTTGTTGAGGCATGTGATTATTGATAGTCTTGGATGACATGTTTATCTTGAAAGCCTTGCTGAGAATATTGCGATTGCAAGATTTTTAATGCATAAGGATATGCCATTCTCCTCTTGAAGATCCCACCTTCACCCAATGTTTATGATTTTGTTTATGAATCATTTTGTAAACCTTGGTTGGGGTTGTAAATGTGTTGTGAGATTCTTGTATCTATGTTGGTGTTTAGGTTGTGATGTTGCTTGAATGTATCCTAGTTTGAGCTTTATTTCCCTAGCATGGGGGTGGCCTCTTTGGATGCCTATAATTGGGTGGAAAGCACCCATGGTCCTTGTTGTTTTGTTTTGATGTAATTGCAAACTTGGTGTTCAAAGGATTAGTAGAAAAGATTGGAAGGATCATCTTATGGATGTTTCTTAAGGATAAAACTTGTCATTGTGCATTGTAAATATAATGGAGGACTCTCCATATTGTTCATGTGGTTGCAATGAATGATTGCATAGTAGAGAAGAATGGATATGCCATTATGTAATGTATTTGGAAGGAGAAATATTTTTCCCATGTCATCAAACATTGTATTGTAAGGGAAAAATTTCCATTGTTGTCTTGTGTATTGTGCTACAAAATAAATTCTCCATTTTGTGTATACCATTGTGAAGTATGGGTTCATGGGGGAGAGAAAGTAATTTGGTGGTTCTCATAACTAATTGCATTGTAAGACTCTATCTTTATGTGTTTAGTTTCAATTGGAATAGAAAGAGTTGTTTATCTTCACAGTCATATATGAGAGAGTTTCATGTTAAGAAATAGTCATAATTATATTTTGAATAATAGATTTAAATTGCATTCTATTGTGGTTGCTCATGTAAGAAGATAGTTGATAAGAAATTTCATTTAGAGTTGCATTATAAGGAATGCACTCATAGATTTTGTAATGGATCTTGTTCAAATGTAAGCTATAAAGTTTATGTAATATATCAAGCCATTAAGATGGAAAAAGTCCTTTAGATTCTAGTTTTGTTTACTTATGATTTCAAGTGGATTCAATAGAACCAATAATTGTATATAATACAATAGCCAAGTTAAGCCAGATTTAAACCCATACCCATATCCTATCAAATGGAGTATAGGAGGAAATGCAATAAAACTCTTAAATAAAAATTGTTGTAGATGCATTTTATCTTCTTTGGAATTTGTATGGGAATGATAAATATAGTGGATGCCTATTATACTCTAATATTTTATTCAGTTAGAATATACTCATAATCTTGTACATAGAACATTATTAAAATAATAATATGTCAGTTAAAAGATAAGACTCAAAATTTAAAAAAATTACACACACACACAAACAAATACCTAAGAGGCTAAGACATAGCTAGTACTCTAGGGTAATAACATAAATAATAATAATATTACATTATAAAAATAAGAATCATAAAATAAAGTAAATGAAAAAGGTCGAATTGGGTATTATAACCAAACAAGGACACAAAAAAATAAAAAAATAAGGGAGACAAAAAAAAACCATGACAAAGCATGTGATACATAGATTAAGGCTTGAGCACCCTTTTTGGAGTTTCCATCCTCTTAACACGTGTCAGTGCATTCCTTTCCAGTTGCCATGATTACAAGCAATAGTCAAGCAAAAGTTTTTTATTTTATTTTAAAAAGGGCACATTGCTTTAAGCAATGTCTTATCACCTTGCCAATACTAAACACATTTACTTGGTGCCCACTCCTCCAAAGTCTTCATTTGAGCAAAATGTGGGAGATGGGATGTTCTAAACATAGGAAATCCTCTCCCTAGGTACTAGGTAGTATGCAAACCTTGGGAAAGGTGTAAGTCAAGTTTTGGATTTGCCATGCAATTTTTGCATAAGGGAGGGATTAGTAATTAGAAAACAATATAGGGTTCAGTGCTAATGAAGTACATAGGTTTGGATAGAGTATTGGTTAATAGTGGTTAGGTGGGAAGTTAGTAATGTTTTGGAGTTAGGATATATATATAAGTTATATGTTAGAACTCAATATGTCATTACATTGAATAATATCATGGATTCATAAGGGTATTGAAAAGAATAGAGGAATAAGTTAGTATAAGAGTTAATAAAATCCCTAGTATATTATCATTAAACATATATACTTGTATCATAGTTATTTTTGTTGGTGAATGGTTAAATGTCAAATAAATAATAAAATAATGTTATTTACAAGGAATATAAGTGCATGTATATGTAAGATGTTAATAATAATCTATTTATTTAATTTATCTTGTTCAAAAAATAAAATAAAATAATAATAATAAATAAATAAATTTGAAATAGGATGTATAAGGGTAATATGAACCTAAAAGTGGTGACTTCTATATTGGCAGGATACTAATATTATCTTGATACATGTATATATATATATATATATATATATATATATATATATATATATATATATATATATATATATATATATACATGTATATATATATATATATGTATATATATATACATGTATATATATATATATATATATATATATACATGTATATATATATATACATGTATATATATATATACATGTATATATATATACATATATATATACATGTATATATATATACACGTATATATATATACATGTATATACATATATATATACGTGTATATATATATATATGTGTATATATATATATATACATGTATATATATATACATATATATATACACGTATATATATATACATGTATATATGTATATATATACATGTATATATATATGTATATATATACACACACATTTATATATATATACACATGTCTATATATATATACATGTATATATATATACATGTGTGTGTGTGTGTGTGTGTGTGTGTATAGGTGAAGCCATCTTGAATATATTTATCATTTAAAAATAAGCAAATGTATAACTTAATTGTAACAGATTTCCACAATCCATAAAATTCTGTATTCGCTTCTGGGTGTGATTGTGTATGTTTTTTTTAACATCAATGTTTCGGATCATACTCTATGATCCATCATCAGGATGATAAAGAGAGCTAAGAAACAAAATGATTTTGTTTCTTAGCTCTCTTTATCATCCTGATGATGGATCATAGAGTATGATCCGAAACGTTGATGTTAAAAAAACATACACAATCACACCCAGAAGCGAATACAGAAATGTATAACTTCCTTGTAGCCAACTTATATTCAAGCTCAGTATAGCATCGAAATGGAGCAAGTTATGTGTACTATATAATAAATGGTAACTAGAACAATTTGAAAATATTCTTATGTCAATGATGGATTCGTCCTCCTTCCTCATGTAAATCTTCAAAATTAGGGTGTGGTTTAAAATTAGCACTTGTGAGTTAGTAAAGAAATATGAATGTGGTTAGTAGTTAGTAGGATAAAGTCATTTGATAGACATTTAGTGATTTAAGCAAATGTAGCTTCAATGATATTACTGAATCAGATAGGACGGTAGGATTTAATTAGTAATGGATTGGTAAGTAAATGTGTTAGCAATGGTTTAGTGGATAGTAGATGTATTGAGTAGTAGGATTTCAAAATATAATTGTTAGCGATCATGCTAGGAATATGAAAAGTTTACAAAAAGATGAGTATTTAAAATTTGAATTTGTTACAAACTAAGGATTAGTATAAGTTATATCCTTAATAATATGAAGTAAGAATGGTGAACTAGTAAGGGTTGATAAGGATCTGATAAGAAGTCGATAGATGAATATCGTGAGTAATCTTAGGAATTAGCAATAGATTGTAGAATGAAATTGATTGAAATATAGTTAATATTAATAGTCCTAGAAGTAGAGATAGTTAAAATAAAGAAGATAATGATACATGTACAAGTCTATATATTAGAGGACCCTAATCTTTACTTTCTAGAAATCCTACTTAAGCTCCTCGTATTGTTATGCAAATGTAAGGAGATTGCTATGTATAAATATAATGATGTATATCATGAGAGGTAAATGTGAATATGTTTGGGGGGTCATGTTCGCACATATACAATTAGAAATTATGTTGATAAAATACTCAATTAAGGATTTTAATATACACCTAAATATAATCTCAATGTAAGAATTAGATTATTCAGTGATGTATTGACAAGTTCCTTGCCACCTAGATTGATATATATGATGATTGTGATTCTTGGAAGGCAGTCAATAAATGGCTAGTGAGTCTTTGAAACTCGATATTTGCACTCTTAGTTGTAATGGTTAGTATTATAAGAAAACCTTAACCTAATGCCAATATGAACTCCTTAACTGATTATCATTGTTATTGGGAAATCTTTGATGTATAATTTAAACGTTGTCAAATTTTTTGTTTGTTTTGTAGTTGTGTTTTTTTCCCTATAATTTTGGGCATGACATATCTATATTATTCCTTGTAGAATAAGAGAATGTAGAATAAATTGAACTCCTTTATCCACTTGACCAAACTAGACCTCTTCAGATCTTAATACTAGATCTTCAAATTTGCATCATTTTGATCCCTTTGATTGCTTGCATGCATTTACCAACTTCGTATATCACTTGCACAATTTACACTTGCACAACTTACTCACACTTACAAACTTACAAATTAATAGGAATATAACTCTCCTTTAAACCATATCCTCAAAATAATTTTGAGTCAGCTTTGAGGCTTTCCCAAATAATTACAATAGGACCTCATTAAGATATTCATTACATCATTTTGTAATTAAAAAACACTATCAACTCATAGTAGATTCAACTTCTCACACGTGCAATCTATGACCTTGTGCACTCATTAATTTCATCATCGAGTTGTTTATTGTCTTTGTCTAACTTTAATCATCACAATTCTCTCCCTGTTAGGGGTTGCAATCCAAACATCATAAACCAATTCTCAAGTACTCCGTTTGCACACTATCCTTTGTAATTATTGAATAACTCTCACATGTCTTTGATTCTCTATACATGAACTTTTCCACTTTATTAGGACATAATGTAGAACATATCCTCAACCGTGCATGACCTCATCTATAATACACAGTTTGTATGACCTTGTTATCTGTATACTACTTTACCAATCTTTACATAAATAATACTATGTTGAAATTAATGAAAAACATAGTCGTGAATGCAATATTCCAATCTCCTTAACTAATCTAGCAATGCTTAGGACCACCCCAATGAAATAGCATCAAAATTCATGCTAACATTTTCCTTCTAAGACCTACTGATATTTGATTTTTGGTATGTGTTTTGGTCTCACAAAACACACCCCATTTCTCTTAGGAATGAGGACCCCCTATTAAATTTTGTCTAGCAGACTCCTACTCTAATGTTTGGGTCACTTTAGGACTCCACTAGGAGTCTAGGTCAAGTCACAATATTTCACCAGGGAAGCACATGTACATGTACTGTAGTGTGCAAGTGCACACTCCTTCTCCTTCTAGATTTGCGTACATGCACATGTGCACACCTCTAGAGGGCGAACATTTGTGAATGTGCACACAAGAGGCACGGGGTCTATATAAGACCCATAACTTCCTTCTTCCTTTCATTTTATTTTTTCTCTAAAAATTCACCGTAGCCTCATACCCTTTGATGTGCGCTACCTTTTATGCTCCCTGACCTACAAAGAAAAAAAGCAAAGGTTATCCCTCTATGAAGGTGCACACATGCACACCCCCACAAGGTGTGTAGGTAGGTGTACACCTCCACACAAAAAGGAAGACCTAACTAAAACTCAAAAATCTAACCTAAACATAATGAAGGTGTGCTCATGTGCACCTTCTATCACAAAGCTTAAACTTCAAAATTCAAAACAATGACTGAAACTAAGGCATTAAAGGTGTGCACATGTGTACCTCCTCAAGGTGTGTACCTTTGTGCCTTTAAAATCTAAGTAGAATGAAAAAAAATCCTAAGTCTTCCCCCTAGTCACCATGTACTGCACATCTGTGCTCCTTACCTAGGTGTGCACATGCACAGGTGCACGACTGCACACAAAAGGGCATTTAAGGGCTAAATGAGTGAACCTATGAACTTGTAAGGGTGCACTAGGTGCGCTAAAGTGCACAACAGGGCTTTTGGAGGGATTTGACTATTTTGATTATCCTTTTGGTTAGTTTTTTTGATCTATTTGAGGTCAATTAGGGTACTTTTTAGGACATATTATTTAGCTTTCCAAACTAGTGTTGCCTTTCTTGTACAGATAAGATGGCATCATAATCATCTTCAATGGAAAAAAAGATATCTTCAAAACCCGTAGTATTCAAGTATCAAGGTGAACCAAGGAAATCCTAGTTTCAAGATGGGCATGCTAACATCGGAGACACATAACTTGGGCATATTGACTAGAATGCCTTCCTTACAATCCATAACAAGCCAAAATAATGATTTGCAAGGGTATCAACACTTATCTGGTTTGGCCTAGTTAGCATGACATCACATCCAACATTTGTACAGTCCTCATAACTTATAATGATTGTTGTAGAAAACTATGTGACTAAAGAGAAGGTCATTAAGAGTGTTATAGGAGAGATAGTCCTAGACCTCTAACCTAGGAACATTGAGAAGGTATTCTATCTTCCTAGGGCAGACCAATATTTGAAGATAACTTATGATAGAGTAGAAAGATGGCATTAGAGAATGAAAAGAAGGCTAGAGAAATAATTCAATCCTCTATCAGGACTTAACATTTTTTGGATAAAGGCTCAGTAAATCCACTTCCTCAGGCCACAAAAATAGAAGAATAGGAAATAGAGGAAAGGGAGGCCCAAAAACTACATGCTGATGAAGTATTAGAGGAAGCGAATATACCTTAAGAGCCTCAAAAAATGCCTCATGATACAGAGGCTAGGACCTTAGCTCAACCAAATATAGAGATTCCAACTATAGATCTTTCTCAATGAGAAAAGACTCTAGAGAAGATTGATAAGGAGAAGGGGCCTACAATAGAAACAACTTCTTCATTAGAATACATGTCTCCCATGGGTACCACACCAACATGGTTGAAGAGACAAGTCATGTTATGCTAGAAAAGGCATTTGGACCTAATAGTTGAGGAGGGAATGAAGGAATTAGTGAAAACACTCTAGAAGCCTGAGCCACTGATGGGTGATGCATGAATATTAGCCTTCGTAATGAAGAACTAAAATTAAAACTTACTTGCACATATAGCCATTCCTTCTCCACATGTTGACATCAAGGAAATGACTCCTAAAGATTATGAAATCAAGGAGATCATGTTGGGAAGGCCCACAATAGATACAACAAAAGTAATGATCACTATGGGCATGAAGAAGCTATTTAGGAATATGGACTAGGAAGAATAAGAGTTGGTAGGACTTAGGAAGAAAAATGAGATATTAAGAGGCTACATTCATAATTTTGTGAGCCCTGTAGACTTGGATAATTCAAAGATTACTCCTGGTGTGATATTAGAGAGAAAAGGGATGGAAAAAATATAATTCAACCCATTTTTGGAGGCCTATTAGCAATGGAATGACATTTTTGAAGAGAAAGGTGTGCAGATAATACAATGTAACTTGACCTTATTGTACCACATTTAGTCAAGTATGAATAGACTAATATCCATAGTGAACCAAGATTTTGGGTTAATGGATGAGGCACATACCTGGGCTAAAGACCTATAAGCGTTGACATTAATAAAAGGTCAAAGATATCATACACTGATGCAATTATATACTATAGAGGAACTTGATAATTTGGATGATTGGAAAGAGAAGATGTCAGTTGGGAATAAAGTCATGGAGGGATTATGCATAGATATTCAGAAGATAAGAGACCAAACTCAAAAGAAAATTTTGGAAGTGGAGAGGTACTACAATGCCTTTAGCCTTGAGAATTTTGAGGACAAGTCAAAACCCAAGATTTTTGTAGTGCAAGAAGTTATTCAAAAATTTAGAGGTACATTTGAAGTACTTCATTAGAAGATGACATCAGACAAGCCTTCAAAATCGAGGAAGCACTATTGGAGCTAGACACCAAGCTTGAAGATTTTGTAGAAATAAGGATTGAAGTAGGTAACTATCAAAAAATAGTCAAGAATAAGTATAAGGATCTTGATTTACCAAAAGCTACTCAATTAGCCAAAATCATATAGAAATTTAAGAGTAAACATCTAGACATTGTTTTAGTATAAAGTGGAAGCAAACCCAGATGTTGGAAATTCATTTTTGACACTTAGTAAAATTTTAGATATTTGGAACCTATCATCAAGGTGCATAGGTGCACTTTTCTTAGAGGTGCAATGATAGTTTTGAAGAAGAAGCAGTGCACCAACAATTTGTTGGAAATAATCAAGACTAGCTAGGTTATTGAGAGGGGAGGGGTGAATTAGTAACCTCAAAACTTTTAAAATTTAACTAACACTTTAACCATATAAATCATTCACTATTCATTTTTTTAATCTACTACATGCATGAGAAAAGATAAACATACGTAACACATGAACAAGGTATTTGGTGACCCAAAAACCTTCCAAATAGAAAGTAAAACTGGGGTGGGGATGATACCCACAAAACTTCACTACTGCAGTATAAAGTTGGCCTGTTAGGGCTTACATTGACCACTTCTAATGATCTTCCCTGTTAAGAGCAATTTGGAATACTAATTCCACCTTGTTAGAGGTTTTATAAACATACAATGAAGTATGCATTCTGTTAGGAGATTTATACAAAGACTATTAAGTCTACCCCATTAAAGGATTTGGAAAACTGAATCACCTATCAGGATGAAATAGTAGATCTGACTTACAACTAAATTGCTAAATAGATCTTGAAGTATATATCACTTTTTGTGACTGATATGTCTTTGTTGCTCCTTTTTGACCTTGTTGAATACTTTTCTCTGCTACTGATTTGCATTCACTCTTCTCAAAACATTACATGTCCATTCCTTAACATTCCATGATAATAGTATTGATGATGATACATTGAGAATGATGCAATACATGACATATATACCATTTTAGTAATAAAAATTGCAAGGTTGGCTAAAAAACAAGTAAAAAAAATATTACTAAGTCAACCAAATAGTAGAAAACTTGGGCTCTTCAAGCTGACTCGGTGACCTTCTGATACTTGGCATCCACTACATTACTTGGAATTTTCATGCACTTGGTAGAATTAGAAGCATGGTCCATACTAATCAGACAGTGTAGCTTGGAACTTGGTAACCATTGGAGATTCAGTAGATATAGTGTCACTTGGTGAATACTGAAACCTTTGTTTACCTTGTACGTGTCACTTGGTAAACACTACACATCCATCGCTTGGTAGAAACTAACTTTATGTCACATAAACTGGTAACTTGGTAGATATTGTGAAGCTTGGTAACCATTATCTATTCAGTGAATTATATTGTAAGCTCGATAAACACTGTTGAACTACATATTCATTTAGTAGCTTCAGAAATACTCGGTGTGAATTGCGTAACTACTGAACTTACAAGGTAACCACTGAATGCTCGCTATAAATTGTCGACTGAGTGATGAGCTCGATAAGCATTTAGAATTGAGTAAGTGTTGTCACTAATGAAAAATATGACATAATGCTAACAATCTCCCCCTTTTCCATTAGTGACAAAAGCACTTATGAGCCAAAACTTATGTTCACTAACATTCTGATTTGATTTTTCAAAATTGATCTTTGTGAAGCTGCTGTGTATACATATCTCCCCCATACATATGGCATAATATATACATAGATTTTATCTGTACATATATCAATTTATTTTCTTCCTTATTTCTCCACAAGTCCCTTTACTCCCCCTATTCTCTTCCCTTGTTCATCTCATACTCCCCCTTTTTCACAATAATGCCAAAGAGTATATATAGTAAATTCAAATAGAGACATCAAAATGTGAGAGAAACTTAGAGTGTACCAATTATCTTGCAAAATTTTGTAGGTGGAGAGTGCCACTTGAACTTTTACAAAAGTTCAATCATATGATCTGCTATTGAAAAATTGTTGTCTTGGATCAATGTTTTTGAATAAGTAATATGTTTATGCATTTGGTCCATAACTGGAAGGATTAGATTTTGGATGTCAATCAGTGTAAACCTAATCCTAGCTTCCTCTCTTAGTAGTTCTACCTGCATTTCTGACAAAAATTTCACCTTTATGTGATGTGATGAGCTTGAACTAGGGTCAAGCTGTAACTTTTGAGCACTAGCTTTCATGTCCACATCAATCTTATTTAATTTTTTCTTAATATCCTTGATATACTCAAGAACATCACAAAGTTTTCCAAAAAGTAATGTTACATTTGTAAAGGATTGTTCAAGGTTGCTCAAAATTGTGTATAATTCTACTTGCTTTATTGCAATGTGCTGAGCAATGTGCTCAAGCACCTTATTGTCAAATTTCTTCTTTGCATTTTCAATGAGCTTCTCTTGGCCAGAAGTGTTCTCATTGAACTTATTTACAACCTCTTCTAATTGTAAAAAAATGTGTTGAGATAGATCAACATCAACACCTATAGCTTCAATAATTATGTTTTTGGCATTCTTGATTATTGTGAATTCTCTATCCCTTTCTTTTCTTAGCTACTTCTACCTTGCCTTTTGATCTAAAAGCTGATTGACCAATCTCATTTCGTTGGCTAAGGTAGTGTCCAAATCTATCTTAGGGATAATAATTTCTTTATCCAAGTTTATATCTTCATCAATTGCCTTACCAGTAAGCAAAAGTTTTAGATGGGTCTTTGGTTTTACTTCAGTGCTTACTTCCTTGGATTTAGAAATAGAAACAATAGTTGATGTAGATGGACTAGAAAAAAAGACTTGAATTGGTCCAACTAGAGGAAAATTGAGAGAAGTACCAACTGTATCCAAAATTGATTTGCCTCCCAAAAATGATGTACCAATAGGTAATGTACAAGCTAGAATATTTACAATTAAAGAACTAACTGGAAAAAAAATTGGTGTAGTTAGAGTTGTGGTAGACAAGATTGTAGATTGAACTGGTAGACTTACTGTACATGGTGCAGAAGAAGTTGATATAGTTATGGAATTGACAATTATGCACATTGTTGTGATAGATTGCTTGGGTGCTAATGAAGAGGGTTACAACTTGGTAGATGAAGTAACTGATACTTCCATTGAAGATACTTGGAGCTATGAGGTGGTAGGAGCAGATGATATTTCTAATGTGGATGCAGTCAATCCTATTGAAGTTGACTCCAACCCTGATAATGTTGTTGGCTTGGGTGGAGAGTGAGGAAGGGAAGCAATGACTTCTACTGCAATCTTCATTGGATCATCTTCTTCATCTACTTCCTCCTTGTCTTCCTTTTTAGCTTCTTCATCCTTCTCTTCATCATCAGCCCTTAGTGCCTAATAGTCTTCAACATCAACAATAGCACATGGAGTGCTATCATCTTCTTCATCATCACTATCACCATCATCATCCTTGATCTCAACTAGATCATCACTAGGCTTATGGATATGATAGCTATTCTTCCACATGTTTGTTGCATCTCTTACAACATGCTCAATGTCCTTAATTAAAATCAAACATGTGTGGAATTTGATCATCATTTTACCTTCATTATTCTTCATGGTTGCCTTTACTTCTGCATCAGTAAGATTTGGCAATAGTTTTCTCAAGGATTGTTCATAGATGTCCTTGGCTGTCTATGTAGCTAACTCCCACCTTAGCTACAATCTTACTAACAATTCTTTTGAGATCTAAAGAGCAATCTAGTCTGGGGAATACTTCCACTTTCCCATTTTGGTGAGTATTAGCTCCTTAATCTACATCTTCTTGGCATCAATTCTAGTTTCAAACTTTAAAGCCTTGAAGTTTGTGATGCCAGCTCCCTCTTCCATCTATTTCAGCCTTTCTTGGAAGGTAAGTTGGGGCTTGTTGAACATTACTTCACCTTTTTCTTTGCCTTTGCCTCTCCTAGTGAAAATAGTTGTGGAGGCCTTTGGAGGTTTAGTAATGATAACCCTCCCTTTCTTCTTAGCTAGTTCTACCTCCTTTTCTGATTCTTGCTCTTCATCTTCTTTTTCTTGATCCTCTTCTTGATCCTCTCCTTTTCCCTCAGTAAGCATTAAGGGACCAGTGGCAATTTTCATCTTAGCAATCTTCCTCTTGCCTTTGCTGATTGCTTGAGGTAGCTTGATTTCCAATTCAATTCTAGCTTTTGCCTCATTATATGTGCCAAAGACTAGTTGCTTGGGATCTATAGGCTCATTTACCAGTGCTTCAATGATGTCCCTGGTTTCATCAATATTGACCTCATAAGGGAGAGGTTTCAACCATGCAACTCGGGGCTTGACTGCTCGAATGTATACTTTGTCACAGTCTACCATGAAATATACATCATCTTTATAATCCTCAACAAGTTTAGGAGGAATCTTGAACCTGTTGTTCATTCTTTCTTTGAAGTCTTCAAAATAATTGTCCATTATGCTATCAAAGTTTACACCCATTTCTGAAATAAACTCATTTATTTGATACAAAATAGGAACATCCTTTCTCCACATGTCAGAACCTTTGGATGGAAAGAATTTTTGCACATAAAAGAGAAGACACGTCACCAAAGAACCAAATTTGTAGGGATTGTTCTTTGATGACCTGGTGTTGTCCATATTCTTGTTTAGTTGCTTCAGTAGTAGCTCTGAAAGGTCAAATTCCATGATTTTCTTCACGACTTTGAATGCTAAGTCCACTGCCTCACATGTCACACTATTTAAATGACTAGAACTATAAATTTTGTGGGAAATTACATGAATTTTGAACCTCAACTTGACATCAGTAATGGTGCTAATTTTTAAACATCTACCATCCCATTCGGCTAGGGTTTTCTTCTAGAGTTCATCTCGACCTATGTTTTTGGTGGATTTTTCTTTGGTTAGAATGGGTGTAGACACCTAAATCTGATTACACTGCTTCGATAATATTATTTAGCTATCTTTAAAGGCATCATTAATTAAATTCTTATTTAATTAATCCTTTTGCCATCCCCTAGATGATTAATTTAATTAGTCATCTAAAGTCCTAATTGATAAATCAAATAACCCATTATTTATCAATTAATCCTATTCTTCTATCTAATTCCAAAATCCCCATTTATTAAATAAATCTCTTTGATAAATAAAGCCCTCAAATATAATAACCCCTAAACTATCCTAAACCCCCTTTTTAGCCTAATCCACCCCATCCACCCATACTAACCAAGCTTAGCCACTAACTCACCTACCCTCATGAATGCCATCCACTTGCATATCTCTAACAAGCTTAGTCTAATCCTAAACCATCTCTAACCCCCCCCACCTTGTCACATTCCCTAAGCAAGCTTAAGACTTTCCTAAGCCAAGCAAAGTCAACAATCTCAACTCCCTCCAAAATATCCTGACCACTAAGCTTTGAATTCTCTTACAAAGGCCATAAAGACTCTTACAAGCCCATTCATTGCTCTTACAAGCCATTATGAAGGATCTTTATGAAGATATTATCCCTTGAGCCTCCTTTGTTGACTCATCCATCCCCTTGCCCCCATCCACTCACCTTGTGACATGTGTCACTCCTTGGTTGGTGCTAAACAAGCACAATCCATGTGCTCCCCTTTGAGTGCATCCTAGCCCTCCTTAAGCTTTCATCTCTCCTTGCATCTTAGCCCTTAAACCCTCAAGCCCTTAGCCTATAAATTGGATCCCCTCCCAAGCCATTTCATCACAATCCTTGAGTTAAAGTTATAATGCTAGTTTGAGAAACACAGCCTTTAAACCATACCCTTATAATGCTAAATTGAGAGCTCACAAGGCTGCCAATTTATCATTACCCATCCATCTCCATTGAAGCTAGTTTTGAGAACCTTGAGCATACATATCAAATCTAAGAAAATAGACTCATCCCTAAATCAAGTGACCATCCTCATTGGGAGAGCCATTCTATGGCTCATATTCTCATTTGAGGGTTTCACTTTGTCTCTCATATATGTTATGATTTTTATGCTAGTTAATGCTTTGTTCTCTTAATAGATTAGTATTTCTTGCTAACATATTTCTCATATACAATGGGAAGGCCAGTAATCTTGTGAATCATCTTTTTGGTGATCAATATGTACTACTCCAACCATAATTGACCATTGTGTATGCGGCTAAGAATATACCTAATCTATTTTTTCTGAAAGCTTCTTGGTAGGTGTGATATGTGTGTCAACCCTTTTGATTCTAAGTGCTAGTGCTTAGGTTTCAATGGGCCATCAAAATAAATTTCTTCTAAAGCATTATCCATTTCTAGGGCTCCTATCTCTTCAATTGAACACTTAAAATGAGTGCATATATCATTAATTAGAAGTACCTTTGGTAGAATTTGTGATTGCGCACAATTAGGGTCAAGTGGCTCCACCACTGCTGGAACTAGCTTTAAATTTGGTGCATTCCACTCTACACCCTTGACCAACATCTCTAATCCCCCTTTTGTCTTGGTGCTGCTGGTACTTTCGGATGCCATTGTTGCTCGGTAAGTGATGAAATATTTTGAACAAATTTTGTAGCTATAAAATCACTCAAAATCACTTGAAAATACTTGTGTGCACTTGGAAATCTCTTTGCTCTTTGAATACTAAAGATGCGATGAAAAATGGAGTCAAATTCTGCCCTTTTTGATGAAAGTTTTCCATTAATGCTAGGTACCATATTAACGTAGTGCATGAAAAACTATCATCCACTGACCTAACTCGACAAGAGTATCAACTCGACAGATGAACCAAGTTTCTTTTACTCTCGACCTCGCTTGATAGGGTCTTCAACCAACTTTCCTTGGTGGAATTGGATGCAACTCAGTGAAAGATAACCTTTCTATGATCCTTGTGTATCTGGAATACTAATTGGATCATTTGCATTCCTCATATTTCTTGGAACTACTTATGATTTTCTTGCTGACTATAGCTCCAACACATTCTTAGGAATTTAGTTTGAGGGGATCAAGTCACCCACTTCTTGAGTGACCTCACTTCCATGATTTGAGCTTGTATCCTCAGTAGATTTAGGAATCCATTGGTGCCTCATTTATTTCCTTATATTGTTAGCACTTTCTTTCTTTTCATCTTCAATTTCTCTTATGTTCATGCAATTTTTAGCTATATGATCGAGTTCAGTGCATGTGTAACACCTTATAGTAGTATCCTTCTTTCTTAGGTGACGCCTTGCACAATTTATGCCAACGTGTCCACATTCTCCACAATAATGACATCTACACCAAGTATTGTAGTCTCATCCAAATATTTCCTTTACAAGTTGTTCAGTTGGATTGAATGATTTCGATCTGCATTGAAATGCCTTGTGACCATGCTTTTTACATTTGTGACATTTACCTTCAAATTTTGGTTTCTCCTTGCATTCATTAGCTTTGTGACCATGTTGATTGTAGTTGTAGCATTTTCCATTGAATTTTTCTTTTCCATTGCTCTAGCATTTGTTTGATGTATGACCAATTTTCCCACAATGATTGAATGAGGGTTTTTTATTCCTTTTTGCACCTTGATTGGAAGATTCACCTTCTTCTTCATTATATCCAAGTCCTGCTTTACCTTTTTTCCTATGAAGATTTTGCTCATTTTGCTGATTTAATTGATTCATGTCTTCTTGTGATTTCATCATTCTTTCATTGATTTATTTTTCTGCATTTAGGTCATTCTTCAAATTTTCAATGATTTTCTTTTCAAATCTCAGTTCTCTAATTATTCTTTCATTAATTTCCCTTTCATAATTTAGATCACTTCTTATTCTTTCATTCTATGCTTTGAGAATCCTGATTTCTTCATTTTCTCTAGTCATTTGATCAATGAGGTCTTCATGATGATTTGATTGATTTTGTTCTTCATTGTTTCTTGCCTCCAAATCTTCATTTTCTTTATTCCTTTGTTCCAAAACCTCACATAGCTTGATTGATTGAATTTCTTGTTCTCTTTTGAGTCTCCTTACTTCTTCTTGCAGAGAGTCATTCTTTGATAGGAGTTCTTTGATTGCCTCATTAGCTTCATCTAAATTGCTTGATGGGAAAATGTCTTCAATATTTTCTTCAACATACTCATTGTCATTCATTTATCTTGCAAGTTCCTCCCTTCTTTTTATGGATTAGGAAAGATGCTCCTTTTCTTCCTTGAGTTGAGCTATGGCCATCTCCATGTTGGCTCTTGATTTAATAGTTTTGGAAATAATCAAGAAACCAGACCAATACATCTAAGGTCAGCAAATTCCTATAATGGATGCACTTGACTGTAGTCTTGGGCCAACTATAAGGATAAATCCTTCTTCTTCAAGCTCTATTAGACCTAGGTGGGTGGACCTCAGATTCTTCAGATGGTACCAGTGTAAAGGCATACAACTAAATCTGGAAAAATAGATAAAATCCCTTAATCTTCTATGTTTATGCAAGCATTCATGGGTGAAATAGCTAATAACAGAGCACATGAACCTGATAAACTAAGTGAGGGAAAACTCTTTTAATTCTTAAACACAAAAGGAAAGATATTTGATTATGATTTGTATCTTAGCACAACCCAGGTATACAACAATAGAGAACATGTATCCTTCAAGCTGACCAATCCCTTATCCATTGGACATCAACTAAACCTTAACATGCAGATGGATACCTAAAGTATACTCATATATTCAAGTATATGATCTATCTATTTGACTTGCAAATAGACATAAATCTTCATAACAACTCTCATACTTATGATGATATCCTCCTGGTGTAACCCACAATCCTATTAGTATAAGCAAGCATTTACATGGATCTTTGTTCCACTAGCAACTTTATCCAGACATACAACCTTTTAGGACTGCAATTGAGTTTAAGCTCTTCATTCTCAAACACAAAAGATTGCAATTAACAAAAGAAGGAGACCAAAATCAAAATGAAACTAAGAAAGGTGAAACTCTTGCATTTATTTCATTGAAAATAATACATCATCTGCATATAAAACTCATAAAATACACAAAGAATGACTGTGTAATATGAAATGCCTCACAAGAAATACACTACTGCTGTTCATAATAGAATAACACTGAGAAAGTTGGTATCAAAACTGTGAGAAAACTCAAGAAATTGGAACCAAACTGGTCTCACAATCCTCCTAAAATCTTCAAAGAATTGGAACCCTTATAACAAGTAGAAAATGAAGATATATAGGAGAGAAGATCTTTCAGGAAATGTAATCTGGAATTGACATCTGTCCCACTGAAAAAGTCTTCAATCTGAAGTTGCTAAAACATAACTTCCTTCAACCACCTGCAACTAAGATCATCAATGAAGCCAAAATATCTGATATATCTCCCTTTTAATAATCTACAAAATATTTCATGGAGAACATATCAAGAATCATCACAATTGTATTGAAACTTGAAATTTGATCTTAACATGTCACTTCTGCCCTTTGCTGTGAAATTCACTTGTGCTTGTTGCCAAAAAACTAATTACTTCAACCACCTTCAAAAAACATTCAATTCATCCTTACAAGTGTTGGATAAGTCAAATCAGATGAAAATATATCTATATCTGATTGCAATTTCATCTGCAACATTAAATTTCCACTTTTCACTAAGAAGCCCCCGAAATCAAAAAACTTCCTATAGCTGCTATTGGTTGACACCTACTCAAAATATGACTACAAAAATAGAAAATTCACTTCTTCCCAGTTCTGACGATATATTACACTATACATTTTAGACAAAAATTGCCCTCCTGAGACCATTCTGAAAAACTAGCCTCCATGACTGAACAAAGCCACTAAAATTGAAAAATTTAAAAGTTCATATAGTATGAACTATATAAACTTAAAAATAAATCAAATATTTCAATTTAATAATTTGAGCATTCAAATTAGTTTGGGATTCTAATTTTTAAATCATTTTTCATTTTTCCTTATCTCTCCATGTCCACTTGTCCATTTTTCATTTGACCATCATATCTGGTGGACCACACATTATTTTTTTATAACAATTGAAAAATATGAATTCATCGTATTATCTTACCATTAAAATCTTATTTCTCAGATCATATGGCAAGCTTCATATAAACATATTAATACATTGAAATATGCATTTTTAAAGCTCCCCATTGTATATGAGCAATGTTAGTATGCTAATAGAAACCAAATTTAAATAAAGCTTCTACAAACTAAAAAAAATTCATAAACTTTAAGATAGACTAAGATGAGCTCTAAATTGAGAATATGAGCCATTAATGGGCTCTCTCAATAAGAAGCTCTTTTGTTGAGTGGCTTTGTCTAAATAGATAGAATGTATGCTCAAGCTTATGCTTCAAAAAGGGCTTCAAATGGAGTTGGAATTTGGGTGTGAGTGTATGGTTTTGATGTAAAATGGCTTCTTAAAATGGAATTATGACTTTACTTCATGGATTGTGTTAAAATGGCTTGGGAGAGGATTCCTTAAATAGGCAAAGGGCTTGAGGGATCAAGAACTAGGATGCAAGGATGGGAAAAAGCTTATGGAAGGTTTAGATTGAATGAGAGGAGAGCACATGGATTGTGCTTCTTTACAGCCAATCAAGGAGTGACACATGTCACAAGGTGAGAAGATGGAGAAAAGGGGAAGGATGAGTCAACAAAGGAGGCTCAAGGGATAAAATCTTCATAAAGACCCTCATAATGGCTTGTAAGAGCAATGAAAGGGCTTAGAAGAGTCATTTATGGCCTAGTGGGCTTCATAAAATTTTATGGTTGGGATATTTTGAGGGAGATGAGAGGAATTTCAACTTGGGCTTGATTAGGAAGGTTTTAAGCTTGCTTAGGATTGTGAAAATGATTAGAGGATGGATTAGGATGGTTTAAGATTAGCTTAGGAATAGGCAAGTGGATGGAATTTAATGAGGGTGGGTGAAGGAGGAGATATTTGTTAACTTTGGCTTGGGTTAGTAAGTCTTAACCCATGTTTAGGGAATATGACAAGGTTAGGAGGGGATTAGGATTAGGTTTAAAGACATCTTCTAGAAGAGTCTAGACTTTGGATGAGGATAAAGACATTCTAGAATAGTCTAGAACTTCTTAGGATGAGGATGAAGACTTTCTAGAAGAGTCTAGAACTTCTTAGGATGAGGATAAATTAGATTTTTAGGAAATAAATAAAGTTTTATTTATTTCAAAGGTTTGGGTTGAGGAGATATTTATTAAAACTTTTTTAATAAACATGAGGATTAATATTTAATCTTAATTAAATATTTTGAGTTGGGATTAGGGGTAGGAAATGATGGGATTAACCTTTAATCAAAATTAAAGAAGGATTAGAAGATTTTGAAAGAGGTTAGTGGTCTTAAGGAAATTGGCCAAGTTTTGGGCAAAAAAAAAAAAAAAAAATTATTTTGGGATTTTTGGTCAATTTATTAATTAAATAATTAATAAATAAAGAAATAATGTTTAAATAAGATTTAAACATTTTTGGGAGGGATTCCTTAATTAAATATTTTTAATTAAGATAAAAGGATTTAATGACATAAAAATAAATAAATAAAATAAATAATTAATTAAATAATAAATGATGATGTCATCAAGGACTTTTTTCATAAAATAAAAGTATTTTATTTTCTAAATTTTTTTTAGGTGTCTACATTTTCCCCCTCTTTGATGTGATGCTGCAAGTGGCATGGCATCAAAGATAAGAAAATAAGATGCCCAAGGCTAGAGCAGAAGAGGAGAGAATGGACTACGAGATGCCCCCTCAAGAAGGCGGTAGGGAGAGAAAGTGAGGCTCGACAGCTTCTTGAAAAGTACAACAATTCAAGATGAGCAAGGAGACTCAGATTGGCTTAAGAGAAGAGGTTTAGTTAGCTTAAACTCTCATTATAGGAGAATGATAAAGGGAGAATCAGAGGTACAAGAGGAAGCAAGCTTAAGACTTTAGGGAAGGTGGAGGATGAAGGAGTGGAGTGCTATAAAAAGGAATCTAGGATAGGGAGATGGATGATGGGATTATAAAGCTGATGCAATAGGATTTCAAAGAGTTAGATTGGCGGAAGATGGGTTTCGGAGATCCCTAGGACTAGGATTGTGGAGCTCGAAAGATGAGGCTTGGTGGATTGATTGGATTGGTGGATCCCTAAGACTAGGATTGTGGATCCCTAAAGCTAAAAGTGCAGATTGATTCAAAGAGATATTGATGCATAAGCTGGGGTAGGAGAGACAAATGCTAGATATGGATGGGGGATAATGGAGATGAAGGAAAACCATTGAATCTTTTTGGAGTAGGGGGATACTTCAAAGAGAAGTACCACCATGTAATTGAGCACTAGATTTTCTATAGGATTATTGGTTAATTGCCAAGGTTACCAAGAACATCAAGGTCATGTCAGCAATTGTCCAAAGGACTGACGGACTGACTCAAAACAAACACACAAAGATTGCCCCAACATCACACATGAATCCCAGAGGAAGCAATGTGGAACCGACATTGGGTAACCCACAATTAGAAAAGAAAAAAAAAGAAAAGACCTAATCAAGACCTTACACTCAGATTGCCCCATTCGTAGTACACCATGATATGGAAGATCGTGGCAACTTTGAGGAGGGAACAAGGAGATTGCTTGAAAAAGATACTTCAAGACCCAAAAGGGAAGATTCCAAATCAAAAGAAAGAGAAAATCCAAAAGAGAACTGTTTTCCAACAAGATGGGTAGGATGAGGTACTAACAGACCAAGATCAGACATGTGGAAAGCTATATCTTGCAAGGATATATCGGAGAGCACCTAAGCTGATGGATTTTGGATGAGTAATGCATTTGGCAAGCTGAACTAAGAAGGATAACACTTTGGTGATAGGAGATCTAGCTAAAGGATGCATTGGAATAGCTAACCAAGGGTTGTGCAATGTGTGCAAGATGCTGATCAAGGAGGAACTAACACAAAAGTTGGATAGATACAATGGTACTAAGCTAAAGAGGATGTACAAGCTAATAGACCAAGATATGGTACAAATGTACAAAGTTGTTCATGTTGTGGTTTTTGTGAGATGGAAATTTTTGTGAAGGGTGGGATGTCTGTAATAGTTGATAGGCAGATAGGTAGATGGTTTGAAAAAAGCTTAAGTGAAAATGGGGTTCTTTGTGTGCATGTGATAGGATACAAACTAGGATACAAGATTTAGTATATAATACAAGCTAGAATATGGTACAAGCTTTGGACAAGATTTGGATATACAAGCTATGATACAAGGGATGATACGAGATTTACAAGCTAGGGTACAAGATTTACAAGCTGAGGTACAAGATTTACAAGTTGTACAAGAGGTATTTACAAGCTTCATTAGATTTTGGATATTTGGTTGGAACACCAAGGGAACAAGCAGGTGTTTTATTAGATTGTGAATGGATGGATGAGGGATAGGATAGTGATAGATAATGGATTAGTCTTAGTAAACAAGGTTCCTAAATTACCAAGTTTTCACCAAGGTACCTATCCAAGGTGCTTGAATTGTCAAGTTTTCACCATTGGACGCTTATTTCTCTTTACTATTTTTTGTATTTTTCAAAAGCTGGGTATACCAAGGATCTTCAAGCATAGAACTTCTTGAGATGAATGATTTTAGTAGGATCATTCAAGATTTCTCCTTCTGGTGTAGATAGTTGATAGGCTTTGGAGCCAAAGGAGGCAATGACAACATAAGGACCAAGCCATGTAGGTTCAAACTTGCCTTTCTTTTCTCGATCTGCTTGGACTTTCATGTTTTCTTTGAGGACCATGTCACCTGGCTGAAAGTGTCATGGAAGTACCTTCTTGTTGAAATTCCTTTTGAGATGAGTTTGGTAGATTGTGAGATGATCATAGGCTTGTTGTCACTTCTCATCTAAGAGATCTAGTTGGGTGAGTCTGGCTACCCTGTATTCTTCATCTGATATTTGCCCTTGCAAAGACATGTGGAAGGAGGGAAGTTTAACCTCTATAGGTAGTATCACTTCGGCACCATAGACTAGGGAGTATGGAGTTGTACCTGTGGATGTACAAAAGGAAGTTCGATAAGCCCATAGGGCAGGATTAATCTATAGGTGCCAATCGTAGCCAAAATCATTGACAACTTTCTTTAGGATTTTGAGGAGGGTTTTATTAGTTGCCTCTGCCTGACCGATACCTTGTTGGAAATATGGGCTAGAAAAGTGGTGATGGATGCAGAGGGAAGTATATAATTCTTCCATGTTGAGATTTTCAAAGTTACCTCCGTGGTCGGTGAAGATGGTGGATGGGATGCTGAAGTGGCAAACAATGTGGTACAAGATGAAATTGGAGACCTGAACTCCTGTAGCTGAGACTAGGGGGACTGCTTCCACCCACTTAGTGAAATAGTCTGTAGCTATTATTATCCATTTATGTCCATCATATGAGAGAAGTGTGATAGTTCAACCTAGATCAAGGCCCTAACAAGCGAAAGGCCAAGGTGGTGCAATAGGATTTGGATCTTGTGCTCGAGCGTGCAAAAGATTTGTGTGCTGCTGACATGGGAGACACATTTTGAAAAAGTCACAAGAGTCTTCTTTGATGGTAGGCCAATAGTAGCCTTCTCTAAGAATTTTTCATGCTAAGACAATACCACTCGTGTGGGCACTGCAATGTCCAGAGTGTACTTCTTTTAACATCATCACAACCTCATTTTCATCTAAACATCGAGAGAGAGTATCGTGATAACCCTGACGATATAGGGTATTGGCTATGATAACATAGTGGGATGATTTTTGGATGAGGTTTTGGCATTGGGTACGTGTGAGGTGAGGAGAGATGATACTATCTTTAAGGTAAGCATGAATCTCATGGTACCAAGGGGATTGGGGACCAACCAAGATACAAACACGATTTGAGTCATCATTCGCATAGGCAGGTGTGAGGAGCTGCTCAACTAAAAACTCATACTGTGTAATCGCTTGGGGAATTTCCAAGAGTGAGCTGATAGTAGCCATAGCATCTATTACTTTGTTCTATATTCGAGGCACTTGTGTAAAATAAAACTTTGTAAAATGCTGGGTTAGCTGATCAACTAGCTCTTTGTAGCATAATAGATTTTCATCTTTGGTTTGATATTCATTTAGGGCTTGCTTGATGATGAGCTGAGAATCACCAAAGATTTGTAACTCAGTGATGTTCCATTCATCAACTATCTTTAATCCTGCTATGAGAGCCTCATATTCAACTATATTGTTGGTGCTAGGGAATTGTAGCTTGAAGGCTTTTGGAATGTAATCTCCTTGAGGTGTGACCAACAATATTCCTGCCCCTGATCCATGAGATGTATATGATCCATCAAAATAAAGTTTCCATGGGGGCTATTCTTCAATTAGATAAATAAGCTAATCTAGAAATTCTATGATCAAAGGATATGTATCTACTAGAGGCGCATCAGCTAGGTGATTTGCTATAGCTTTCCCTTTGATTGCCTTTCTGTCCACATATTGGATGTCAAATTCACTAAGGAGCATAACCCATTTGGCCAACAGCCTGTAAGTGCTATTCTGGAGAGCATATACTTGAGAGGGTCAATTTAGAAGACTAGTTGGATGTTATGACTTAGCATGTAGTGGCGAAGCTTTTGAGTTGAGAAAACAACTACCAAACAAGCTTTTTCCATAGGAGTATAATTGAGTTCATAACCAACTAAGGTTCTACTAATGTAGTAGATGGCTCTTTCTCTGTTGTAGTCATTGAGCTGTGCTAGAAGTGCCCCTAGAGCAATAGGCATTACTGATATGTACAAGATCAAGGGACAACTAGGAACTAGTGGAACTAAGATAGGGGGATTGATGAGATACTTCTTGAGATGATCGAAGCTACGTTGACATAAAGGATCCCACTTGAAGTTTTCATCCTTCTTCAGTAAGTGTGCAAACAACGTACACTTATTTGCAAGCTGGGAGATGAAGCGCCGAATGGATTGAAGCTTTCCCTAAAGAGTACAAAGTTGTCGCAGTGTCTGAGGAGGAGGCATGTCTAAGATAGCTTTGACCTTCTTGGGGTCAATCTCTATACCTCGTTTAGAAACTATAAAGCCTAGAAGCTTGCCAGATGTGACCCCAAAGACACATTTCTTGGGATTCAACATGAGATGATATTTGGCTAACCTATCAAAGACTTTCTCCAGGTCAGCAAGATGATCCATGAAGGTGTGAGATTTAACCAAGATATCATCCACATAATCCTCCAAAATGCTATGGATAAGATCATGGAAAATGGCTGTCATAGCTCTTTGATAAGTAGCCCCTGCATTCTTTAGGCCAAAAGGCATCATGTTGTGGAAAAAGGTTCCCCAAGAGGTAGTGAATGTTGTCTTATGCTGATCCTCTTCTAAAATCTTGATTTGATTATACCCAGAAAATCCATCCATGAGGGATAGAATTTCATGTCTAGCTATAAGATCTACAATCATATCTATGTTGGGTAAGGGAAAATCATATTTTGGACAAGCTTTGTTAAGATCTTTGAAATTAGTGCAGATTATGATGTCACCAGAAGGTTTAGTGATGGGGAACATGTTGGAGATCCACTCTAAGTAGTCGATAGGCCAGATAACCTTAGCAGCTAACATTCTTTCTAATTCAACTTTGACCAGTAATGCTACCTTGGGGTGCATTTTTCTAAGCTTTTGTCTGACGAGCTTGATCTTTGGATCAACTGCAAGATGATGAACTACAAGCTTTGGATCTAGGCACATGCAAATTGGCCGATGTTCTCTCGTAAGACCTCAAAGAGGAGATCAACTTGGTCTTGTGATAAGGATGCAACAATGTGAACAAGTCTGGGGATCTCTGAAGAACCAATGTTGACTTCTCTTGTATCCTCAATTAGAATAGAAGACACCTCTGGTCAATTATCTTGAGGAGGCAATGCTAAATCCTCATGTTCTACTTGTGACTCTAGATTTTCTTACCAAGGGGTTCTCTTCGCTGCCTTAGCTATTCTCAGATTCACCTTAGTTCCAGTTTTGGGTGTATTGGAACTAGGTTGGGGATTTTCTCCAAAATACCCCTGTAAGAACCCCAAATAGGCTCTACGCTGATCACTGTTTGTTTCTCTGGGTGTAATAATTGTTTTTGGTTTGTTTTTGAATGTTTTAAGCTATTTTTGGGTTTTGAGTTGATGAAAAGAAAATACAAATATTGAAAACTAATCTACCTCAAATAATAACTCAAATCTGATCAAATTCATTTATTCAGATGGCTCCTAATGTTTGTACAATACTTATTGCTGGAGGCATACATTAAAAACATCATCATTAATAGTTGAAAAAAACCTGATTTTTGTCTCCGATATGCAACCACGTTGCTGGTTACTTCCTCCTTGGGCAGCACCTATCAAAAACCGCAATATTAAATCTTTGATTCACTGTAGCGCTGTACTGTTCACAACACTATAGCTGTTGTTATAACCCCTTCCAACCTGTAACAGATTCATCCAAATTCTTTCCTACTAAACACAATATTGACTCCAGAATGAAGTCAACTCACAGGAAAAATTCAAGTGATATTTCACACCCTCAAATTGCATCAACTCTAAAGATACTACATTCTCCACAGTCTAAATTCTTCTTAAACTTGTAGAAACCCTTGTTGCCACAACTTCAAGAAATTTCACAAGGAAAAGTTTTTAAGCAATTCTCATAACCTGCTCTTGAAGGAAGACAAGGTTTGTTTATAAGGACTCCTCAACTCCAGAATGAGTCTCCATGCTCAATGTGGGATAAAAGATATAATAATAACATAAAAAATGTTATTACATTAAAACTTAGAAAACCCCTTTTAATTTTTCCATAAGCTTGGACCCACAATTAATTGAAACGATGGCCCCTTTTATGATATCATGACCCTCACTTAAGTTATATATTATAACTTAACAATATAGGCTCAAAACCAATAATGTTTATTTTAACTAAATAAACATTAATATCTCCATTATTACTCAACATTTTTGAATGTCGTTTGGACTGGGAGCTAACATGATAGAACTGCATATGACCATACCCCTTTTCTAAAAATACCAGGGGTCTATCTTTATAACTCCAAAACTTCTAAAAATAGCCTAACTAAGCCAAACTCAAAGGAAAACTCATCATAAACAAACTCTGGCAACCCAGAAGAGTACTCTGCTCTGGTCCTTGGAGGATCTCCACACCAAGGTGACCCTCTATCCAATCTTATTAGCCTACGAGGGTCTCTAATAGGCTAATCACCAGCTAAAGTGATGTCTCTAGCTAGAAGGGGACATCACAACCCCTTGGGATCTAGCTTATAGATATAGGCAGAATCTGGCTTTATTTTCTTGTGAGGAGTTTTGGCTCCCATGAATCTCAGAAGTGCTTCCTCTGATGTGAACTCATCAATCTGTATGATGCTTGGTTGGTCCCAATCTATGAGTTGTGGATGGGCGAGTAGTAGGTCAATGAAATGGATGGATAGTTCTTGGAGAAAAGAGTCTTTAAGGAAGATTTGGTCTGGGATATCATTGTAGGCTCTCTTTTCAACTTCCTTAGAAGTGTCTTCAATTTTGACAAGGTCACGGTGAATGTTTGAAAAAGCATGATCGTTCTCATTGGTGCCCCTAGTTGTGGGTATGCCAAAGCCAAGACCTGACTTTGATTCTCGCTTGTGTGCATCGATGGGGCATTGCATGCCTCTTTCTTCAGGTCCTAGACCACCACCTTGATAGTTCCATTTGTCAGTGATGAGCTTATGTTCTTGGGGATACTTCTAGCTAAAGTGATCAATGCATGCTTGATTTCTTGGAGGTGCATCCTTATGTAACCAATTGTTGATATCTGGAGTGAGCTCCTCATGAAGAGGGATTTTCAAGAATACAAAGGTTGTTGGGAAAAACTGTTTGTATTGAGGAGGTGGAATCTCCTTAGCTTTGTGATATGTCAGTCATCCATGGGCATGTGGATCAAGTGGGAGTGCCCCGATAGCAAATGCATCTGACAGACTATACTCTCCACAGCCTTTGTTATTGATCTTCATGGTAGATAGGGTGGAGGCGAGGATGGTTTCTGTGTCATTACAAGTGTGGGATGAGCTGGAAATAGCTATGCCAATATAAATTCTAGGGAAATGGTTTACATATGAAGCTTCAACGGCATTGCAGTAAGCAAAGGGTTCTGGATCGACATGGATGGTTACCTCAGTGCCCTGATGCAAAAATTTGATGCACTGATGGTAAGTGGATGGAACAACTTTCATGGAATGAATCCATGGGTGACTAAGGAGGATGTTAAATGGTAGGTTTAGATCAATAACATGGCAGAGTGTTTCTTGGATGACTAGCCCAACCTTGATTAATAGAAAAATAGTTCCTTCTGTGGTTCTTTCCAAGTTGTTGTAAGTTTTGATGGTGATAACCTCACTGATGATATCTGCCTCAGTATACCCAGCTTGTTTTATGAATTTTAGGGTGCAAATATTCAAGGCTGATCCATTATCTATCATTACTCTTTTTATGGAAAAATTGGATACCATAATGGCTATATGGAGTGAAAGGGTGTGATCTAGCTCAACCACAGGTATGTCAGTGGGTTTGAATGATAGGGCACATGAGGAGGATAGGTGTCCAATAAGATTATGAAAATCAATAGCGTTGATATCTGAAGGGACACAGGATTCTATGAGAGCACTATCAAGGATGTTTTTGTACATAGGACTACTGCGAAGAAGGTCTAAAATGGAGATTTGGGCTAGCATGTTCCCAAGGTGTTCCAAGATATTGTACTAGCTTTTTGATGGAGCTGATGGTGCTAGTGAAACTAGTGGGCCTGCAATGTTAAATCACGCACTTTGAGTGCTGACTGCACACTCATTGTTTGGTCCTTAGATATTGATAACATTGATAGAAGGCTCTTTCTCGGATATACAACCTATGGGGCTACCAAAATCTATATAAGATGAAGTGTGGTCATTGTTCTTCCCATGCTGTTGGTTTGGCTGGCGGTTGTTGGTGTTGTTGTTGTTGGTTTGAATAGGTGCTTTTCAAGGATTTTGGTTGTTGTGAGGGGGAAGAGCATCATGATAGATTTGTAAGCCTGCATTTGGAGAGGTTTGGGCACCAACGATGATTTATTTCCGATCAATGAGGTCCTACACATAATCTTTCAGTTTCATGCATCTGAGGGTGGTGTGACCTTTTACCCTATGAAATTTGCAGTACTCATTGTCTTTGTACCATGCAGCTTTGGATTAGCCTGGGTCAATTTGCTGGGTAGGAGGAAATTTGATGAGGTTTTCCTTAGTTAATTTCTCAAAAATGACATCCAATGGCTCACCAAGGGGTGTATAATTTCTAGGTGTTGGTTGGAACTTAGGCTTTGGTCCTGTAGCTACATTGATGGCATTAGCTTGATTGCTAAACCTTTGAAAGTTGGGTCTTGGATTGTGGCCTTGATAGCTTTGGTGGTTCTGGTGTTGGTAGTTGATAGTTTGTTAATTGTTTGGTTGATAAGGTGGGTTGAACTATTTTTGGGAAGGACCAACAATATTTACATGTCTGGTGTCAGTGACACCGTCTGTTGCAACGTGCTTGTTTTTGTTCCAATACCTAGACTTGTCATTGGAATGTGATTGATTTTGGTTGGCTTCCTTGTAAATCTTGACCACACCATCTTTAATGAGTTCTTGCTCAAGGATCATTCCTTTTTCTTTGATATCTTTGTAGGTCTGCAAATAGTTCATAGTCATGTGGTGAGCCAAGCTGGGATGGGCATTATTAGTAAACATTTTCACCAAATGGCATTCTAGCAAGGTGTAGGATATGCGGGTGGTAAGGGT
This sequence comes from Cupressus sempervirens, assembly GCA_028749045.1. Taxonomy (NCBI): domain Eukaryota; kingdom Viridiplantae; phylum Streptophyta; class Pinopsida; order Cupressales; family Cupressaceae; genus Cupressus; species Cupressus sempervirens. Next base: position 739,835,889 of record CM053784.1, on the reverse strand, counting down.
TTGCCATCTTTCTAGATATTCGGGAAGGCTTTCTCCACCTTTTTGCTTAATGTGGACAAGATCAACTACTGAGAGCTCTGTTTCAACAAGATGGGCTTATTGGGCTACAAATGCCTCAAACAATTTAGCAAAGTTTTTAATTGTGCCATATGAGATTCTATAAAAGCATTCAAGAGCTGGTCCAACCAAGCTTTTGGGAAAGAGATGCAAGAGGAAGACGTCATCGTATGCCAGTTCTTGGTAGTGCATGTAAAATTCTTTATATGTGTGACATGGTCTACTTTTCCTCTGAATTTGTCAAACTTGGGTATCTCAAAGTGTTTGGGAAATGGTGTCATAGTAATGGCTCTGTCAAATGGGTAAGGACACACATTCTCAAACTTGAAGGTTTTTAGATCATTTCCCTCCTGGATGTTCTTCAAAGCTGTCTTCATGGCTTCTCATTCTAAATTAATGGGTGATGGTTGGGGTGCACCCAATGTAAGAGTGCTCTAAGGTAGGTATGTGCTAGATGGGGCAATGGAACATGGATGGCTTTAAGGTATGGGCTGGTGGGGATTGTGCATGGCTTGGACAACTAAATGGTGGATGATGGGTTGTTGAGGTGGAGGAGGCACATATTGCTACATGTGTTGCAAGGCTTGCTGTTGATATGGGATTTGGGATAGGGATTGAGGGACATAGGCTGGTTGTGGGATAAATGGATTACTTTGTGGAGGTAAGGTATAAGATGGTTGTGAAGCTTGGAGAAAGGATCAGAGACCTTGTGGAACTTGACTTGGGATTTGGAGAGTTTGACCAATATATGTGGGTTGTGCCCCCATTTAGGAGGGTATCATGGCAAAGGAGGCCAAGTAATTGGTGGTTGGTGGTGGTGGATTTCCTCCTAGAAGTGGCATAGAAAAATAGTTAGCAATAAGAGGTAATGGATTAGTTGGTGGTGGAGGTGGTGGGAATTGAAAACTTGGGAATGGAACTGATGGGGTTTGATAGCTTGGTGGCTAGATTTGAAAGCTTGGTAGAGTGGTGGCAGGAGCTTGGGTCACTTGAGAGCTTGGTAGAACATTGGTAGTAGCTTGTGGGGTTTGATAGCTTTGTGGAGTGAGGGTAGTAGCTTGTGGATTTGTGGCTGATGGCACTGAGCTCCAAGGACCTAGTAGAAATGATAGAATTGTGTTCTGAGCTGAGGTAAAGAAGTTGGGGGTGATGAAAGGTTGATTACTTGGCCTCATGGGTGGCATCCTGGTTGTATATTGCTAAGGTTGGCCAAAGATGCTAGCACTGATTTGGGAGATGGGTGGATTTGGAAGGCTGGGTTGGAGAGCAGCAGTAGCAATAGTGAAGGGAGTGAATGATGAGGTGCTTTTGGCAAAGGGGGTTTGGGATGGAGTGGTATGGACCAATGGTGGTGGCTGGATTGGCTTGCAAAAGGGAGATTTCAACTTGAGTGGAGGCTGGTATGTTTGGGTCTGTTGGATCATAAGGATTGGCTTGAGGCTCTTCTTTTGGCACATATTGAGGATAATCTAAAACATAAGAGCCTATTGGGAGTGGTAGTTGTCCAAACAATGGGTGAGATGGATCTAATAAGGGAGGAGGTCTTCCAAAGTCAAAGGCTCCTATATTGTCCCTTTGAAAGTTAGCCATGATTGTTTCTTTGTTCTTGTCTATAATGGCATTCACCAATACCGCATTTCTCAGTTGGTTCATGAAAGCTTCAATGTCAGTAGGTGATGGTATACTATTCTCTAGGCTAAAGGATGGTTGAGTGCTCAAGGGGAGCAATGCTATTTGATCCAAATGATAGGGTTCCATTGTTTCTTTCTTCTTCTTGGCTAAGCGAGTGATGGGTGGCATGAAAATGTTCCTAGGGATGAGATGCAACAATGCTGATGGATGCAAAGGGGGAAGGCTTTTCTATGCAAATGATTTTTTGGGTTGAGGCAAAGCTATATAAAAAACCTAAGGAGGATTGGGTTGGAGATTCTAACTTCAAAGATATGTTGCCAAATCATGAAAGGTCTGCTTTTCTATGTGCAAGCTTGGTGGTGATTGTGTCAACTTAAGGATAGACTGATGATCCTTTAGGAAAAACATGAGATTGACCACTTGTAGATCCCAAACTTTAGCTCAAGGTGATGAGGGATAATAAGTGATAAAGCTAGATTACCCTAGACAAAGCTTTGTCAAAGGGATAACCTTGGTGAGATTGGTGGATTTGCAAGATGGTAGGAATGGTAGACTTTGGCAAGGTGACAACAATTTTGTAGGCTTGGCTGTACAGTTTAGGCTTTTGGGATGCTAGCTAGGTTTTAGGGGATTGGTTTGGTTCTAAGGCAAAGATCTAAATGAGATGGGTGAGCTAAAATTCTTAAGGGGATGACTAAGGGTGGCTAGCTTACCTACAAGGATGACTCTAAAGTGGAGCTTATGCAAGAAGATGTGGAGGAATAAGGGGGCCTAATCATAGAAATCATGCCTAGTTGGTAAGGCATAAGCAAGGTTAACTCTTGATGCTTGCTAAATTTGATAGTTTGATCTAACTAGGTATCTTGAAGGGCTTCGTCGACAGCTTTGTCTTCTACTTTGTGGAGTTTGGCAATTCGAGGGCTTGGTGTTACTTCCTTTTTCTTAGCTACAATTTTTTGGTATGCCTGAGATGGCTTGAGTTTGGCTTTGTGAAACTTCTGTTTGGGTTTGGGTTGTTCTGACATAAATTCTTGAATCTACTTGGCTTAGAGAGATTTTGGTTGTTTTGCTTCAACTTTTGGAACAAGCAGTGACTACGCTAAGTATGCCCTAAGCTAGGATTGACCAAGTTTGGTAAACATTCATTCAACAAGTAAAAAATCAAGCAATAGATAGGAACAAACAGATAATTTTTTTTGATTCTCAGAATGTGATACTTGTGCCAAGGAGTGTCTATGTTTTACAAATGTTTTGATCAGTCACTTCAAACACATTAACACCCTAGATGGTTGTCTACAAGGCTGCTAGTTGGTTTAGCTAGGGAGTCCTTGATATACCCAAGGTACATGAGGCCCAAATCCGTAAATGAAAACAAAAAAATGTCACACAACCGAGAGGAGTGGTAACTCACTTCTCCTCTTTCACTTCTTAAGGGTATAAAGTTCCTTGAGGCTTAGCCCGAGTGACAAAATCTTGATCCCAAGATAGGTGTCTTTGGATTTACCTCTCAATCTTTATACTCCACCGAAATGCTAAAGTTGAGGTCGTCCCAAGGGGTGATGAAATCTCCAAGCAAGCCTCCTAAAATTTAAACAAGATTTTGGATCCTAATCTTATGCACCCAAGATGGCCTCGAAAGACAACAAAGGGAGAGAAGACTTGGATGATCTTGGGCTAAAAGACATAATTCTTTTCCAACTGACGGTTAAGTTTTTTGAATCTAGACCTTGCAAGCACACATGTTTAGGATGCAAATGTTCAATTTCAACTTGTAGCATTAACAAAAGTAAAATTGATTGAAGAATGAATACACCAAGAAGATTTAGGGTCAACAAAAGTAAACTCGCGCACCTGGAGGCCCTCCACATCAAGTATCGATTGATTTTTCTTTAAGGCATTCAAGATTGAGTGTGAGTTTTTTTTAAGCCCAAAATAAAGATGTGTAAAACTCGGTTTCAAGCACGTGCTCAAAGGCCCTCCACATCAAGATTTGTTCAATTTTTATGCCCAAATGAAGTGTTAGTGAGACTAATGTGCATTCAAGAAATTTTCTATCTTAGAAAAACCAATAAAAACTCAAGTGAGTGGAATTTGATTTTTGTGGAGCACTTAACACCTTCTTAGGTAGACCCATCCCCATATATGGTGCTAATATTGCAACCAATGGTTAGAATTATGGGTGATTAAAGAGGGTGAGTCCAACAACAAATTCACTTAAAGTGTCTTTATTTGTTTTTATAACTTAGAAAGTTTCTAAAATGTAGATTCTTTTTATGCCCCAAAAGATGAAGTGTGAGATATTGTAATGATTAATTGACCTTTTGCATTCAATATTGGATTTTTGTTTTAATCATGCATTCATAAAAAAAAAAAACTTGATTTTAATCCATGGCACTCAAGAGTGATTTTAGCAACATTCACTCAAAGACAAGTGATTAAACATTCAAGTTTTTTCCTTTGAGCATTCAAGATTGAGATTTTTTTTGTGTTGTTTTAAGAACTTTGAAGTGCTTTATTTGAACCTTAGATCATTAAAGATTGTTTTGGACTCAAAAATGAAAATGACTCTTTGGACTTTGGTTTTCATTCAAGATTTTGTGTTCTCGTTTGCATGTTTTAAGCCCAAAAATGATATTCCTAGATTGTTTTGATGCATGAAAAACCTATGAAACATTCAAGATTTTGCAACAAGACATTTGTTTGGAACAAATAACAAAGCTTTTAGGACAATTTTGGCAACCATTTAGGACTCTTAATTTTCATGAGATTTTGAAAAGAACTTTAAAATATTTGCAAATGAGGTTCATTTTATCTTTGATTGATGCTTTGAGTTTGATTTAGATTTTAGTGTGCACTTAGTGTTGATTTTGAACCTTTTGAAATGGAAACTTGAAGTTCTTTTTAAATTCCCAAGAATGAAGTGTTCCTAACTTTGCATGAATGCATCTAAAACCTTGATGTTGCAAGGATGCAAATGATTAGATTGGTTTAGTTTCACTTGTTAAAAGTTTTTTTTTTTTTTTTTGTCGCAAATTTTTAGTTTTTAATGGATTTAAGTATGATTTGGGGTTCATTTTAAGCACTAAAAAGAAGTGTGTATGATTTTGCTTCCTTAAAAAAAAAAGGCCAAGATCTCCCACAAGAAGAAGAAGAAGAAATAGATGGAATAAGAAGAATATAGACAAGAAGAGGAAGAAGAATTCTAAGTGCTTTGTCCACCTATAAGTTTGAAAAATCTGCAAACACTATAAGATATACTATGAGTTCCTTTGTCTTCTTCATGCTCATGTGGACCTACAAAACCAATTTATAAAATCCTACCAATCACAAAAACAAGCAAAATTAGCCAAAATTAGCAAATGACATACACAATTTGACTAAAAAAGCTAATGAAGATGACCAATGCGGGGTCCCACCAGGCGTGCCAAAATGTATATGAGCAATGTTCGTATGCTAATAGAAACCAAATTTAAATAAAGCTTCTACAAACTAAACAAAATTTATAAACTTTAAGATAGACTAAAATGAGCTCTCAATTGAGAATATGAGCCATTAATGGGCTCTCTCAATGAGAACCTCTCTTGTTGAGTGGCTTTGTCTAAATAGATAGGATGTATGCTCAAGCTTATGCTTCAAAAAGGGCTTCAAATGGAGTTGGAATTTGGGTGTGAGTGTATGGTTTTGATGTAAAATGGTTTCTTAAAATGGCATTATGACTTTACTTCATGGATTGTGTTAAAATGGCTTGGGAGAGGATTCCTTAAATAGGCAAAGGGCTTGAGGGATCAAGAACTAGGATGCAAGGATGGGAAAAAGCTTATGGAAGGTTTAGATTGAATGAGAGGAGAGCACATGGATTGTGCTTCCTTAAAGAAAATCAGGGAGTGACACATGTCACAGGGTGAGAGGATGGAGAAAAAGGGAAGGATGAGTCAACAAAGGAGGCTCAAGGGATAAAATCTTCATAAAGACCCTCATAATGGCTTGTAAGAGCAATGAAAGGGCTTAGAAGAGTCATTTATGGCCTAGTGGGCTTCATAAAGTTTTATGGTTGGGATATTTTGAGGGAGATGAGAGGAATTTCGACTTGGGCTTGATTAGGAAGGTTTTAAGCTTGCTTAGGATTGTGAAAATGATTAGAGGATGGATTAGGATGGTTTAGGATTTTCTTAGGGATAGGCAAGTGGATGACATTTAATGAGGGTGGGTGAAGGAGGAGATATTTGTTAACTTTGGCTTGGGTTAGTAAGTCTTAACCCATGTTTAGGGAATGTGACAAGATTAGGAGGAGATTAGGCTTAGGTTTAAAGACATCTTCTAGAAGAGTCTAGACTTTGGATGAGGATAAAGACTTTCTAGAATAGTCTAGAACTTTCTAGGATGAGGATGAAGACTTTCTAGAAGAGTCTAGAACTTCTTAGGATGAGGATAAATTAGATTTTTAGGAAATAAATAAAGTTTTATTTATTTCAAAGGTTTGGGTTGAGGAGATATTTATTAAAACTTTTTTAATAAACATGAGGATTAATATTTAATCTTAATTAAATATTTTGAGTTGGGATTAGGGGTAGGAAATGATGGGATTAGCCTTTAATCAAAATTAAAGAAGGATTAGAAGATTTTGGAAGAGGTTAGTGGTCTAAAGGAAACTGGCCAAGTTTTGGGCAAAAAATAAATAAATAATTTATTTTGGGATTTTTGGTCAATTTATTAATTAAATAATTAATAAATAAGGAAATAATGTTTAAATAAGATTTAAACATTTTGGGGAGGGATTCCTAAATTAAATATTTTTAATTAAGATAAAGGGATTTAATGGCATAAAAATAAATAATTAATTAATTATTAAATGATGATGTCATCAGGGACTTTTTTCATAAAATAAAAATATTTTATTTTCTAAAGGATTTTTAGGTGTCTACACCCATCATAGCATCTTATTTATTTTTATTTCATCCTCCGACCATATGATGACATCGCATATCGCACATCATGAACTTTAAGCTTTACGATATCCTGACCATCCGATCACACGACATTATCGCGCCGTCGTGAAGCATCAAAAATTTTGTCCCAATCATACGACGAAGTCGTAAGATTGGGAACCTTTTTATTTCCACCTACAATTTTACGAATTTGTCGGATCATTGCACAAGTTCAAAAGCTCATCCCCCGACCACATGATAATGTCATAAGGTTGGGGCTCCACAAAATCTGCCTCCTGACCATGAGATTGGGTAGTCAAACAACATTGACCCCGCGACAAGTTGGGGTGGGCCCTTGCACACACTAAAAAACCATTTAAAGTGTGTGTGTCTCAAAACACTACACACTTGCTCGTTTGGAATTTTAAAATATTCTAAAACCGAAATCCCAAACAATGTGGGATATTAGTGCCAGACCAAAATTTCATTCTGCATAGAAGTTGCACCCTACTCCACTGTGAGCTACTCTTAATGTGTAGACCATTACTCTAGCTTTGACATAGATTTGTCCTTTCTCTTGTGTGGGGGTTTGTTGTGAGTTCTACCATGCTGAAGCTGCCTTTTTATGTTGTCAATGGTCTCTCCTATTACATCAGCTACCATCTTTTGTCTTTGATGTGGGATGCCATGTTAATCACCTATTATGGGTTGTGGCCCTTGCTAAATCCAAGGTGCCTCCTCTTCATATCCAATGGCTTGTATAATGTGTGGATCTCCTTGTGTGCTACAGGAACACTGCCTTCACTTTCCAACCGTGTGGATTGTCCTTCCACTACGTGAGCTTCCCCCTGGCATCACTATCCAAAATTTGAGGCTTTGTGTCTTTAAAGACTGCTATGGATGACCCTTTCTCCATTGCGTGAGGCTCCTGTCATCTTTGGACGTGGATGGCAGTGGGATCCTATGTTGCAGCTTCCATATGGAGACGTGGACCTTTTTCACACTATACAACCTTATTAAAACATATCCCATGGTTTTAGATGTGAGCTTAAACAATAAAGCCGTCCCTTCTCTTCAGGTGTAGATAACCTTAATCTATTCTCTGCCCTGAAGAGACCCCTGAAGTAATGTGGAGCTTCCATCAATAAATTATTCTACCCTTGGAGCTATTTTCCTCAGTTTGCAACTTCTCTAGGTGTGGGATGCAAATCAAAAATGAATGCCCAGTCTAAAATGTGGACCCCCCATACTATGGGTTCCTATGCGTTTTACTTTCATGAGTAGAACTCTATGCAGTAACCTCTATGTGAAAACATGGGGCTTTTTATCATTATGTTGCATTGTGCTTTTTCATGTGAATGTTTTGCATTCATCAATATGTGTGGAGCTTTATATCTTAATGCTATGTGAAGCTTCCCACCTTGCTGCAAATCTGCACTCTAGTTATATTTTCCTTCATGATATCATATCGCTTTTGCTTATTTAAAATCAAATGATGATGTGGAGTATTGAACGCTAATAAACCAACCATATTCAAGTTTTACCCATTTTGAAAACTACATCCTTCTTTACATCATTTAGTACACCCCTTCACCTAGTGGATTCCCTCATTATTCACAAAGTGTCTAATTCTACACATTCATCGAACTCAAATGATGACAATACACCTGATGAAACATTGTAACAATCACAATTATTACCATGTCCCCTTTCAAAGACTTAAATTTGCATAGAACCTCAATTAGTTCTGATGGAATCAGTCAGACCCCAAAGTGGGTCCAGCTAAATTTTTTTTTTCGTTTTTGAGCAATTGATCTGGAAAAGTGATCCATTAACTTTCTCAAACTGACTGGAACTTGATTTGATGACAAATTGATCATTAAAAACTCATTTTAAATCATTTTTACATTACTATGAAAATTGTGTCAGGAGGCCTGTTGCTTGGCTTTAACAACTAATTCAAACATCTAATCAAACCCCGAAACTCTGGACATATTATCTCTCTGACACATTCAATAGGCTTGCAAAATCTTGCTGTATGATGGCATTAGGGTCAAAAGATATTGACCTTCAAATATGCCCACTTAAAATTACCTGCAATTAAACATGTCAGAAAGCTAGAAATTGCGTTTGGTTTTGGCCTCAAAAATTGGGCAAAAGGGGACTTGAGATTTTGAAAAATGGGGCAATAGTACATTATCATGAGGAGAATATGAATCTTCAATTTGGGCTCATGAAAAATCATGGGATGCATTTTCCAAGTGTCTGAAGTTGGCTACATGGATTTGCAGGACAGTGAACATCATTAAAATAACATTTTTTGTGAATGGAATGACCCTAGAAAATTGTGCAAACAAATTTTTCAAGACTTGAAAATTGGCACGCTTGTAGTATTTTTAGAGTAGAATGCAGGGGAACAAACTAATTGGTCCCACCAATCACAGATTCATAGATATGACATCCCAAACAGGGCTCCCGATCAATCTGCACCTCTGATTACCAGTGAAACCTAAAAAATTGCAAATGGAATCGTATTTGAAAATTGATCAAATAGATTCGTCATAAGCTAAAATATGGAGCATAGCGTATAAAGTCTCTAACCTCTAGAACATGATGTAAAAGGAATTTTCTTATTTGGGTCAACTGCTCAAAATTTATAGTCTATCAAACAAGGCTACCTAGAAATATGAACAATATGCAAACTTACAACAAAGGTAACTGACCAACTTTGAGGGGTTCAAAACCTAGTCAAACAAATTCAAAATGACTTGAAACTTGGAACATAGGTTCTTTGATATACATACTAAACATCCTCAAAGTGGAAGGTCATAAATTTTAACTGGGTAAAAGATATTCAAAGGCAAACATGCCCTCCAGTCGATGTTTGACACTTAGGCAGAAAATGCAGAACTGAAAACCACTCAAAATGGAACTTCGCAGAATGGTTTGAAATATCAATTTATCATTAAAAAATATATGGATAGGCTGAATGAAGGGTGTTATAAACATAAAACACCACTTAGGCATTAATTCATCAGTTGGGTACATATGCATGAAAAGCATTCACAAGGGTTCAAAGCAACTCAAAATTTGGAATAGGCACTCAAAATGGGAATGCAATTTTGAGCACCAACACTCTAGATCTAGCTTTTCATTTTCAATTGCCTTGTCAAGTCTAAATATCTCCATTTTTCCTTAGATCTTTGCTCAAGCTGTCAAACTTTATCCTGAGAACCACAATGCTTTGATACCAATTGTTGGAAATAATCAAGACTAGCTAGGTTACTGAGAGGGGAGGGGTGAATCAATAACCTCAAAACTTTTAAAATTTAAATAACACTTTAACCATATAAATAATTCACTATTCATTCTTTTGATCTACTACATGCATGAGAAAAGATAAACATACATAACACATGAACAAGGTATTTGGTGACCCAAAAACCTTCCAAATAGAAAGTAAAATTGGGGTGGGGATGCTACCCACAAAAATTCATTACTACAGTATAAAGTTGTCCTATTAGGGCTTACATTGACCACTTTTGATGATCTACCCTATTAAGAGCAATTTGGACTGCTAAGTCCACCTTGTTAGAGGTTTTACAAACATACAATGAAGTATGCACTATGTTAGGCGATTTATACAAAGACTGTTAAGTCTACCCTATTAAAGGATTTGGAAAACTAAATCACCTATCAGGATGAAACAGTAGATTTGACTTACAACTAAATTGCTGAATAGATCTTGAAGTACAGATCACCTCTTGTGACTACTATGTCTTTGTTGCTCCTTGTTAACCTTGTTGAATACTTTTCTTTGATGTTGATTCGCATTCACTTTTCTCAAAACATTACATGTTCATTCCTTAACATTCCATGATAATAGTATTGATGATGATACATTGCAAATGATGCAATACACTACATATATACCATTCCAGTAATAACAATTGCAAGGTCAGCTAAAACACAAGTAAACAAAACATTACTGAGTCGGCCAAATAGTAGAAAACTTAAGCTCTTCAAGTTGACTCAATGACCTTTTGATACTTGGCATCCACTGCATTACTCAACATCATCATGCACTCGGTAGAAGTAGAAGCAAGGTCCATACTAATCACACAATGTAGCTTGGAACTCAGTAACCATTGGACACTTGGTAGATATAGTGTCACTCAGTGAATATTGAAACCTTTGTTAACCTTGCTATCACTTGGTAAACACTACACATCCATCACTTTGTAGAAACTGACTTTATGTCATGCAAACTGATAACTCGGTAGATACTGGGAAGCTTGGTAACCATTATCTATTCAATGAATACTGTAAGCTTGGTAAACATTGTTGAACTGCATATTCACATGGTAGCTTTAGAAATACTCAGTGTGAACTGTGTAACTACTGAACTTACAAGGTAACCACTGAATGCTCAATATAAACTATAGACTGAGTCATGAGCTCGGTAAGCATTCATAATCGAGTAAGTGTTGTCACTAATGAAAAATACAACATAATGCTAACACAATTAACTACTAGTTCCTAATTTAGAACATTCCATGCACCAAAAACACATTTTGATGGTAGTTTTCAACTTCCAGAAATGCCTAGAGAAGGTCAAGCTTCCAAAGACTCCTAGATCATCTTGAAGCTGCATTCTTCTTATCTTCTCATTAATTTATTCTTTTGTGTCATGTAAAGGTGCATGCACCATTAATTGATATAAACAACAGTAGAGACTTACTTAACACCATTTAGAGAGTCATTTTGTATATAATTAGATTTGTTTTATTAGTTTTTAGCATGAGTTACATTTTAAAAAATCTCTCTCCCAACACAAAGAGAGGAGATGATTTCTTATAAATACATGGATGTAATATGTACTCCAGGCCATTATTTTAATGTGATAATATATGTTATTGGTTCTCTCATTATAAGTGCAGTTATTATTGTTAGAGAGTGTTATTTTTGTGAATGCATGTTCATGAATAATGATGGAGCCAATGGTTTTACCATTTTATTATGATTGTCCAATATTTTAGTTCTGGTGTTTTTCTCATGTTAACAAATTTCACTGATGTAATGAATTGGATAAAAGATCACCTATTATTCTTCCATAGCATCTTGTCTTACATGAACACACTTTTTGTGGCCTTGCAATTTGATGAAACATGAAACATCTTTCGGTGATTATTGAGTTCCCATCAATAATTGCATCAGTGGAGTTGAGGAAGCACTACTCCTAATTTCATTGGTTTTCTACCTAACATTTTTGATGATATAATTTTTAGACATATTATTACTATCATTTATGTCCATTAGGATTTTCCCTTGCAAGTTATTTTCTATAATCTCTCGTTACCTTATCTTTGTTATTTTCTTTGCTAAAAATTGGTTAAAATAGGAATTCATATAGTTGCATTGATAAATTGCATTCATCATAAAATAGAAAATACCAAGAATATATCTCTTTTGTGGTTACTTTTTTTCAAAATAGAAACATATCAAACAAATTATCCAAAATTGTTTAGAACCATCAAAGGCCTCCTCCTGAACATACACATTTATCCTCAATCGAACAGATTTTAGTAGGTTGCAAGATTGCCCAGAACCTTGGAGTTGATCCTCGATTATCTTTTCAAGAGAGGAGTTCAAAAGGATTCCTATCATTCAAAATTATGCAAAAAAAAAAATCAACAGTATGTTGGGTGGCTATATAGGGGTTTTTCTTAGTCAACCCCCCATTTTGGTGGTTTTCACCTCCATATATAGTTGCTATGTCAAATGTAATATGTGTGATGCTCATATATGAGCTTTGAATGTGTGATGAAAGGATCCAATTCCTTAGATCCAAACCTTAGCATGAAGTGTTGTGCTTGAATGTAGATGAAGCAATAATGCATAATCCAAGGATAACCTAGAAAGCATACTAAGCCCCCAAGGCTAAAGTACTTTAAGCCATACTCATAATCCATATTTTCTACTCCATTATTGAGCCTTGAATGGATGAATTATATAATAAGAAGAGGAAGATGAAGAATTCTGTTACTTTAAAGGATGTTTCCAGGCCTCTTTTCTTAAATACAAATTGGGATTCCATAATGACTTGCCCATATGAGATATGCTTGCTTGATCTTGTTTTAGTGTGCTTGAATATTCTTGCTTTCTTAATTTCATCTATCCATGCCAAATGAAGCAATTGAGGGTGTAAATATAGGATTCAAATTAAATTTCTCTTACAAGTTGATTGAGCTAAAAACCCAGTTCTAGAAAAAATCTCGAGACATGACCCAAAATGGGACATGGTTGGGGGAACATTTCCATTTATTGGTTCACCAAGGATGCATTGTACCCCTAATTGGTTAAGGATGCATTGCACCCCTGGTAACCAGGTGTGACAATACTCAAAGGAATCCCAAAACCTTAAATTAGTCCTCAAAATCTTGAAATCAGGTCCAAATTTTGAAGAAATCACTTTTCAATGTGGAAAAAGGATTATGTTGATTGAATGAAGGGAAATAAGATGACCTAATTAAATAGATCCTACCTCAATTTTTTCATTGTAGGATAGGAATGATAAGGACTCATTAGGTCCTACCTAGATCCCATTTAAGAGAAGGATAGGAAAGAGGTGCGAATACATCTAAGATGAAAATTCATCATAAATTATATTAAATAGGTACTAAAAAATCATAAATTGAAGTGCTTCCAATTTAGGATGATACATTTGTCCCCAACTTTAGCTGAATATGACACTACATGAATATGCAAGCTAAATTAAAGAAAACTTTTAGAGGAAAAAGGATTTAGAAAAGTCCATAAGACATGATCCTACAAGAAAGTGTTAGTACCCACATCATGCAAAACATAGGTTAGTGAAAATCCAAAATTTCCTAGAGCTTACTAAAAATGATTTTCTAGGGTCCATAGGTACCCATATGCCCTTTTTATTGGCTTTCTCTTTCTAGAAAGGTGAAATGAGGTGATATAGCTAAACCTATTAACCAAAAATATAGATTTATAAAAGAGACCTTAAAATGTAGTGGGGAAGTTACCAAAAATTAAATTAACCAACTTCAAAGGGGAGATAATCAAATCACAATTCCAATGCTTCTGGTGATGAGAAAATCAAAATTATCTAGCTTATGTTATGATAGAAAAATCAAATTCCTATTCTAAATGCATAGAAATGAAACCCTAAATATAACCCCAATCTATGTTGAAAAACATTATAAATAGAGGTTCTTGCCATTCATTTGTTACCATCTTAGTTTGAAGAAGTTCAAGTGAAGGAGTGCTAAAGATGACAAAGAAGGAGCTAGAGCCAATAGGGATGGAGTTTTTGAGAGCAACCATTGTGGCTAATAACCTCTTGACGTGAGTGCTGATGCAGAGTAATTTTAACCTAATTTTTTGGAGCACATTTTTACTTTTTATGATGTATATTTCATGTTTAGAGGAGATTCTAATTATCAACATGAGAAGATGCCAACTCTAGTAAGCCAAGTTAGCCTTGATGATGCAGGATGACCCTGATGACATAGGCTAAGCTTGATGACATAGGTTGACCTTGATGATGTAGGTTGAATCTAATCAAGAGGAGGTCAACCCTAATTAGGAGGAAGTTGAACTTGATTAGGAGGAAGTTGACCTTGTCCAAAATGATCAAATTGTCTCACAATTTGGTACTAATGTCTATTTTGATGTGATTTGTAGGTACTAGTGTCTATATGGGAGCATTGGTTGTCACGAGCAATGTACGTCATCTAAGATGAAAAACATAAGTAGAGAGCACATCTAGCATCTTAGATATGTTGTCCTATATTATGTAGGTTGGCTTCCATACTTGAGATTTCTTCGAGGCATGATTAGCCTTGATAGAGCAATGGAATGAGGATACCAATACATTTCATCTTCCTATAGGAGAGATCATTGTGACTTTAGAGGATGTATATCAGATGCTCCATGTTCCTATCAAAGGGCTCCTAGTGAGGCCTTATGCTGGTAGAGATGCAAAGAAGATATTTTTAGATGAGGAATATTGCAAAAGACATACATCACTAATGAGATCTAGAGTAGATCACATTGATCTACATGAAATAATTATAGGTAATACTCCTTTGGTGTGATGGTGGATATCTTGTACATTGAGTTGCATTGTGACCCCAAATGGTAAAGGGATAGTATTTCTACCACCTTTTACACATTTGGTACAAGCATTATAGAGATATCACATAGTGTTTGTATGGGGTAGGAGTATTCTAGATACTCTATATGTAGATTTGAGTAGACATACCAGATACTAGAGAGATATCTTGATAGCATGTCCACTCTTACAGGTGTAATTGTTTGAGCATTTTATATGCACTAGGCCAGCAAGACTTACTATAGCACTAGAGCATAACCTTTTGAGAGTGTATGCACCCCCTCTTGTTAAGATCTGACATTTTTTAGAGATATTATTTTGGAGAGTGAGATTTAATTGCATGCTAGAGGAGGAGATAATATGGAGACCATGCTGCGAGATGAAAGATTGGAGTGAGACTACATACCAGATGAGACACTCATAAAAGAGGAGATTCCTAGAGGGACAAAAGATTCATGTGATCATGTCATACTTTTATGATCAAGTACTAAGGTATTTTGTCTTACAATAGGGTGTTCTAAGGGAAATTCTATGATATGGCAAACCTTAGAGATATATTCAGGGAGTCAAAGCCATATGTCAACCTATAGTAGTCAATATCACCTCTAGTGATATAAAGGAGGGAAAGGAAATCCTAGCAATGAAAAACCTATATGCTTCTTGTACAAATGAGTACATCTACTATTGGAAAAGACATGGAGTGAGACCCATCTTCCTATTAGAATATTTGATAGGAGACCCAAATCTATTCTAAAGAGTTCAGAGAGGAGATAGTAGAGAGGAGGATGGGGCAATGAGGGAGGAAGAGGAGATGAAGGGCAAGGACCAACTAGTATATGAGATGAGAGATGAGGAGATCCTCAAGCTAGAGGAGAGAAGAGATGAGAGACAATAACCTCTAGTAGGAGGAAACTGCAAAGGATAGAGCAAAATAGATACATTATGATCATGATGACCATGCTCTCACAGAGATACACCGCTCCCATGATTGAAATAATGAGAACATGGAGAGAGTACTTGGTCCATGCCCCCTCCTTTACAATCAGAGAGAGATACATATAACTCCAAGGACAAACCAAGTAGGGTGTATAAGGTGTAGAAATTTATAATTGCATATGAATTCATTTGATTGTTATCCTTTTCCTTGTTCAAGAATAGAGAACACGATAGATGGTGGAAACTAAACTTTTCACTAGGGGCAATTTAGTAAGTATTTAGAGTTCCCTTGGTTTCTATCCAAAATTTAGATAAGTACATTGGTTTAGGGATAGAAAAACATCAAATAAATTCTAGTTGTTGGAGAAATGAAAGAATAGGAAACTTAGTGTCAAAGTAGGATAGTAATAGGTTGTTCATACCTGCTACAAACATGAACATCTAGATAACTCTAGCTTTGTAATCCTACATAGATATACTATAGATTAAGATTGGAAACTAAGAAAGAAAATATTATATTGATGAAATGATATATGCTTTGATTTTAGTGACAAAGAGAGACTAGAGGAGCTTTGTAAGTGAGGTCCTAAAGGACCTAACTATAGCTTTGTGAATACCATCCATCCACTACTATCAAGTTAGAGGGTAGACAAATCTAGACAAACATGGAGATATCTTAACATCTTTCACTCTAGAGTTGAGAATGACACATGAGAATGATGAGATACACAAGCGTTGTATAGTAGAGGTAGATACCAAGATATTAGTGATGCAAGAGAAGATGTAAGAGCATAGCTCATCTAGGAGATATACCCACAACATTGCATGCCAAAGGCCATCCTCCTCTCACCATATATGAGAGAGACCAGGGAGACATCACTTGATGAAGCAGTGAGCTAGATAGCAGTAGATAGATAGATGATATATTATTAAAGGCATATTTAGTATGATGCCTTCATGTATACCAAATTTTGATGATATATATGAGAGATTGTTATTCATATGAGTAATGTTTAATTTATTACATAAAAATAACAAAAATACTAATGTTTCTAAAGTAATGTTTGGGTAATCTAAACATTACACTCTATTAGGAGAAACATAAGTATAAGAGAGAAAATAACTTAAACATAATAACAATGAAGATGCATAATATTAATAGGTTCCTTGATAGGAACACAATCCATATGAGTAATTTTATAAGTGTCAAAACCATAAAATTCATTAACCAAAAAAGGATATAACCAATTGGGACCATATTTTTATCAGGTAAAGCATTAATATTCCTTTGATTTTCATAAAGAACAAGATCACCCATAGAAAAAGATCATTCAAGTAATACATTATTATAATGTGTTTGAAGAGTTTTATAATAAGCTCTTAAATGTTCCATTGCATGGACTCTTTGTTCATATAACATTTCTAATTATTTTAAACTTTGTTCTCTAAAAGTATCCTTATCGACAATCCCATGAAAAGACACTCAAAGAGAAGGAATTTCTAATTCCAAAGGAATAATAGCATCCACACCATACACTAGGTTATAAAGGGAAGTACCTATGGCAGTACAAACACTATTCTTGTGTAATCTAATAAGACATATATTAACAAAGTAAGCCAATATTTTCCATGCTTGTTCACTATTTTCTATAAGATTTTCTCAATGACTTTGTTATATGCTTTAGCTTGACCATTAGATGGAGGATAGTAAGGAGTAGAAAAATGTAGATGAATGCGATTTTTCTCCATGAATTTATTAACTTCCTTATTTTTGAAAGAGGTTCCATTATCATAAATAAAAGTAGAGGGAATACCAAATAGAGAAATGATATTTTGGAGGATGAAATCATAAATAAATTCTATTGTAGCATATTGAAGGGGAACAACTTCAACCCATTTTGTGAAATAATTAGTACTTGTTAAGATATAAGTATGTCCTTATGAAGAAGGAGGATAAATCATACCAATAAGATCTAGGCCCCAAGTGCTAAAAGGCTAGGGAGCTAGCTAGGTGAAAAGTGTAGTCGTAGGAGCATGAATAAGATTACCATGTTGTTGACACTACAAACATTTATTGAAAAAAGAGAAATAATATTTTTCCATTGTATGCCAATAATATCCCATTCTTAATAACTTGTTTACCAATGAATTTCCACAAAAATGTTAACCACAAGATCCGAAATGAGTTTCTTTCAAAATAATTAGGATTTTTTTGTTTCCTAAACATCTTAGTAAATGACCATCATACAATATTTTATTTAGAGTGTCACCCAAGATGATGTATCGAACAAATACTTTTCTAATATGATGACAGACATTTTGGGAAGAAAATTTGGGAAAAGTTCCATCTTTCAAGTAATGGAAAATATTGGAAAACCATTTGTCATCATTCAAATTGCAACACTGAACTATCACATGACAAAGTAGAAGGTTATTGGTGAGTATGAATAGTGAATTGAAATTCCTTGTTACGATCAAGACATAATGGGGATGCCACACAAGCCATAACATCAATATGCCTATTATCCTTGTGAGGAACTAGTTGGATGTCATAAGATGAAAATTTAGTCAAGAAATCAAGAGCTAGTTCATAATATTGTGTCATGTTATCATTCTTAGTTTGATATAAACTCTTTATTTATTACACAATAAATTGTGAGTCACCAAAAATATTTAATTTCATAATTTGAAGGGATAAAGAAGCTTGTAATCCAACAATAAGGGCCTCACATTCTACATTTTTATTCATGCATGAAAATAGTAATTTATATGAAAGAGGGATTGGTTTCTTAGAAAGGGGAACAAGTATCACAACCATAGCAACACCAGTTCTACTCATAGATCCATCAAATTACAATTTCCAAGCATCACCTTTGTCCATAGATAATAGTCATGCATCAAGAAAGTTAATGGGAGTGATATATGTATGTAAACGAGCCTCAACTAAATGGTCACTTAAGGGTTTCCCTTTAATGGATTTTTGAGATATAAATTTCAAATCAAATTCCATTAAAAGCATAACCTATTTCACTAATCACCTAGGCAAATATATTTTATAATAGAGATGCTTTAGAGGGTCAATTTTCACCATCACAATGAATTCTTCATTAAGAAAATAATGTCAAAGTTTCTAACATGCAAAAAGGAAAGACATTTCTTCTCTATCTCTGTATACCATGTCTCATAATTGATCAAAGTACTATTGATATAATAAATGGGATGCTCTTTACCATGATCATGATGTTGGATAAGAACCACACTTAATGAATTTGAAGAAGATGATGCATAAAGATAAAAAGACTTATTAGGTTGTTGAGGCTTCAAGGTAAGAGGATTAGTAATATAATCTTTAAATGCTAAAATGCTTGTTAAAATTCATCATTCCAAGAGAAAGTAGAATCCTTCTTAAGAGAGGATGTGAATGGAATAATACTATCAGCCAAATTTGAAATTACTCTTTGAATAGCTCATATCTTCCCTTGTAAACTCTAAAGTTGTGATATATTCTTAGGTGGATGTATACTAACAACAACCTCTATCTTTTCAGTATCAACTTCAATACCACAACTAGAAATAGTAAATCCAAGTACTTTTCTAGTGTGAATCCCAAAGGCACACTTATAAGGATTAAAACACATATCATAACTCTATATCAATTCAAAGATCTTTCTCAAGATAACCATATGTTCTTCATGCTTAAATTATTTAGAAAGAATTTCATCAACACAATCTTCAAGAATCTTATGAATGCAATCATGAAGTATAAGAGTCATAGCACATTGATAAGTTGTACCCACATTCTTTAATCCAAAAGACATCATATCCCCAAAAAAGGTTCCCCAAAGTGTTATAAATGTGGAATTGTATTGATCTTCAAGGGGAATAAATATCTAATTATAACCAAAAAATCCATCAATGAAAGATAATAAAGAATGTCCAACAGTAGAATTCACTATCATGTCAATATTAGGTAAAGGAAAACCATCCTTCAAGGAAGATCTATTTAAATCTTGAAAGTCAATGCACATGTGAATTTTATTTTCTCCCTTAGAAAAAAAAAATGTTTGTTATCCAAAGATAATAATCAATAGAAAAAATTAAATTAACATCCAATAGCTTTTCAATCTCTACTTTAACAAGTGGAGCAATACTCAGATTCATCTTTTGAATTTTCTGGTTAAAGGTTTAATTCAAGAACAATATTATGTGTCACAATCTTAGGATCAATGCTAAACATGTTAGAATAAGACCATTCCAAAAAATCTTTAAATTATTTCAATATATCACTCAATTATTTTTGTTCATCTCGAGTCAAATATTTCCCAATTTTAATCACTTTTTTAGAACCAATAGAATCCATTTGGACATCCATAGTTTTTGGTGTAAGCAAGTTAATTTTTATAGGATCTTCAAGAGGAAAGTTTTCATCATATGTGTCCTTGTTAGTCGTATATTCTCCAAAATAACCATTGATATTTAAGTAATATGGGTGTTGCTTATTGTGATGTATGGAAGAAATATTATCATAAACTCCTAGGAAATCCATTAAAGCTCATCTTTAGGAAAGAGATCCATTTCAATGTTTTTGTCAAAATCCAAAAGATTTGGATTATTCAATTTAAGAGGTCCACTAAAAATGTGATTAACATTTATAAGGAATAATGAAGGTTTTTTGTAAGATTTAAATCCCAATCTAAATGTATGTTCACAAAATCCACTATCCAAAGGAACCTATAATCCTTGCTCAAATTTTCCACAACCTTTACCATTAAATCCAAATTTATTTAGAAAAGTGTATCTAGGACCATAAATTTCATCCATTTTCTTATGATTTAAAGGTTTTTCATAAGTTTTTATGTTATAACAATCATGCTTAATATTTTCCAGAATTTCTTTAGTAGAAGCATGCACAAATGTGTTTTTCAACTCACTTGAAAGTGGAGTAGATATCTCTTTTTATGTTCATTCTTTTTTATAAAGGATAAATCCAATACTTTATATTCCATAATAAATGTAGGATTAAAATCCAAAGTACCCCAATCATCCCTAGAAAGAGAAGAAGGGTTTTCAATATTTGTCAGTTCTTCCTTAGTTTCAAGCTTCGTAGGTTCTTGGACTAAAGAAGTTTGATCATATTCAATATTTGAACTAGGATTGGGTGCATCATCCACATGAAGGGTATACATAAGATTGTTGTGAACAAAAGGCACCTTCCTATGAAGTGTAGAAGGAATAACATGCATAGAATGCAATCAAAGTCTTCCCAAGAGAAAATTATGATTTAACAGGCCAAACATGACATGCATAGAAGTCTTTAGGATGACAAGACCAACCTAAATGGGTAATGTTATAATAGTAATGTTGTCAAATCCATGAATAGGCACATAGTCAAGTTGAATAGTTTAAATATCATCTTATATATATTTTAACATATCCATGCTAAAAATATTTAAGCTTGAACTCTTATTGATTAAAGTACAATGTATCATGTTCGTATTAATAGACACAACTACTATAAGAGCATCATACCTATGGTATTGTTATCAAGATTTAACTGTGTGATTTTTGAGTCAAACTCATTGACCCATGTTTCTTGAGTAGTGATTCAACATGAATCCATCTCTCATGAGAATAAATGGAACACTTAGCACTCATTGGATCTAGCTGATGCTCACAATGGTGAAGCACTTGGACTTAGAAACCTTCACCAAGTGTTGTGAGCATCACCTAGATCCAATGAGTACTAAGCGTTCTATTTATTCTCATGAGAGATGGATTCATGTTGAATCACTACTCATGAAACATGGGTCAATGAGTTTGACTCAAAAATCACACAGTTAAATCCTGATAACAATATCACAATTTGACTTGCTATGGAAATTATCTCCTACTTATAAACATCATACCTATTCTAAACTTCTAGAGGAGGGATATCATCTTCAATGAAAATAATAGGGGGAATTTATTGCACAATATAAATTAAACTAAAAGATAATTAATAGTATTTTTATTAGGTGAAGGAACTGGAAGAGTAGATAAAGCCTTGTACAAAAAATCATTGTAGGTAGATGAAGTTTGAAGTGATACCCAAAGAGAAATATTAGAATGGGTAGATCATAATTTCTCCACCAAATTATGCTCTTTGAAATAAGTATTTGTAAATTAAGGTGCTTGAGGAAGCATAATTTGAGGAGGTGGTAAAGAGACTAGAACAATAGGTTGATGATTATTTTAAGTATGATAAGCATGATCAAATGAATCTAGATCAATGAATATGTTCAAAGGGTATGTAGGTTTACCCTAAAAAACAAGATGAGGAAAACACTTAATAGTCACCAAAGGTTTTTCATAACATACAAGAGGTGCATAAATAGAAGAAACATCCATAGAAAGAGGCAACCATGCACACAACTTATTATAAAGATTTATTGAGAAAAGATGCAAAAGATTGTGGAATTGGATTATGAGATACCTCTTCCCACACATTCTCCTTAAAAAGAAGATCCTTATCTAGAGTATCATTCCTAAAGCTATCATAAAAGTATTCATAAAAGATATCAAACATCTTCAATGAAAAGTAAAATCAATGCAATAATTTTTTTTAATTTAAATTTTTGAAATAAGGAAATATAAGAATATATGAGAAATATAATATGCATTCAATATGTACTGTGGAATGCAAGATTAAATCTAACACCATAAAATAAATATTTTTAAAAGAGAATCTAACACCAAGATCAAAAGTAGAAATGTCATAGGCTGAGTTCACCAAAAATGTGTAAGGGAATGTGAATAAAGGAAGATAACCCTAAGTTCATCACACAACCATACACACCTCAAAAGGCTTAATTCCAAGGAAAGAGATTCTTTTAAAAAAAACCTTAAAGGAATTAAATCTCAGTAGCTCCAAGTGATCCATGGGATAAAGGAGCATCAACAGAAGCCAAGATCTAATAAATATGAAGATAGGTAGAATAATAAACCTTTCCCTTAAAATAATAATTGGTTGCTTTTAGATCTGTACAAGATATGAAATTTAAAGTAATAAAATTGTTGAATGAAATGTTGAAATGACCAAGAGGGATAAATATCAGGCGTGACGTAGTCACCATTGAAGCATAAGGGGTGACCTGTGTTAGGATCAACCATAGATATAAATAACAATTACATACAAATATAACCAATATTAGAAAATAATAAATCACAAAGAAGAGAAGACAAGACACAAAGATTTAGGATGGCTCACCAATCCTTGGGCTATGTCCACCAACAACAAGTCCAATATTATTATTATCTAGTGACTACAATCCACAGTCCTTTACAACTCAATACCACTATAAGAAGCTAAAATCTTATCAGAAATTATGAAATCCCTACCCTAAACCATTTAATACAAGATTTTTATCACTTACAAGATTAGGGATAGAATAAGTCATCCAATAGAAAAATAGTAGCCAACACCTTTTACAATGATAATGTCATTTGAACCTTTGGGGATGCTTCCCCAAAACCTTGTAGTAATAATATGGGGGGAAACTACACAAAATAAAGTGAGATAAATTAACCTCCAAGTTTGATAAGGATCTACATCACAATAATCTGATCAACCCTAAATGGATGAGTGTGACACTGATTCTAATTTCATAGTTCTAATAAGAAACAAAAGGGTATCATGACTAATTTTTCCTATGAGATTTTATGATATCTAAATTTTGATATGCTAGGTGGCTATGTAGGGGTTTTCCTTAGTCAATCCCCAATTTTTGTGGTCTCCACCTCCATATATGTTTTATTGTCATATATGAGCTTTGAATATGAAATGCAAGGATCCAAATAGTTAGATCCAAACAATAGCATGAAGTGTGGTGCTTGAATGTAAATGAAGCAATAATGCATAGATCCAAGGATAACCTAGAAATCATACTAAGCCCCCAAGGCTAAAGTAATCCAATCCATACTCATAATCTATATTTTCTACTCCGTGATTGAAACTCAATTGCTTGAATGATAGAATAAGAAGAGGAAGATGACGAAATCTCTTGCTTCAAAGGATATTTCCAATCCTCTTTTAATCCACCTTGGAAATGTGCTAAGATAAATTGGGATGTCCACAATGGCTTTTCCACATGAGATATGTTTTCTTGATCTTGTTTGAGCATGCTCGCGTATGCTTTCTTTCTTGATTTCATCTATCCATGCAAAATGAAGCAATTGATGGAAATTATATAGGATTCATATTAACTTTCTCTCATAGGTCGACTAGGCTCAAAAGCCTAGTTTTAGACCAAACCTTCAGAAGGGACCATGACTAAGACCCAAAATGGGACCTATTTATGGGTGCATTGCATCCCTAATTGGTCCATAATGATGCACTATGCCCTTGATTAGTCAGGGATGCACTAGGTGCAACAATCCTTGGAGCAAGCCTAGAACCCCAAAATAGGTCTTAGAATCCTAAAATCAAGTCCAGATTATGGGGAAACCCTATATTGGTGTATAAAAAGAGCTATGTTGATTAAATGAAAGGAAAGAAGAGGACCTAGGTAAATAGATCCTAACTTGAGTTTTGCATTGTACGATAGGAATTCCAAGGAGGACTTATTAGGTCATACCTACAACCCATTTAATAGAAGGATAGGAAAGAGGTGTGAATACATCTCAACTGAAAATTTATCATTAAATTAGATTAAATAGGTTCTAAACATGCATAAATTAAAGTGATTCCAATTGAGGATGATACACCCATGCTTATCCTACTCAACATAATCCTCAAACTTGTAATTTAGTTCCTCCTACTACATTACCACCTTCTCAACCTATGTTTCCTTCTATAACCTATTTTCCTACTAATCTTTGAAATTAGTATGATTTTATTGAATAATTACATGCTAATCCCACCAAAATTTATTTATGGTAAATTCTTTAAACTTCTTTAAATATTATGAAGCCTTGTAACAATATTTAACCTCTCTTCCAACTCCCCCACCTAAACATGCCAATATCAATTATATATTGAAATGCATGCATTATGCACCTCTCGCTCTTGAGATTGTTTTAACTCAAGATAATATTCCTTATAAAGAAGTTCAAAATAAATATTATGCTCTAATGCTTATGATTCTTATTAATGCAAATATCATTCATAGAACCTTGGTTGATAATAGATCTAGTTTAAATATTTTTAGCCTTGAATTGTTGAAAGTAATCAAATTTGATATGGCCACTCTTTAACTTGTTAATATTCATACTTATGGTTTTGATGATATTTATAAAAACTATAGAAACTATTAAACATAATTATTATGTCATAGTGTCCTATGAAGACCCCTTAAATCTTGGAGATATGGCTTCTCATTATGGTCTCGTATAATCACATGCTTGCAAAATATGGATTTAAGGGAAGTAAATGTGGAAAATTTGAACAAGGGATTCAAGTTCCATTGGGAAGTGATGAAAAAAATGTACTTATGGAGTAGGGTTTAACCCTTATAAGAAATTTTTAAAATTACTTTAAATTTTAATTACATTTTTTTTGGACCTTTACGACTTGTGAATTTGCATTCAATTTACTATAATTAAAAAATATCTTTTGATACCTTTACTTGTGATGATGATTTAGATAATTTTTTGGGAGCATATGATGATCTTATTTTTCTTCACCATAGTAGGAGAAAATATTATTGCCTCAAAACTGAAGTATATTTTGGAAACAAGGTCAATCTTGACAATCATTCTAACTCTCCTTTTCTTGTGGATGTATCTTCAAAGAATAATCTTTTAATTACAAACATTGTTGATGTGAAAATGGATTCTAATGACCCTAAAATAGTCACTAAGATTGTTAAATACTTAAATAAGGAAGAACACACTCAACTCACTTCTCTTCTTCTTGAGATTTCTAGTATCTTTTCTTCAGCTTATTCTGACATGATAGGAATTGATCCTAAGATTATCACTCATAATATTATGTTGACTCTGGCGCAAGAGCACCTAGGACAACTCCTAATGCCACTCCTAGGTTTTTTATTTTTTCTTGTAGTGACCTTAGCCAAGTTAGTTAGTTGTGTTTGGATCATAGAAGATCAGGGTTGAGTTTGTTCCTAAGTGGAGTTGACTAGGTGCAATCCACTCTAGGTTGTTTAGTTTTCTTGCTTTAATGTTTGTGTTTAGGTTGTTTGGGGTTATGAGTATTATACCCTAAAAGTTTTGAGGAAGGTATGTTTTTGAGCCTATCTTGTCCTCTTTGATGTTTTTTCATCCTTTACATAGGCTAGAGGTCCTACATTATCAATTGGGTAAAAAGTTGAGAAAGATGTCAATTGTGCCAAAGTTGTCTAATAGGTCAAAATGGTAAAAAAACATGTGAATTGATGCTTTGAAATCATGAATAGAAATAATAAATGGACCATGTTGTGCCTACTTGGAAAGTTCCAAGTGATAAATGCGCAAAAATTGCAAAAATGCGAAAGTTGTCAACAACTTTGAAAAGTTGCACGACAACATTTGAGGAAGAATTGAACATGTCATGGATTTGAGGTTGATTATTATTCTAACTATTTGAAACATCTTAGTAAACCTATAAAACTATGAAATTAAACCATTCCAAGGGTTGGGAGTTGTAGCAAGTGAAATTTACAAGTGGATCCATGAAATATAGTCCAAAAGTTGACAATTTTGGATTTCTTGATTGCATGTACTGATCGATGGATTGAATCACTCATTTTTTGTGTTTTATTCTTGTTGTTCACATTTCTAAAATACTTTTTTTTAGGGATCAAGTTGATTATATTTTATTTGTGCATAGTTCTAAAATAATTTGTATTTTGATTGTTCGATGTTTTTGCTTTGATAGTTTTTGGGAAAATAGCTCCGCCATGAGTTCCTATCATGGATTAATCACAAACTTAAGGGGAATGGAAGTGGAGAAAGTTTAAATTATGCATATAGTTTCTTTGGCCCCAGAAAGTTGGTTAACTATTTTTCATGTGATTCCCTAGGCAAGTCACGGTCAATTGGTTAAGTGCTCACAATGCTTGCAAGAAGTTTTTGGAGGTTTGAATGTATTGGATAGTTAAAACCATGAGGTGTAGAAGGGGGGAGGGGGGAGGTGGGTGAGTGATGTTTCTATATGAAAGAGGAATAAGTTTCAAAAAAGGTTTTAGTAAGTCTTTGAATAGACCCTAATCAATACAATCATCCTTAATTTGAAACCCTTGATTATAGGCATAAAAGTTTATTTTAGGTGTACAAAGGAATTGGGAACCTAAGACCCACAAAATATTCTAGTTTTCCCAAAAGGGTACTCAAATCCATGATTAAATTATCACCTTGTATAGACAATTTTGGAGTTACAATCCAAAAACCCAATTTGGAGGGCTAATTCTATTAGGCCTATTTTTGATAGTTTTGGTATAGATGCAAGGAACTTGAAGAAATCTTGTGGGATTAGTGTCCAAAAGCCTCAATGAGGTATAACATCATATGTATGAAACCATAACTCCATGTAGTTGAAGAAATGCTCAAAATGGCTCAAGAATTGAAGTTGACAAGTTAGTTTGAAAAGACATTTGGTGACTACAAGAAGTAAATGTACACTAGAAAAGGTGCACTTCTCTAAATCATTCTATCCAAAGTTCTCCATAGATTGGAAAGCTCGAATGCCGACTTAGAGCTCCCTAGTCATGGAGTGCAAGGGGCATACGAATGAGTATATAGGAGCTCTTAGCTGAGCCTTAGAAATACATCCCTTGCTAGTAAACCACAAAATGGGAGATTCTTTAGACAAGAGCAAGAGTGCTAGTGTCAAAGAACTCTTTAGATCATGCAATGCAAAAATGAAACTAAATTAGGATGAGATGCACAATGCAAGCTATGCTAACAATGAGATGGGAATGTTACAAATCCAACTATTAATCTATGTGATCTAATTATTTGCAAAGGAATCAAAGTTAAACTAAAATGTAACTATGCTAAGAATGCCATATGATCTTATGCTAATGTGATGGAATGAGAGAATGAGACAAGAAATGAGAAGTTCTCCACAAAGCTCCAAAGAAACCTATTAGAAAACTTGTAGCATAACAATATTCAAATGAGGATGGATGCTTTGAGGGGAAATCTCTCTCCCTTTTAAAGATGTACGGATGGTGGAGATCAAGATGAAGATGGTGGATGATCAATGGTTGAATTCAAAAATAGGAGTGATCCATGTGCACACACAAGTCAACCAATAGAATATAAGTTGACTTGTCACATAAGACAAAAAGTCTCACAAGCCTTTTCTTTAATTGTAAAATAGAAAAAGGACTTTATGTGTGCACTTTAAGTGGGTTAGAAGAATGGGGTGTTTTATTTAATTAAAAGGGGACATGTTCTTTTAATCAAATAATGAACTTAGGATAGCATAGTCAAATTATAGGTTATAATCAAATAGATTGATTATTAGCAATTTGGTCTAGGTAAATGATTAAATTAATTTAGCCAAAATGCTGAGAAGGGGGCTAATAGTCTAGATGACCATTTTTAGGTGATTACAGTAAAAACCTTAGTGTATCTAGATAGGGAAGAGTTGGGGAATAGGATAGAGATCTTATAGATGATAGGGTACTAAATTGTACCCTTGTAGGCTAGGAGAAAGCCTAAGTAAGTCCTAGTGAAGTAAAGGACTAAGAAAGAAAACTATTTAGTATTAAATTAGATTGTTATAAGAGCATAGGTTAGATTGGGCTTGTGGATAGGTGTTTCAAGCTAAAGAATTAGTAGGGGAAACAACGGTGACTAATACATAATTGGTCAAAGAAGTGGGTGAACAAAAGATGATAAATAGGATCCTTGAAGAAGTCCTATAAGAAATGAAAACAAAATCAGAGGAAGTTACTAAGGAATCTAAGAAGAAAGACCAAGAAGGTGAAGGTAGTGGTAAGATTAAAGAGAATATTGAAGAGGAAGATCTCATTCCTCCATTAAATGAAGAACCATTCCTTATAGCCATCAAGGCATTGGGTGGAAAATCTGTAGAAGGAATTCCTTTTTTTAGTGGAAAGATGGATACCCAACTTGTGATGGAATCGATTAAGGGGTTGGAAAATCATTTAGAGTGTGAAGGTGTGATTGAAGCACAGAAGGTTAAGGTATCCAAGTCTTGGCTAAGGGGATCAACCCTAACCTGGTGGAAGTACCTCTGAGAAGAGAGGGAAAATATGGTTAATAAACCCATTGAAAATTGGAAAGCCATGGTGACCAAGGTGAAGGGAAAATACCTACCTAAAGATTTTAAGAATTACATTAAAAAAGGAAGAGTTTGAAGTAGAAAGAAATGGATGTGGCAACCTACACTCAGGAGTTACAAAAATTATGTTTGATCAAGATTTCAAGAAGAGGATCCTCTAAAGGTGGCTAGGTATCTAGGTGGTTTAAAGTAGAACATACAATAAGGGACCAATCCATGGACACCTACCATAGTCCATAAATGTTTCCTATTGGTCCTTAAGATGGAAGAGAGGAATAAGAAGAAGTTAGACTCCAATTTTAGAGATAGGGGTATGGGAAGAGATGGTAAACATCAAATAAGTTATGGTGGTAGAGGCTTTGACACAAGAATACCAAGTGAAACCAAGTTGATAGAGAAATAAGAAGGGAACTCAAACAAAGGTAGTTATAGTAGAGGAAGGAGCTCTAACTATAATGGGAGAGGAAGAAGCAATAGTCAAGGCTGAGGATCCTACTTAGGGACCATGAAGTGCTATAATTGTAACTAGATGGGACATCCTACATATAGATGCCTTGAGAAAGGTTTTACTTCCCAAGGGAGTGTGAAAAGAATTAATTATGTACAAGAAGAGTCTAGTAGTAGTAATAAACCATCTAAAGTACCCTTAGAGTTAGAAGAAGGGTAAAATCTAATGATAAGAAGGACCTTGATTATGGAACCAATAAAGGAAGAACCAAGACAAAGAAGAGCCCTATTTAGAGTGAAGTGAAAGATGATGGGGAAAGTGGGTAAGGTCATCATAGAATCAAGTTCCATAGATAAAATTATGTCAGAGGAGGCAGCTAACAAAATGAAATTGACAAAGATTCTCCATAAAAATCCCTATAAGGTCACATGGTTAAACAAGTGGCAACACATTTTGGTGAGTGAACAAGCATGTGTGGAGTTATCAATAAGAAGGTATAAAGATAAGGTGTTGTGTGACATCCTACATATGGATGCATACCATCTCCTATTACGAAGACCATGGAAGTTTGATAGGAAAACAATGCATGATGGCAACATGAATGCCTACTCCTTCCAAAAAGATGGTGTGACTTTCAAGATCTAGTCCTTAATAGAAGAAGGAGAGATGAAGTCTCCTAGTCCTAATGTCCTTATGGTTGGTGAATAAGAGTTCTTCAAGACCTTAGAGGAATGAGAAGGGTTTGGATTTTTCCTAGTATTGAAGTCTAAACAAGAAGTTGATGATAAGTTAAGAAAGAAAGTAGAGCTACCTAAAGAAGTGTAGTAAATGCTTGAAGAACACAAGTATATTGTTTGTGATGGACAACCTAATACCCTACCTCCCAAGAGACCTGTTAGCCATAAAATTGTTGGAATTCTTTTAGAATAACTATGAGGGGTGAATCAGGTATTCAATGTGTAGATGTACAAATAAAATTTTTCACAATTTAGTGAACCCATAAAACATTCTTAACCATACATGCATTCATTGTGTGTTAACTAAAACTAATATGTTACTGTCAAATCAACTTGCAAAAATGTAAAGCATGAAACACAAAATATACATCAACATATTTGACACAATGATTTAACGTGGAAACCTAATTTGGAAAAAACCACCAGTAACATGGTACTGCTTTATCACTCTTATGAAGTGATGCCCTGTTAAAGGCCAACCTTGTTAAAGGTTACAATACACACTATTAAATGCGACCCAGTTAAAGGATTTCAATCACCCTGTCAAAAGTGAGCTTTGTTAGAGGACTTTAGGCCATTCACTTGGAATACCATCTTGTTAAAGGATTTTATAGTGACTATTAAGTCAACCTTTCTCCAAAGGATTTACCCTAGGCTAGTACAATTGTTAGAAAGTAACAGTAGAGCTTTGACCTGATACAACTTACAACCTCACTTGTAGATTATAGATCACTATTCAGTCCTCAACTTTTCTTGGCTTCTAACCTTTGTAGCTTTGACAACTTGTTCACCCTTCAAGCATTAATCCTCTTTAATCCTTCTAGCTTAGTACGCCATTACAGACTTCTTCACTTAGGTTACTTGATGAAGCAAAACACCTTTTCTTCTCCTTATCAAATTTTCACATCAAACTCTCTAACTCCTTGCTTCATGACTAGATATTCCTATATATAAGAAATTAAGACATTTTTCTTGCTCATTATCCATCATAAAAACTAGGGTTTTTGATAGATTAGGTAGGATACAATGTATCTACCCCATATCTTGTCTTTTCTAAAGACTTCTCTTAGAATCCATTTGAATTCACCTCCAAAATGGTTTATATAAGATTCTATGCCACCAAATCATCAATTGTATCTTCCTCCTAATTAAAAAGTTCCAAGAAAACAAACTTGTCAGCTTTTATTTGGAAAATCTTTGATCTTTGTCATAATGCAGTAGCTCAGTATTATCAACCTTCTGATGCTCATCACATACTGCATTACTCAGAATTAACTACAAAATCACTCGACAACTACTAGATTTTACTAGTGCTCAACATCAACTAAAAATTACTCAGCATCTACTAACTTTCTTGGCATCCACTAGAATTTTCTTTCACTCAACTCGAACTGAATTTTTTCTCGACTGCACTAACTTTGCTCAATACCTACTATCCACTTGGTCAAGCTTGGAAAATGAACTTTATTTAACTTTATTCTTCTAAACTTTCTAAGTGTAGCCATTCATTTTGAAACCTCAAGTACATCATCAATACATTATGTTATCACTATCTTAACTAATTCTTGTACTTCAATACATAATCATAACTCAACCTTTCCTCTAGGTACTTTTGTTACATCTTGTTGATCAAATCCTCATCATCAATCAACTAAGTGATAGTACTTAAAACATATAAGCAATTGTATTACTAGCATGTAGCAGGTTTGACATCAGTGACAAAATAATGATTGAAACACACAGTCTTCTTCATCAAATTTTCTAATCAACTAATCTTTTCAATTAGATATCAACAATCTCCCTCTTTGGCATTGATGCCAAACCAAATTGATCAACTAGTCAAACAAATGATGAACATCTTATTTCGTCAAACTAACTAGGTTAAAATAGTAAGACAATACCAAAACAAAACTTGTATCTAAAATTTCTCCCTCTATCAGTAGTTCCCACTTTTGGTTAGGTTACAAAATATAACTCCCTCTTTTTGTTTTGATCCTTCCTATTCTAATTACTTTCTATTTTCTCCCTCTTTCTTTCTTTTAATCTTTTGATCTTCTAATGGTGTACTCTCTTCATTGTTCCTCTTGCATTTGATGAGTTTAATGTACTTTCTCCCTCTTTGACAACAATGACAAAGACATATACTCAACACTAGGCATCTTTGATATATGAAAATATAGGCTTTTTCAAGTTCTTCAATTTTTTTCCCTCTGTCACCTTGCTTGTGACTAATTTGTAATTCTAGTTCTGTGATTACTTTAGGAAATTCCTAAAGTAAGATCTACTGCATCAATTTTTATGAAATGAATGTCAGCTTATTTGATTCAAGGTACTCCCTATGTCTTTTACATAGCCTTTGATAGGGGTATCACCCCTAGTTTACCTCTCAAATACTCATAAGCATCCTTAGGTAATGCTTTTATGAAGATATCAACATTTTTCTCTTTTGTGTTAATATATTCCATCTTCACTTCTTTATCTTGAACCAATTCCCTAATATAATGATACTTGATTGCAATGTGCTTTGTCTTTATATGCATCATAGGATTCTTTGATATATTGATACCACTTGTATTATCACAATAAAATGTCATTGGTTTGATTATTGCTTCCTTCACTCCCTTAAGTAGTTGTTTGATCCATACAATGTTTGTGCAGTTAATAGCAACAACAACATACTCTGCTTCAATAGTAGATTGGGAAGTAAAACTCTGCTTCTTGCTAGTCCATGTAATAAGTCTTTTGCCTAAGAAGAATGCTCCTCCACTGGTGCTCTTTTTGTCATCAATATTTATAGCCCAATCAACATTAGTGTAGACTTTCAATTCAAAATTTTCATTCTTCTTATAGTATAAACCAAACTCTTATGTTCCTTTCAAGTATCTTATTATCCTTTTCATAGCCATCAAGTGATTCTCTCGGGGATTAGTAAAGAATCTTGCAACTATCCCCATAGCTAATGGAATATCAACTTTGTTGTGTACTACATATTGTAATTTTCCAATCATGAATTTGTATAATGTTTGATTTACTTGAGCTAAATCATCATTCTTTGATAACTTGAGTGTTCTCACCATATGTGTACTTACTGGTCTTGAATCCTCTAGTCCAAATGTCTTCAATATCTATTTGACATATTTTGACTAAGTGATATATACACTATATTTCATCTGATATACTTGTAATCCCACAAAGAATTTGATCTCACCAAACATTGACATTTCAATTTCTTGCTTCATCTAATTTGCAAAATTCTTACACAAAGCATCTTGTCCTCAAAATATGATATCATCAACAAATATTTTAGATAATAGTACACCTTTTTCTTTATCTATCTTCATTACAAATTTTTGTTATCATCTATCCTTTCAAATCCAATCTTAACAAGATAAGTATGAAGTCTCTCACACCATGCTCTTGGTGCTTGTTCTAATCCATATAGGGCTTTTTGCAGTCTACATACCATGTTCTTATTATTTTTATCAACAAAACCTTCTAGCTTTTCTATGTAGACTTCTTCTAATATTCCATTTAGAAATGCAAATTTGACATCCATCTAATAAACCTTGAAAACTTTGTATATAGCATAAACAATTAGAATCCTTACTCTTTTCATTCTTGCAATAGGGGAAAATGTTTCACCATGGTCAATTCCTTCTTCTTGTGCATACCCTTTGCAAACTAGTCTCACTTTGTTTCTTGTCACTTCACCATTCTCATCTAACTTGTTTTTGAATACCCATTTTGTACCAATCACATTCTTGTCTTCTAGTCTAGGAACTAGACTCCAAGTCTTATTCTTCTCTATCAGCTGAATTTCTTCTTCCATAGCTTTGTACTAGTCATCATCTTCCAATGTATCTTTCACTATCTTGGGTTCCTTCATGCTTAACAAACATGATTCACTTCTCAATCTATTTCTTGTCATTGGCCTTGCATCTTTGTTTCCAATGATTTAATTTATAGGATGATGTCTTTTAACATTTTTGGATAGTCTAGGCTCAGTTCTTGCAACTACATTATGTCTCTCAGCTTCAATATCATTGTGTACATCTCTATCAAGTGTTTCAACATCTCTTTCATGTGTGCTAATCTTAGAGTCAGATTGCACATTTTCCTCATTTTGCAACTCAAAATTCACAGGTTGTGACTCAATAGTTGTTGAGACTTTTTGTTGGTTTGCAGCATGATTTGTAGCATCTTCTTCAGTAGGCATTTGTTCATAATAGTATACAAATTATTTGTATTCTTCTGGTTCTTTTGTAGGTTTAGCCTCATGTATTTCTATAAACTCATAAAAATTAACATTTGCACTTTCCTAAATTTTGGTAGTGTTAGTATTTAAACACTTGTAAGCTTTACTACTTGTGGAGTAACCAAGGAATATACCTTCTTTTCTCTTTGCATCAAACTTTCCACACTCCTAATATCTTTAAGAATATAGCATTTGTATCTGAATACCTTAAAGTATTTCACATTAGATGGATATCCATACCATAGCTCAAAAGGTGTTGAATGAGTACCTTTCTTGACTTGCACATGGTTCAAGGTGTATACAGCAATACTTATAGCTTCTCTCCAGTATTTTAGAGCAACATTCTTTTCCATCACGAGTGTTTTGGCATAGTCCATTATAGACCTAATTCTTCTTTCAATAATTCCATTTTTTGGAGGGGTCCTAGGTGCAAATGTCTGTCTCTTGATTCCTCTATCATTATAGAACATCTCAAACTCATTTGAAGTGAATTCTCCTCCTCTATCTAACCTCAAGCATTTCAAACTCTTACTTGTTTCTTTTTCCACTCTTGCCAAGTACCATTTAAACATTTGAAAAGCATCTGATTTTTGTTTTAGAAACATGACTATCATCATCCTAGAGTAATCATCAAAATAGAATTATATACTTATCTCCTTTGTAACTTTGCACTTAAATAGGTCCACACAAGTCAATATGAACAATTTCAAGTATTTCCTTAGAAGTATAAGCTTTACTTTTAAAGCTTGACTTTGTCATCTTGCCTAGTTGACATTGTTTACACATTATATTTTCTAGTTTCTTTAACTTAGGAAAACCTGTAACTCTTTTCATGTTGCTGATACTAATCAAATTATCAAAATTAACATGACATAATATCTTGTGCCATAGCCATACATCATCAAATTTTGCAATAAGACAAGTAGCATCTTCTATATCTAGATAGAACAAATTACTTCTAGTTTGATCACCTTTTCCAATCAAGTTTCCATTTGTATCATATATCTTGGAAAATTTATTTTAAAACTCTACTTTTCATCCCAAATTATTCAATTGTGACACACTTAACAAGTTATAA
This sequence comes from Cupressus sempervirens, assembly GCA_028749045.1. NCBI lineage: Eukaryota > Viridiplantae > Streptophyta > Pinopsida > Cupressales > Cupressaceae > Cupressus > Cupressus sempervirens. The sequence goes on along the minus strand of CM053784.1, from coordinate 739,800,450 downwards.
TTCAATCTTTCAACATAATAATCATTGTCACATGAAATCTTGTATGTGAGTTTGATAGACCCTTTTCCTTTTATCAAACATGGTGCATCATTACCAAATCTTACACTATTTCTATCATAATAGGTTAAGGTAATGAACTTACTTTTGTCTCCAATCATGTGATGTGAGCATCCATTGTGAATGATCCATTTATCATTCTTGTTCACACAATTCATAAGTGCAGTTGCCTCATCCTCATCAGAATCATCCTTCATTGCAACATATACCACTTCATCATCATTTTCATCAAAGTCATGTTCTTGAGTAATTTAGTATGACTTCTTGCCTTTGTCTCTATAGTCTCTTCCATCATCTTCTCTTCTATTTTTGTTCTTGTTACATTCTCTATAGTTCTTCTTCTATGTACATCTTGCAGTAATATGACCAACTTCATTGCAATTGAAACAAATGATAGGTAAGTTACCTTTGAACTTGCCTTTTCCTTTATGAAATCTTCTTGGTAGCAATGCTTCCAATTTTTCAATGTCTTCCTCATTGGTGTTACTATCATTGGATGCATACTTTTTCTTTCTTTTCTTCTTCTTTTGCTTTACCTCCTCAAAATCCTTCAATAATATTTTTTCTTTAAAAAAGCTAATTCAATACTTTCTAGTATATAGTTGTCAAAATTAGATAGCTCAAAAGTAGTGAGTCTTCCTACCAGACCTTCAAGGGTTAGCTAATTTCCTAGTATACATCTTAACTCTTGGATTGCAGATACTTTAATGGCACACACATGCAAAAATGTTCTGAAGACTTTACTTAGCACAATATCATCATTTATTTTACCAATAGCACCTTTTATTGTACTAACAACTTCTTTTATTCTAGTAACATATTGAGTAATATTCTCACATTCTTCCATTCTCATGTCATCAAACTTACCTCTAAGGTTCTTTGACTTGGCTCTTTGAACATTTTTGTATCCTCCATAGATGGTGTCTAGGGCATCCCACATATTCTTTGCAATGTTAAGCCCTTTAATATCATCAAATTTTGCATAACTTAGGGCAGAGGCAATCTCCAACATTGCCTGATTGTGTTATTTAATTTTCTTCAAATCTTCAATAGTTAGGGATCCTGTTGGATCAGCATGTTCTACTGCAATGTAAGATTGTGCATAATCTCCAAGTCCTCCAAGCTATAGTTTCATCAAACTTTTCCATGGAGGAAAGTTATCTCTATTGAGCTTGGGTACCTCTTTTTTTAACATCTTGATCTTCGTGCTTCTAGTACCTTAAAACTAATCCTCTTAAGCATATGGTTTTGATACCAATTGTTGGAATTATTTTAGAATAATTGAGAGGGGGTGTGAATAAGTTATTCAAGGTCCAAATGTGCAAATAAAACATTTCAAAATTCAATGAACCCATAAAACATTCTTAACCATGCATGCATTCATTGTGTGTTAAATAAAATTGATATGTTACTATCAAATCAACTTGCAGAAATGTAAAGCATGAAACACAACTTATCCATCAGCACATTTGATACAATTATTTGACATGGAAACTCAATTTAGGAAAAACCACCTATAACATGCTACTCCTTTTTCACTCTTTTGAAGTGATTCCCTATTAAAGGCCAACCCTATTAAAGGTTACAATACACATTGTTAAATGTGACCCAATTAAGAGATTTCAGTCACCCTATCAAAAGTGAGCCTTGGTAGAGGACTTTAGGCCATTCACTTGGAATGCCACCCTGTTAAAGGATTTTACAATGACTGTTAAGTCAAACTTTCTCCAAAGGATTTACCCTAGGCTGATACAATTGCAAGAAAGTAATAGTAGAGCTTTGATCTGATACAACATACAACCTCACTTGTAGATTATAGATCATTGTTTAGTCCTCAACTCTGCTTTGCTTCCAATCTTTGCAGCTCTAAAAGCTTGTTCACCCTTCAAGCATTCATCCTCTTTAAGCCTGTTAGCTCAGTATGCCATTGCAAACTTCTTCACTTGGGTCACTTGATGAAGCAAAACCCCTTTTCTTCTCCTTATAATATTTTTGTATCAAACTCTATAACTCCTTAGTTCATGACTAGATATTCCTAGATATAGGAAATTAGAACATTTTTCCTACTCATTATCCATCATAAAAATTAGGGTTTTTAATGGATCAGGTAGGATAGAATGTATCTACCCCATATCTTGTCTTTTCTAGAGACTTCTCTTAGAATCCATTTTAACTCACCTCCAAAATAGTTTACATAAGATTTTGTGCCACCAGCTCATCAATCTTATCTTCCTCTTGATTTGCAAGTTCCAAGAAAACAAACTTGTCAGTTTTTATTTGGTGAATCTTCGATCTTTGTCATAATGCAACAACTCGACATTATCAACCTTCTAATGCTTGGCATATACTACGTTACTCAACATCAACTATTAAATCACTAGACATCTACTAGATTTTACAAGTGCTCAGCATATACTAACTTGCTCGACATCCACTAGAATTTTCTTTCAATCAGCTCCAACTAACTTTTTGCTCATCTTGCACTAACTTTTCTCGGCACCTACTATTCACTTGGTTAAGCTTGGAAAATGAACTTTTTTTAAATTTATTCTTTTGAACTTTCTAAGTGTAGCCAATCATTTTGTAACCTCAAGTAGATCATAAATACATTATGTTATCACTATCTTAACTAATTCTTGCACTTCAATACATAATCATAACTCAACCTTTCCTCTAGGTACTCTTGTTACATCATGTTGATCAAATCCTCCTCATCAATCAACTAAGTGATAGTACTTGAAACATATAAGCAATTATCTTACCACCATGTAGTAGGTTTGACATTAGTGACAAAACAATGATTGAAAGACACAGTCTTCTTCAGCAAACTTTCTAATCAAATGATCTTTTTAATTAGATATCAACACAAATTTATTTCTTTCTAGGAGCCACCCTTCCTAAAAAGCATACCTACAAAATGACCCCTTAGCAAGATGAGGAAATTGCCAAACAAATCCAAGAACTCTTAGACCAAGGCCTAATTAGGAAAATAATAAGCCCTTGTGTTGTGCCTACTATTTTATCACCTAAAAGAGGGGGAATTTGGAGGCTTTCTACTAATTGAAGAGCCATAAATAGGATCACCATTAGGTATAGGTTCCCAATACCTAGAATTGAAGACCTAATGGAATATTTCAGGGAAGAAAGGTACTTTACCAAAATAGATTTAAAAAGTGGCTATCATCAAATTAGATAAGGGAAGGGGATGAATGGAAAACAACCCTCAAAACCACAAAAGATTTGTATGAATGGCTTGTAATTCCATTTGTCTTATCAAATTCTCCACATACTTTTGTGAGTCTTATGAATTTGGTATTGAAGGATTACATTGGTAAGTTTGTTGTTGACTATTTAGATGACATTTTGATTTTTATTAAAACTAAAGAGGAGCATATCAAACATTTGAAAATTATTTTCAAGAAATTGCATGAGGAAAACCTAATGATAAATTTGGATAAGTGTGACTTCATGAAGCAAGAGTTGGTGTACCTTGGTTTTGTTTTTTCTTAGGGAAATCTCAAGATGGACCCTAGCAAGGTGGATGCCATCCTCAATTGGCCTACTCCTAAAGTTGCATAGAGGTGAGAAGTTTTCATGGCTTGGACCAATACTATTGGAAGTTCATCAAGATTTTTTGTGCTATTTTTTCTCCTATGTTAGACACTATCAAAAGTAGAATGAAGACAATATTTCATTAGACTCCTCAAGAAAATGATGGGTCTGAGACACTCAAGAAGAGGATAGCTACTCAACTCAACCCATACTTGTTCTACCTAGTTTTGACAATATCTTCAAAATGGAGTGTGATGCTAACAATGTGGTAATTGGGCTAGTCATAAGCCAAGAAGGGAGACCAATATCTTTTCATAGTGATAAGCCCAATGATGCAAAAAGGAAGTACTCTTCATATGATCTAGAGTTGTATGCTCTAGTCCAAGATTTAAGGAAGTGGAGGCACTACTTGCTTCTAGAAGAATTTGTAGTTTATTCATAGAACCAAGCCCTTAGTTTCCTCAATTACCAACACAAACTTAACAACAAATACATGAAATGGTTGGAGTATCTACAAGCCCAAACTTTTAACATCAAGAACAAGAAAAGAGTGTAGAATAAAGTAGCTAATGCACTAAACAAGAGATTCCTAACAATGCAAGAGGTTCAGTTATAGTTTATTGGGATTGAAGCTTCAAGGACCTATATGTTGATGATGAGGATTTTGTAGAGATTTAGAAGGTATGTAAGGAGTATAAGAACAACTTCCATAGTGATTTTTCTGACTATACTTTGCAAAATGACTTGTTGTTTAAAGGAAGTCAACTATGTGTTCTTAGGGGATCAATGAGGGAGAATTTGATTAAGGAAAAACATAATGGGGTTCTTGGTGGTCATTTTGTAATCAATAAGACACAAAAAATAGTTGCTAGGTTCTACTTTTGGCCTAAAATGAATAGGAATATTAGACAATATGTGGAGTATTGTGTGGTATGTCAAAAGGAAATAGGCACATCTTCTAATGCAAGTCTCTATGAACCCCTACCAATTCCTTGCAGACCATGGGAGTGTTTGAGCATGAACTTTTTTGTAGGGTTACCTAGGACCAAACATGGATTTGATGTCATTTATGTTGTGGTGGACAAAATTTATAAAATGGCATGCTTTATCCCATGCAGGATAGTGCATGATGCTTTCTTGATTGCACAATTATTCTTTAAAGAAGTAGTAAGATTCCATAGCTTTCCACTGATCATTTTTTTAGAAAGGGATACCAAATTCATGAGCCATTTTTGGAAAACCTTATGGAAAAGGTTAGACACCAATCTTGTTTTTAGCTCTACATATCACCCTCAAAGTAATGGCCAAATTGAGGTGATAAACAAGAGTCTTGGCAACTTACTGAGGTTTCTTACTAAGGAATATGGACAAGCTTGGGATCAACTCATTGGGCAAGCAAAGTGTACATATAATGATACAATAAATAGGTCCATTGGTAAGAGTCCTTTTGAAATTATCTATGGGTTACATCCTAGAGGAGTGTTCAAACTAAGAGAGCTGAAGAATTGTGGACAAGGAAGTGGTTCTATTGAGGACTTTTCTAATTCTATGAGGGAAGTCCATAGAATAGTGAGGAAGACCTTAACCAATAACACTAAGAAACTCAAGCATAAAATGAATGACAGTTGGAGAGAGCTACACTTCAAGGTTGGGGATCTTGTAATGGTCCATTTGAATAAGGCAAGGTTTCTAGAAGGAGTCCCTCATAAAATTTAAATGAGAAAATTAGGACCTTGCAAAATCCTGGCCAAATATGAAAACAATGCCTACAAGGTGGAACTACCCAAGGACATTGGACTATCACCCATTTTCAATTTTGTAGCTATGGTGATGTACAAAGGTCCTATTCTAGATTTTTTTAAGAGGGTTAAGGAAGTCACTCAAGTAGTAGAAGGCCTAAACTTAACTCCTCCACCACCTAAAAGAGCAAATAAGTCACTTGACTTAAGGGTTTACAAAAAGACTAGGACCATGACCTACTTGGAGCATCTTATCAAGTGACATGGTATAGGTGATGTAGAGCAAACTTGGGTTAAAGGAGTGGACTTTAAGAAGTTGGGCATAGACCCCAACTTACTTAATCCAAAGGTGAATTAACATCTTTTTGTTTTGGGAAGTATGGTGTGTGAGAACTGATGCAGGAGCATCTTAAATAAAGGGGAGACATGTTGAATGTAAAATCAAAAATTTATAATAAAAAAAAAAAAAAGTTGTGGAGGAGAGAGAAAGTGATGAAAATAGGAAGAAAAAAGGGGAAAAAGGAGAAAAGAGAGAAAAAGAGGATTTCTATTTTCGAGGTGCATAGGTGGCGTAATAGAAAAAAATAAAAAATAAATAGTTGTCATTCCATTTATCGAGGTGTGTGGGTAGAATTCTGTAAAGTTATGAATATTGTAGAAAGTTGTGGATATTGTAGAAGGTTATGGAAGTTGTAGAAGGTTGTGGAGGAATTCTAGAAGGTTGTGGATAAGTCATGCATGAGGTGGTAAGTGCCTATTTAAGCAAGGGATATGAGCATTTCTAATCAAGTTTGAGAATTAGAAGCTAGAAGGCGTGAAGACTTCAAGGTATGAAAACTCTAAAGGTGTAGCTCTTCAAGTAGAAGTTATTGGTGAAGCTCTTGGTGTGAAGACTCTTATTTAGGATTTCTCTTATGTTGAAGAAGTCATATCATCTTGTGGGTGTTGTAAGGATTTTTCAAGTATAATAATATTATTTGTGAAGCATTTTTTTTTCTTGGTCTCTATATTGTTGCATTCTTGGTTGTGAGTTGTTAGAGTGGTGTGGCCCTCTATCAAGTGGTATCAGAGTGGGAGTTCCTGAGTGTACAAGCAGATCGTCGAAGTGTGAGGTAGTTTGTACCAGAACCTTGGTTGGGTGAAGTTTATCAGAGTGGGAGTTCCTGAGTGTGTGGAGAGATCGTCGAACGTGAGGCAGTTTACACCAAGATTTGCAAAGAAGGTTGATCTTGTGGCTGATTGATCTTTTAGATTGGTGGATTTGTTTTGCTTAGGGTTTGCTAAATTTTTGGAAGATTCCTCCAAGAAGATTGGACCCCAAGGAAAATGATGACCATTAGTGAAGCGATGGAAGAAAGAATCTTAGAGAAGATAAGAGCAGAGGTCAAATCAGAGATTGCATTGATGAAGAGTGACATGATTGCTGAAATTGTGAGTGCTTTGGGTGGTGTACCTAGGCATGTGGGTACTAAAGACAGATATGATGAAGTTGCCAAAGACTTTGAAGTTGCTAGTGAGGATAGAAGTGATCATGAGGAGAGACCTATTGGAATTAGGACTACTCAGTTTGCTCGACCTGGATCTCAGTTGAAGCTAAAGCATAATATGGAGGTTTCTAATTTTTTAGGTACTTTGAATCCTGAAGACTTGATTGATTGGATTGGTGAATTAGAGGACTACTTTGAGCTTGAGGGTATTGAAGATCTATTGAGAGTAAGGTTGGCACAAACTAAGTTGAAGGAACATGTTGCTCTTTGGTGGAAGGAACTGCAAAGAGATAGAGAAGAGGAAGGTGAAATGAAGATCACTAGATGGAAATTGATGGTGACTAAGTTAAAGGCAAAGTTCATTCCAGCTGATTATGAACTTGAATTGTTTAAGAGGTTATAGAATCTTAAATAGAAGGATATGACTATGAAGGATTACACTGAGGAGTTCTACAAGTTGACTATTCGGTCTGGGCATAGAGAATTGTCAAAGGAGAAGGTAGCACGGTATATTAATGGTTTGAGATTCAATATTCAAGATGAGGTTGGTATGCTAAATATTTCCATAGTGGAGGATGCTTATCAGTATGCTTTGAGAGCAGAGGAAAAGCTAAAGAGGAAGAATCAAGGTAGTTCTCGAGGGAAGGAGAAGCAGGATAGTTCAGTACAAGCTAAACCAAAAGCAGAAGGTGAACCAAAACCTATGGAACAAAGAAGAAGGAAAAGTGGAGGTGTATTCAAAGGTAAGTGTTTCAAGTGTGGTCAAGAAGGGCATAGATCTTTTGAATGTTCTATTGGTAGGACAGCTACTATTGTGAATGAGGTTGAAGTCCAGGAAAATCAGCCTGAGAAAGGAGAAAGTTTGTTGGCTTGATGAGTACTAATGGGTAAGAAGACATTGGATTCTTGTCAGAGGACTAGTTTTTTCAAAACTTGTTGTAAGTCTGGTGGGAATGTTTGCAAGGTGATTATAGATAGTGGTAGTACTGATAACCTTGTTGCTGAGGAGATGGTTCAAAAACTTGGTTTGAAGAGATTGAGACATCCTTGTCCTTATAGGATTGGCTGGTTGCAAGGTGAGCATGCTTTGGAAGTGAGGGAGCAATGCCTTGTTGATATTCAGATTGGGCAATATAAGGATCAAGTATTATGTGATATTATGAATATGAACAGTTGTCATGTGTTACTTGGTAGACCTTGGCAGTATGATTGCAGGGCTATGCATGATTGTGTTAGGAATGTGTTTACTATTGAGAAAGGTGGTAGGAAGTTTTCCTTGATTCCTTTGCAGAATGAAGTGCTTGGTAGGAGAAACCTAAGTGTTGGCAGTCGAGTTGAGTTGGAAAATTTTGAGAAGATTGAAAATCAGCATGGGAAGTAGACCTATGGAACACCTATGGTGGATGTAAAGGAGAAGAAGAAAAACAAGGGAAAGAGTGTGCAAGTTGAAGATTTGGAGGACATATATGTGAAGAACCAGTTTAGGATTTATGTGCTGAATCCTGAAAGATGTTCTTCCAACTATTAGAACATCTTTTCGGACCTGGGGAGTCTGATGCAGGAGCATCTTAAATAAAGGGGAGACATGTTGAATGTAAAATTAAAAATTTAAAAAAAAAAAAAAAAAAAATTGTGGAGGAGAGAGAAAGTGACGAAAATAGGAAGAAAAATAATTAAAAATGGAAAACAGGAAAAAAAAGGGGAAAAAGGAGAAAAGAGAGAAAGAGAGGATTTCTATTTTTGAGGTGCATAGGTGGCATAATAGAAAAAATAAAAAATAAAAATTTATCATTCCATTTATCGAGGTGTGTGGGTAGAATTCTATAAAGTTATGAATATTGTAGAAAGTTGTGGATATTGTAGAAGTTTATGGAAGTTGTAGAAGGTTGTGGAGGAATTCTAGAAGGTTGTGGATAAGTCATGCATGAGGTGGTAAGTGCCTATTTAAGCAAGGGATATGAGCATTTCTAATCAAGTTTGAGAAGTAGAAGCTAGAAGGCGTGAAGACTTCAAGGTATGAAAACTCTAAAGGTGTAGCTCTTCAAGTAGAAGTTATTGGTGAAGCTCTTGGTGTAAAGACTCTTATTTAGGATTTCTCTTATGTTGAAGAAGTCATATCATCTTGTGGGTGTTGTAAGGATTTTTCAAGTATAATAATATTATTTGTGAAGCATTTTTTTTTTCTTGGTCTCTATATTGTTGCATTCTTGGTTGTGAGTTGTTAGAGTGGTGTGGCCCTCTATCAAGAACCTAGGCTAACTCCTAATCCTAGTCCTAAGTTTTTTATTTTGTCTTGTACTAACCTTATCCAAATTGGTTAGTTGTGTTTGGATCATAGAAGATCAGGGTTGAGTTTTTTCCTAAGTGAAGTTGACTAGGTGCAATCTACTCTAGATTGTTTGCTTTTCATGCTTTGATGTTTGTGTTTAGGTTGTTAGGGGTTATGGCTCTTATACCCTCAAATATATAAGGAAGCTGTGTTTTTGAACATATCTTGTCCTCTTTCATGTTTTTACATCCTTTGCATAGGCTGGAGGTCCTACATTATCAATTGGACAAAAAGTTGAGAAAGATGTCAAAAAGATTTCAATTGTGCCAAAGTTGTCTAATAGGTCAAAATGGTAAAAAAAATGTGAATTGATGCTATGAAGGATAAAAAATTCCTAGAAATCATAAATGGACCATGTTGGACCTACTTGGAAAGTTCCAAGTGATAAATGCCCAAAAATTGCAAAAAATGCAAAAGTTGTCAGCAACTTTGAAAAGTTGCATGACAACATTTGACCAAGAATTGAACATGTCGTGGAACTAAGGTTGATGGTTATTATAATTATCTAATAACTCTTGGTTAACTTATAAAACCACTAAATGAACCCATTGCAAGGGTTGGGAGTTGTAGGGATCCACGAAATATAGTCCAGAAGTTAACAGTTTTGGATTTCTTGATTGCATGTATAGATCAATGAATTGAAAGACTCATTTTTTGTGTTTGATTCTTGTTTTTAACATTATTACAATACCTTTTTTTAGGGATCAAGTTGATTAGATTCCATCTATACATAGTTAGAAAATCATTTGTATATGGAATGTTCAATTTTTTACTTTAATAGTTTTTGGGAAAATGCCTCCCACATGAGTTCCTACCATGGATTCATCACAACCTTAAGGGGAATGTAAGTGGAACTAGTTTACATTATCTATATATTTTATTGAGCCCTCTAAATTTGGTTAACTATTTTTCATGTGATGGCCTAAGCAAGTCACATTCACTTGGTTAGGTGCTCACAACACTTTCAAGAAGTTTTTAATAGTTCAAACCAAGAGGTGTAGGAGGGGGAGGGGTGAGTGATGTTTCTATATGAAAAGTTTCAAAACAAGTTTTACTAAGTAGTTCAATGGACCCTAATCAATCTTGTCATTCTTATTTTGAAACCCTTGATTATAGGCATAAAAATTTCTTTTAGGTGTATGGAGGACTTGCGAACCTAAGACCCAAAAAATATTTTACTTTTCACAAAAGGGTACTCAAATCCATGATTAAATTACCACCATTTTTTAGAGAAGTTTAGAGTTATAGTCCAAAAACCCAATTTGGAGGGCTAATTCTATTAGGCCTATTTTTGACAGATTTGGGATAAACGTGAGGAACTTGAAGAGATCTTGTGGAATTTGTGTCCATAAGCCTAGGTGATGTCTAGCATTACATGTATGAACCCCTCACTCCATGTAGTTAAAGAAACGCTGAAGATGGCTTAAGAATTGAAGTTGGCAAGTTAGTTTGAAGAGACATTTGGTGAGTATAAGAAGTAAAAACCTTGGTGTATCTAGATAGTGAAGAGTTAAGGGATAGGATAGAGATCCTTTAGATGACAGGGTATTAAAGTAGACCCTACTAAGCTAGGAGAAAACATAACTAAGTCCTAAAGAAGATAAGAACTAAGCGAGCAAACTATCTAGTTTTAAATTAGACTCCTACTAGTAAACATATCAAATAAAATATACAAAAAAAGAATCCTAGAGTTTTTCTTTTGGTTAAAGATGAGATAGAAAATCTTCTTGATGCTAGTTTTTTTTGACCTATAGACTATTCTCCTTGGATTTGAAACATTATAGTAATTTCTAAGGGAAAAAATAAGATTTAGATTATAGTCAAGTTTGTTTATTAGTGACACACCCACTTATTCAAATAGTTAGTAGCTACCGAGCTTATAGTATAGTTAACAGTGTTGACCAAGTAATTTAGGCTCTACTAAGTTCTATAGTTGCTACCAAGTTCCAAGAACAATATTTAGTTTGCATTGAGTAGTACCTACCAGGTTGGTGATTATCAGTGTAAACTAAGCTTCATAGTGTTTACCCAATTTCTCAGTGCAAATTGACTTCTCTAGTACTTACCGATTTCACAACTTTAGCGATGTGAATCTAGTGTTGATAGAGCCATACAATGTCAACCAAGTGATTTAGTTTATATCAAGCTTGCAGTGATATTGTTAACTGAGCTATTCGATATCAACCAAGTGATTTAGTTTATATGACGAGTTTTGCAGTGATAACCAAGTCACTAGTGCAGACCAAGTTCAGACTACTTGAAACTGATTAGTATGAACCGAGCTTCTATGTCTACTCAGTGCATGATGATGCCAAGCATTAACAATTGTTTTCGAGTATCAAAACCTCACCAAGTTTGTCTTCAGAACCCAAGTACCAGCAATTGGGATGACTTTGTGTATTTTGATGAAACTTGTATTGTAGCCAAATTTGATGAATTGTAATTTAGATTAGTATATATGTAATGTATTATATCACAACCAAAGAATGATATACATGGAATATTTTTTTCAAAAAAGGATATATAGAGAAGAAGTGAGAAGTAAAAGGCTAAAATAAGTATAAGGAGTAGCAAAGACTTATCTATCACAACATGGTGATCATTACACTCAAAAGAATCTCATTTAGCAAATCAAGGTTGCAAATCAGAGATCAACCACTAGTTCATCCTAATAGGTGGAATAGTTAAATCCTTTCACAAGGGTGACTTAATAGTCTTTTTTAAATCTCTTTACTAAGTGCATACTTCATTGTATGTTTGTAAATCCTTTTGCAAGGTGGACCTAGTAGTCCTTTTTTCTCCTAACAGGGTAGATCATTAGAAGTGATCATTGTAAGCCTTAATAGACCAACTTTATACTGCAATACTAAAGCTTGTGGGTATCATCCCCACCCTAGTTTTACCTTCTATTTGGAAGGTTTTTGGGTGACCATATTATGTGTTAAAGTGTTATGAATGTTTTGATTCTTTTAGTTTTCCATGCATGCAACTAGATCAGAATATAAATGAAGAATTACTTGATGGATTAAGATTAAGTTTTATTGGTTACTCATTCACCCCTTCCCTCTTAGTAACTTAGCCTATCTTACATTTCCAATAATTGGTATCAGAGCTTTGTGGTTCTTAGGGAAGAAGTTTAATAACTTGAGCAAAGATCATAAGCAATGGAGATATTCAAACTTGATAAGGCTATTGATAATGAAAAGCTAGATTTGGAATTGGCTATTGGGCAACATAAGAAAGCAAAGGAGCAACTCTCTCAATCCCTAAAAAGAAGGAGAGATCTTGTAGTATAGATGAATGAAAAACTCTACATTGAAGAGAGAATTGAAGATATCCATTCAAAAATTAATTCAAATGAAGCTAATGAAGCAATTAGAGAACTATTACAAAATAATGGTACACTTCAAGAAGAAGTAAGGAAGTTCAAAAGAGAACAAGAAATTTAGTCCATAAAATTGTGTGAAGTCATGAAAGAGAAAAACAAGATAGAAGAAGAATTAGAAGGAAATAATAATGAAATTTAGCATCTATCCCTTCAACAGGTAGACTTCATTGATTAGCTTACTAATGATAATGAAGAAATCATGAATCTAAGATTAGAAAATGAAAGATTGTAGAATGATTTAAACACTGAACAACAAACCAATGAGATAATGATGAAATCTCAAGTAGACATGGATCAATTAAATAAGAAAATCCAATAAAGAAAAAAAGGCAAAGAAGGAATTTGTTATATAGAAGAAGGTGAATCATCCAAGCAAGGAGCTCAAAAGAACCAAAGACCTACTTGCAATCACTATGGTAAACTAGATCATACATCAAACAAATGTTGGAGCATGGTAAAGCTAAATTCAATGTAAAATGCTACAATTGCAATAAGCATGGTCATAGAGCTAATGAATGCAAAGAGAAATCTAAATTTGAAGGAAGATGTCACAAATGTAAGAAGCATGGGTACAAATCTTTTGAATGCAAAACTAAGATATTGAATCCAACAGAATAGATTGTAAAAGCTATATTTGATTGGGACTACAATACTTGGTTCAAATGTCACTACTGTGGAGAATTTGGACACATTGGAATAAATTATGTAAAACGTCACATGAGGAAAAGAGGCACCACTAACAGATGTTTTATTTGTACAAAACTTGGACATCTTGCCAAGAACTGTATGAACACTAGAAGAATTGAAGATGAAAAGGAAGCCAAGGCTGATAACATTAGAAAACTAATGAGACAGCAATGGATTTTGAAATCTTCTGAGAATGTAAGTATGAGCAATGAAGCAAATGTCACTCAAGCATTAGGTGACTCAAGAATTTCTACTTCATCTCCCACAAGGATACCTAGGATTAAGATTCAAAAGTAGACACCTTACATCAGTTCCAATCAGTCAAATGAAAAGATCCATATCAGAATTCAAGATGCAAAGAGATCCCCCAAGTATCTAAGGAAATTTTAGACCTTGCCAAGCTAGGTTGGGTTGCAAGACTCTACCAAGCAAGGTTGGGAGTAACTAAGTCATTGTGTGGACATTGATTCATGAATGACTTTGCTGAGAAATTAATTTAAACCAAGTGGAATATAGTATGCCATCAAGCAAGTGAACATACCAGGCATTTACGGCAATGGGAAAGTGAAATTTGTTAAAAGGGGTGAAATTGAATTTACTTGTCATCGTAAATTTTCAAGAGCTTATGCAAAGAGTGATTTTTGTGCATCTAGGTGATCTGTGCAAATTTTTTTTGAGGTTTACCCTGTTTTCATAAACCCTGCTAAGAATTGGCATCCTCTAGTAGTAAAACCAAGGAAGGATCCAATATGTTCATCCAAGGAGTTGAATGCAAAGCACTAGACTTCAAATTGAGTCTGGCAATTACATAAACACTTAATCCTATCGAAGCTTAGTAAAAAATTTCACCCAAGGTACTTCTAGTTAATGATATTCACTCACATTTTTGTTGTTCAATTCAAGACATAGGAACCCTAGAAAATATGTGTGTGAATAGTGCATTAAAACCTGAGCATCAACACTTGGAAACCAAGGGTTTAACCCACATTCCACACATGCCACAAGACTTTTAGATAAAATGGATAAGGTTTATCCTTAGCCATGTACAAAATAGGCAGTTGACAGGGACACAACCCAAGCACAAAATGGACACAACAGGAAAGGGAAAATTGTATTAACTGTGTAAATATGCTAATACATTCAATACAGAGAAAATAGACTTCAAAACATACACTAAGGGCTTACAATAGCATAAATCTTGAGATAAATTGTTCTCCCAGTACCTTCTCTCAAACTCCACTCTGAACTACCTTTTACAATGCTAGAAATGTTCTTAAATAGACCCCAGAGGGTTAAGGATTAGGAATACATTCTAGAAAGTGCTAGTTAGCATCCACCAACAAAATAGAAGGCTCCAAAAGTCACATTAGAAGTTGCTAAAAAATTAGAAGAATCTAGAAACAATAATCAAACTTTCGGGGGGCATAACTTTTGAACTGTAGCTCTGATTGATGAACTATTTACATTTCTGAAAAGCTCTCAAAGCACTCTATAGCCCTATGGACCAACTTCGCTCATCCCCCATTTTTTTGCCCTATTTGAGGTCATTTAATGCCCCTAACCTAACTTTGAAGCATTCTTAGGAGGTCTCCAAAAATTGAAAAACTACAATAACTTTCAAACTGTGGGGCCTTTTGACCTGATTCTTTTTCTAAAATGCTCTAAATTACAATTACATTCATCTGGCCAATTTACACCCTCTAATTTACCAAAATTATGGCTCAATTACATACTCTTTTTTTTTGGCATTTAAACAATATCCCAAGGTGTTCAAATACTCTAACCTAGAACACTGATAGTGGAACTGTGAGAGTTGGAACCTTTATTTGACCCAAATGGGTATCCAGAAATAAAAACACATGAAATAGAAACTAAGTCTAAGTACTTTTTTTTTGGGTGACACAAGATTGCCCTTATACCTCTGGATGCTCCTACATCAGACACCTAGAGTAGATTGAAAAGTGACCTTATCACTTTATAAATGGTAGAGGAAATCCCAAATGGGAAACCTCAGCTGATGATATCCAAGTTGAGTCCTCTATCGGCCATCCTTTCTACTGACCAGATACCCTTCATATTTTCTATTTCTAGTACTCCTACCAACATGACTATCCAAAATCTCCTCTATCTCCTCCTTCTTAGAAGTAGGAATTGGACATGGCTCTACCATCAGCTCCTCATCTGCACCATTATCATGATACTCTATTAAGTCTGCAAAGTTGAAAACAGGAGAAATGTAAATTTCATCTGGCAACTCTACTTGATATGCATTTCCTGAGTCATGTTTCTTCAAAATTTTGCAGGGGCCAAATTTCTTCATCTTCATCTTGTTGTAAGTATTGGCTAGAAATCTTTCTTTTCTTAAGTGTACCATGACTAGATCCCCTACTTGGAGCTCCTTATGTCTTCTCCTTTGATCAGCCCTAGCTTTATACTGTTGGTTCATCTTGGTAATGTGTGCCTGGACCTCCTCATGTAGACACTTGATATGTTCAGCAAATTCTTTAGCTTCAGCACTTGTCCTCTCCCCTTGCTCTATCTTTCTCAATTTTGGTGCAGTCCTTGGGCTACTTCCATCTACAATTTGGAATGGCGATCTACCATTACTCTTGTTTATAGAGTTATTGTAAGCAAACTCTGCTTGTGGTAGAATCAAATCCCACCCCTTGGGCTTATCCCCAACTAAACATCTCAACAAATTGCCCAAACTTCTGTTTGGCCGTTAGTTTGTGGGTGATGTGTGGAACTGAATTTCAAGTCTATTCTCAACTTCTTCCATGATGTTCTCTAGAAATACCCCAAAAATTTGGCATCTCTTTCAGAAACTATACTCCTTGGGAGACCATAAAGTCTTACCACCTCTTTGAAAAACAAGTCTGCAATATGGATAGCATCATGAGTTTTGTGGCATGGAATGAAATGTGCCATTTTGGAGAACCTATCAACCACCATGAATACTGAGTCATTACCCCTTTCTGTCCTCAGCAATCTAAGAACAAAATCCATACTTATGTCCTCCCATGGCTTTGATGGAATAGGCAATGGCTGATATTTTCCAGTATTGTGACTAAATCCCTTGGCCACTTCACAAACCTGGCAATTTTGTACAAACTTCTTCACATCCTATGACATTTGAGGCCAAAAATAATGTTCTTTGAGAATGGCAATGGTCTTATCTCAACCAAAATGTCCTACCATCCCTCCACTATGTTTCTCCTTAATCAAATTTTCCCTCATGGAACTCCTTGGAATGCACAATTGACTACCCTTGAACAACATACCATCCTGAATCAAATAGTCTAGCCACTTGGTTCTATCTATAGCAATAGTTTTTACAAGCTTTCCATGCTTTAGAAAAATTAGGACCCTCAGGGTACAGATTCTTGAGTTCATCAAACCCAACTACTTCAACCTACATTACTGTAAGCAACACCTGTCTCTTACTTAGTGCATCTACAACCCTGTTAGATTTTCCACTTCTATGTTTCAACACAAATGTATAGCTCTGCAAGAATTCTACCCACTTCATATGCCTTTGATTCAATTTACTTTGGCTATTTAGGTACTATAATATTAATGATCAGTATACAAAACAAATTCCTTTAGCAATAAATAATGCCTCCATTTCTTTAAGGCCTAAACTATTGCACAAAACTCTTGATCATAAACATCATACTTCTTTTTCGCATCATTCAATTTTTCACTAAAATATGCAATAGGCTTACCTTCTTAGCACTGCCACTAGCATCACAATCCACCTGGAACACCTTTCTAAAATCTGGAAGTGCCAACACAGGTTGTTTAGTCACCTGCTTTAGCAATTCAAAACTTCTCCCAGCTGCCACAATCCATTTGAACTCTTTTCTATCCCCTCTTATTGTGTCAGTTAGGGGTGCACATATGCCACTAAAATTCTTAATGAACTTCCTGTAAAAACTAACCAGACCATGAAATGATCTTACCTCAGTAGCAGACCTTGGAGTAGGTCATTCCAAGATGGCTTTTACTTGCTCTGAATCCATTTTGAGACCTTCAAGTGATATAACAAACCCCAAGTAGACTAACTCCCTTTTTGCAAAGATACACTTCTTCAAATTAATAACAGTTTCTCTTCTCTCAACCTCTCAAGAACACTATGAATATGTAATAAATGTTCTTCCAAATTCTTGCTAAAAATTAAAATATCATCCAAATAAACAATAACAAATTTTCCCAAGAACTTCTTAAGTACCTCATTCATAAGCCGCATGAAGGTGCTTGGGGCATTCATCAATCCAAAGGGCATGACTAACCACTCATAAAGAACCTCCTTGGTCTTGAAGGCTATTTTCCACTCATCTCTTTCTCGTATCCATATTTGATGATAGTCACTCTTGAGATCTATCTTTTTGAAGTACTGAGCTCCACTCAAGCAGTCCATAAGATCATCCATTCTTGGCAAAGGAAACTGATACTTGATGGTTATCCTATTTATAGCTCCAGAGTCTGTACACATCCTCCACTCTCCATCCTTCTTTGGTTCTAGTACTGCAGGTACAAGACATGGACTCGGGCTCTCCTAAATCAAGCCCTTCCTCAATAGCTCTTGAACTTGTCTATTTAGCTCCTCAGTTTCAGTAGGAGTCATCCTGTGAGTAGCCTTGTTAGGAAAACTAGCTCCTAGGATTAAATCTATCTGATGATTGATTTGCCTTACCGGTGGCAATCCTTTTGGAACATTATCAGAGATGATATCTCCAAACTCACCTAGTAAATTTGAAACTTCAAGTGGTATTTCACTACTACCTTCTTTATCTTTCCTAAGGATCAAAGCATAGCACATACACTGATGTTTCATGCCATCTAAAAACTTCCTTCCATCAACAAGTCAAATCCTAGCACTACTACATACCTTTTCACCTTCCTTTTTCATGGGCTTCAGTTTGTGGTGAACTCCATCCTTTGTTACAGAGTATGTGTTTGCATGACCATCATGTACTGCATGCCTATCAAATTGCCATGGTCTACCCAATAATAGATGGCAAACATCCATTGGAATAACATCACAAAGAACTTCATCATGGTAACTCCCAATTTTGAACTTCACTAAACATTGTTCACTTACTAGGACCTTATGATCATTTTTCAACCAAGCAATCTAATAGGGCTGGGGGTGTATCTCCCTCTTGAGCTTCATCTTAGAGACCATCTCCTCTGATACCAAGTTGTCAGTGTTACCACCATCAATGATCACATGACAACATTTATCCTCACACTTGCACCTAGTACGAAATAAACTCCTCCTTTTCCCTGGTTCAATCTCACCACTTAGTAGGACCCTTTCATTTACTAAAGTCTCTCCTCTTTCTGCATCCTCTGAATGTGATGATTGTGCATCCTCATCCACATGAGCAACCCTAGCTTGACCCTCAGCTCTCCTATCTATCCTTCCTTGTCATTGAGGGCATTCAAAGGCATGATGAACTTCTTCATTGCAATGGAAACAGGTGCCATGGAAGCCTCCTCTTCCTTGTCCACATCCTTTACCTCTTCCTCTCTGATTTCCAAAATCTTCATCACAAGAGCAGTTAAAACCCTCATTCCTCTAGTTCCTGCTAGTACCCACATCTTCATTTTTCTTTTGGGTTTCATTTCGGCCTCCAAATGACCTACCACTACCCCTTCCTCCTTGACCAAACCCTCTTTGTCTCCCTTCAAACCTTTTATTTATCTTTTCTTCAACTCGTAAGGCAAACTAGTATGCCTCCTCAACACTGGTCATTCTTACCAAACTTAATTCCTCCTGGATGCTAGGTCGTAACCCACTTATATAACAAGCAACCTTCTCCTTATTTGCTTCTACATGCCCTGCTCTAATCAGAAGTTGATAAAACTCCTCTATATATTCTTGGACTAATTTTCTTGCTTGCTTTAACCCATGCATCTTCTTAAACAAATCAAGCTCGTAGTCAACAGGAATGAACTGCTTCTTTAATTTGTCCACCATTCGATCCCACCTTGTGATCTTATCCTTTCCTCTTTTATTTATTTCCAATTGAACCTCTTGCCACTAGATTTTGGCATGTCCTTTTAGTTTGGCCTTTGTAAACTTAACCCTATTTGGGTCCCTGATATCCTCATACTCAAAGTATTCTTTCAGTTCATTAATCCAGTCGATCAACTCATCTAGTTTCAGATTTCCTGAAAATACACCCACATCAATTGTAGGTCTCTTCCCAAATTTAGTAATGGCCCTAAAAAGCCTTTCCTCTACCTAATTCAAAACTTCCCTATCAACTCCCCCTTCTGATTCAATTTCTTCTTCTTCATTGTCATCCTCACTTTCATCACCTGCAGTAACATTTGTTCCTCTACAGAGCTCCTCCTGTAATGCTTGTACCTACCTTTAGAGGGCTCTAACCTCCTCAGTATTAATAGCTCTGGCCCTTCCCTTGCTCTCTTCATGGAGGCATCTTCTTAACTCAAACCTACAACCATCCAGTCTTGGTGCAAACTGCCTCACAGTCAGTGCTCTATTTACACACTCAGGAAAAACCAGCTCTGATACCACTTGATGGGGACACAACCCAAGCATAGAATGGACACAATAGGAAAGGGAAAATTATATTAACTATGTAAATATGCTAATACATTCAATAAAGAGAAAATAGACTTCAAAACATGCTCTAAGGGCTTACAATAGCATAAATTTGGAGATAAATTCTTCTCCCAGTACCTTCTCTCAAACTCCACTCCGAACTGCCTTTTACAATGCCAAAAATGTTCTTAAATAGACCCCAAAGGGTTAAGGATTAGGAATACATTCTAGAAAGTGCTAGTTGGCATCCACCAACCAAATAGAAGGCTTCAAAAGTCGCATTAGAACTTGGCACAAAATTAGAAGAATCCAGAAATGGTAACCAAACTTTCGAGAGGCATAACTTTTGAACCGTAGCTCTGATTGACGAACTGTTTACATTTTTGGAAAGCTCTCGAAGTACTCTATAGCCCTATGGACAAGCTCCACTCATCCCCCATTTTTCAGCCCTGTTTGAGGTCATTTAATGCCCCTAACCTAACTTTGAAGCATTCTTAGGAGGTCTCCAAAAATTGAAAAAATGCAATAACTTTCAAACCATGGGGCCTTTTGACCTATTTTTTTTCTAAAATGCTCTAAATTACAATTACAATCATCTGGCCAATTTACACCCTCTAATTTACCAAAACTATGGCTCAATTGCATACTCCTATTTTTTTGGTATTTACACGTATCCCAAGGTGTTCAAATACTCTAACCTAGAACATTTATAGTGGAACTATGAGAGTTGGAACCTTTATTTAACCCAAATGGGTATCCAAAAATGAAAATGCATGAAATAGAAACTAAGTCTAAGTACATTTTTTTGGGTGACACAGGATTGCCCTTATACCTCTGGATGCTCCTGCATCAACAGTTATGGTTCGAGCATCATGTTCTCATTACAACAAAAATAATTCATCACATCATAGGGCTATCGATGTTAACCAAGGAAAAAACCACCAAAACCCTAAGTTGGGTGGAACTAGAGAAGAAAACCCTCGTTGAATGAGATGGAAGAGGTATGAAGATCAGGTGTAAGTGACATGGAGCTAAAGTTTGCAATTCATGTAATTACACACAAAATATGTAGCTCCAGTCGACTCAATAGTGTATCATGTGAGGCAGTGGATCTAACTTTATAAGTAGTGAAGAACAACACATCCTTTGAATTTGTTGAGTTGTTGTTGAACCAATTCAACAAAAACATGGAGAGCATCAGGACATCAAAGAATAACTTGTGTAAGTTTGTTTCACTTTTAACCTGTTTATTCTTCTTTGAGAAAAAGGTTTTCCCTTCAAAAGGTACAGTCGTATGGAGAAAAGTTGTATCTATACTATAACAAATCAATGAGTATATAGCAGAAATGGGTGAAAATTATGTCAGTATCATGGACAATTATTTTGATTCATTCAAGGAAAAGATTAATAACTAATTCAAAATTCCCAAGAAACATGTAGAAGATTACAAGGATTATATTTTTTTTATGGTAGATTGTGACAAAGTGTACATACAAGCTATCAAGCTGAAAGTGGTATGGGTCAAGTCATTAGGCTATGAGGTTAATATTGATGACACTAGGGATATTATTGAGGCATTGTTTAATGAACTTGTGGATCCCAAGGCCACATATTTTGGTACGTATGATGAAGCCAAAGCCCAAATAGAACTAGATATAAAGCTAAGTCCTCAAGCTTTCAGCAAAGGAAAGAAGAGGATATCAAAACTAAAGAAAACTAGCTCTACTCTCCTATTGACAGAAGATAAAGGAGATGATATAATTGAAGATGATGTAGAAGATGAGGTAGATGATACAAAATTAGAAGAAGAAGAGCCAGTCAAGAAGAAAGGTAATGTTATCATAACCAAACCTACCAAGTCATCTACTACAGTGTTTAAAAGGAGAACATTTAAAAAGAAACTGAAATTGGGTGAAGAAGTAGAGGATGTGATTTTCAAATGACCTCCACCCACATTTAAGGAGAAATTAAAATAGATTGATTTTGGAGTTAGCATGGAAAACTTCAAATCATTGATATATGAAACTGGAAATAAGAAGAGAGGAAGCAAGTTGAAGACATGGTAATGTTTAAACTAGGTAAATGGAAATATTCACTAGACCAACTTGCATAGAAAATTCCCAATGAATTTATGGAAAGGATCAAGCCAAGATGGGAACATGCCAAACAAACTGCAAAGGACATATATGAGAAGAATTTGAGGCAACTCATGTCGAGTCTTAATGAAAAAGAGGTAAAAGAGTCCATCAAGTAGAATGATGTAAAACTCACTTTGAAATTTAACATCTGCTTGATACTAGTTAATGATATTGAACATGTGGTGAGGAATATCACTAACATATGGAAGAATATCTACAATCTTCATAACCATAGCAACTTTTTTATTCATGTTAGTGATAAAGATGATGCTGATAAGGAAGGAAAGGAAAATGATGATGAAGAAGAAAAAAATTATGACAATATAGATTATGAGGAATAAGAATAGGAAGCTACCGAGGAGAATCTCCCTAAGATTCAAAGCATTGAGGAAACTGACCCTAAAAATATTGTAGCAATGATTATAGCCTCACTTTCTCACTCTTTGAGCAAAGCTTAAAAGCCATCAAGCTAAGAGAAAGCTACTAGCAAGTTGGTTGTCACAAACACTACAAATCCAAGCACTCAACCAATCTTTGCACCTATTCAACTCAGTAACTCATTGATTGAAGTGACCAACACTTCATCTACTGAGTAGTTAGTACTTCCTCCTTCATCAATTTTGGCTACTCAACAACTAGGTATTTCTTCAATCAATACAATATCTACTTTTGTTGCTAGTCCTTCCATTTCCATGATTGTTACTATTTTGAGTATACAAATATTTAGTACAAAGATAGTTGAGAACAAGCCTCAATTGAGTACTAAGATTTCTAGCAAAGAAAAATATAAGGAAGAAGACATTGATCTTGATGAAGATATAGTTATTCCAAATTGGGATATCTCTACTCTAAATCCTGATCAAGTGCATATAGTAGGAGAGCTTTTGCAGAAGAGAGCTAAGAAACAAAGGCTTAGAAAAGAAAGAAATAGAGAACATCAAGTGCTTGAAGATGCAAACAACATTCTTAAAGGTGCACTCAATACTAAGGTTGATACTTCTCAACCTATTTTGGCTCAATTAGAAGAAATGGTTTAGAAATTTAATGAAGATTTGAATAGACAAGAAAAATTGTTGCAAAGAGCAGAGAAGAAATTTGAAAATAAAGTATTGGAGTTAGTTGCACAAAATATTCCACTATACAAAGTAGACTTGTCTACTATTCTTAGCTCATTGGAAACCTTTGCCAAAAATGTCACTACTCTTTATGGTAAACTATGTGACTCATCTATCTTTACACAAGAAATCAAAGATAAACTTTCCAAGATAGAAGAAGATCTGAAGGCAAGTGCACACTAGTTTTCACTTGATTCAAGCTATAGTTCTGCTCATTACACAAAGATCATATTTTTGACTGATATGCAAGAAAAATTACTAATGGAAGAAGTCAAGATAAGGGCTATACTTGTAGATATACAAGGCATGATTCTTCAAAACATGGATGCATTACAAAAACTTATTGCACATGCTAAAAGTCTCATCCATGATGAAAAATTCTCCATAGTTGATCACATGATGGAATTATTAGTAGAAGTTCAAATTACATTACATGCAAGCAAGGTTTTGCAAGAAAATTGGGGCAAAACAATATCAGTAATTTTAGAAGTACATTTTGACTTCTTGTCACATTTTTTCATTACCATGCAGCTAACACCTTTGGCATTTATGTCAAAAGGGGGGAGAAAATGTAATATGTAAAAGGGAAGAATATGTGATGATACAATAAAAGGGGAGAAGATGAAAAGATGTATATAGTGTGTAAAGTATATTAAGTATATATGTATGGAAAGAATCATGATATTATACATATACATGTATAGATATTTAGATAAACATCTCTTACAAAAGTAATTTTGAAAAATTTCAAAAACAAAGTATGTTACCAAGTTTAAGACACAAGATGGAGACTAAAAAAATTTTTCAACTTTTTGAATTTAGTTTTGATTGATAAGTGTTTTTGTCACTAATACCAAAGGGGGAGATTGTTGACATTACAGTCAAGTTTGTTTATTAGTGACACACATACTTATTCAGATGGTTAGTAGCTACCAAGCTTACAGTACAATTAATAGTGTTAACCAAGTAACTTAGTCTCTACCGAGTTCAATAGTTGCTACCAAGTTCTAGGAACAATATTCCATTTGCACCAAGTAGTATCTACCAGATTGGTGATTATTAGTGTAAACTAAGCTTCATAGTGTTCATCAAATTTCTTAGTGCAAACCAAGTTCTCCAATACTTACTGAGTTTGAAACTTTAGCAATGTGAATCTAGTTTTGACCAAGCCATACAGTGTCAACTAAGTGATTCAATTTATAGAAATCTTGTAGTGATAGTGTTGACCAAGCTATGTGGTGTCAACCAAGTGATTTAGTTTATATGATGAGTTTTGTAGTGATCACTAAGTCACCAATGCAGACTGAGTTTAGAATACTTGGAAGTGATTAGTATGAATTGAGCTTCTAAGTATACCAAGTGCATGATGATGGCAAGCTTTGACAATGGTTGACACATATCAGAACCTCACTGAGTTTGTCTTTAAGACTTGAGTACTAGTAGTTGGGCTGACTTTGTGTATTTTGGTGAAACTTGTATTGTAGCTAACTTTGATGAATTGTAATTTGGATTAGTATATATGCAATGTATTGTATCACATCCAAAGAATGATATGGATGGAATATTTAAAAAAAAGGATATATAGAGCAGAAGTGTGAAGTAAAAGGCTTAAATTAGTTTAAGGAACAACAAAGACTTATCTATCACAACAAGGTGATCATTACACTCAAAGGAATCTCATTCAAAAAATTAGGGTTGCAGATCAGAGATCGGCCACTAGTTCATCCTAACAGGTGGAATAGTTAAATCCTTTCACAAGGTAGACTTAACAGTATTTTGTAAATCTCTTTATTGAGTGCATACTTCACTGTATGTTTGTAAATCCTTTTGCAAGGTGGATCTAGCAGTCTTCATTTCTCCTAATAGGGAAGATCACTAGAAATGATCGTTGAAAGCCTTAACAGGAAAACTTTATACTGCAATACTAAAACTTGTGGGTATCATCCCCACCCTGGTTTAACTTTCTATTTGGAAGGTTTCTGGGTCACCATATTATGTGTCAAAGTGTAATGAATGTTTTAATGCTTTCAGTTTTCATGCATGCAACTAGATCAAAATACAAATGAAGAATTAATCGATGAATTAAGATTAAGTTTTATTGCTTACTGATTCACCCCTCCCCTCTTAGTAATTTAGCCTATATTATATTTCCAACACATTTATGAGTGGATTTTTTCTAGATATAGTAATATTTTCATCCTCTTGATGATCAATATAGGTCTTCTTTTGTTACACATTGGGGAACCTTTTGTTGGGTAGTCATGCCTTTTGGGTTAAAGAATGTAGGTGCTACATATCCAATGTGATATAGAACTCATGTCTCATGATTACATTCATAAAGTCCTTGAAGACTATGTTATTGATATTCTTGCTAACTTCATTGAGCATCATGATCATGTTCCTATACTTAGAAATAAGGACTTATTATTGTCATAAATGTAAAATTACAAAATTACAATATACAAACCCACATGGGCACCTTCCTTACAATAGTCTGCAAGACAGAGCTATGACTATCACCCAGAACTACCCAAGATAACCTACGAGCCTTCTGTATATAGGTACTTTTGACTATATGGGAAGGTTCTAGATACTAAGCCCTAACCCTTAAGGCCAACCAACCTCATATTATATTATTCCATTACACTTTATTACATAGGATTGATTCAAGATAATTTAAAACTTATATTTTTTGATGGGTCCACTTTTGGAGACCATAATTAGCAAATTGTTGATCTAATGAGGTATTATAATCTCGTTTCAGAATTCTCAGCTAGAAATATACAATTGTTAATTGTGTAAACATCTAATAGTTGAGGTTTGACTCATTTTGGAGCTATTTAGGTCTTCATCGCTAGACTTGAAATTTGCATAGCCAATATTCATACCAAAAAACTACAATAACTATACTAATACATATGATATGGCAATGAAACTCATCTTGAAGATTGATATGTCTAAGATGAACCTCCACATATGAGATTAAAACAATCCAAGCACATAATATATACCAACTTACTAAAATTAGAAAGCTTCCATAAATAGAAATTTTTCACAGGAATAACCTTTATTGGAAACACAAAACTAGAAGACTTGAAGTAGAAATATTTTTGGGTGATGCAAGATTTCCTTTACATATAGGATGCTCCTACGTTAGACACCCAAGGTAATTTGAGAAGTGACCTAGTCCTATCTTAGGTTGTCAGAGGAAAACCTAGATGGTCAACCTCCTTCCCTACTAATCATGATGAATCCTCCACTAGCCTCACTTTCCATTTGACTAGATATTATTCATATGTTCTATTCCTTGTGCTTCTTCCCACACGACTATCTAATATGTCCTCATTCTCCTTTGTAGCTGAAGTAGATGTCAAAATACTCCATTACGCATCGAAAACCTCATCTCCATCTCCTCCTTCAAATTTTTTTGTCAAATCTAAAATGTTAAATACTGGTGAAATATTCACTTCAACAAGAAACTCTACTTCATAGGCATTTCTAGAACTATGTCTTTTTAGTATTTTGCATGGTCCAAAATTCTTCAATTTCAAATTATTATAAGTACCCACTATAAATCTCTCCTTCCTCAAATGAACCATGACTTCATCTCCAATCTAAAATTTCTAATAGCTCTTTTTCACATTTTCATTGGCCTTATATTGTGTATTCATCGATGTAATGTGCTTCCTCGCCTCCTCATGGATGTTCTTCAAATGTTAAACAAAATTTTCTACTTCAATACTACTTATCTCTCCTTTATCCAACTACCTCAATTCAAAAGCATTTTTGGGACTACTCCCATATACAATTTGAAATAGTGATTTAGCAATACTACTATTGAAATAATTATTGTACATAAATTTTGCATGTGGTAAAATCAAATACCAACCTTTAAGCTTGTGCCCAACCAAACATATAAGTAAATTCCCCAAACTTTAGATCACCAACTCTATTTTTCCATTGGTCTGTGGATGATGTGATGAACTAAAATTCAAATTTGTCTTTAATTTGTTCTACAATGTAAGCCATAAATACCCAACAAACTTGGTATCTGGGTCAAAAAATTTTCTCTTTGGTAGACCATGTAGTCTCACCACATCTTTGAAAAAAAACTCTTCCACATGAACAACATCACTAGTCTTCTTGCAAGGAATGAAATGTGTCATTTTAAAAAATATGTCAACCACCAAAAATATTGAATCATGCCCTCACTGTATCCTTAGTAAATACAAAACGAAATCCATGTTGACATCTTCCCATGGCTTCTTAGGTACATGTAATGGTTGGCATAACCCTATATTTTACTTATCTCCTTTCACCATCTGACATACCCTTCAACATTGCACAAATTTATTGACATCTTGTTGCAACTATGGCCAATAAAAGTTCTCAGCAACCAAGGCAATGATTTTATCTCTACCAAAGTGTCCAACCAATCCTCCACTATGCTTCTTGATGAGATTTTATCTCATAGAACTTTTGGGAATACCCAATTAACTTCCCTTGAAAAATATACCATCTTAGATTAAAAAATCCAACCACTTTGTCCTATCAAGTATAACAAGACATGTAGAAGCTTTCTAAGCTTCACCAATATCAAGATCCTCTAGATATAAATTCTTGAGTTCCTTGAACCCAACCACCTTAGTCTACATTTTTGTTAGCAAAAGTTGTCTTCTACCAAGAGCCTCAGTAGCTCTGTTAAACTTCCCACTCTTGTATTTCAAAAAAAATGTATAAATTTGTAAAAAATCAACCCACTTCAAATATCTTTGATAAAATTTTCCTTGACTATTCAAATATTGTAAAACTTGATGATCAAGATACAAAAAAACTCCTTAGAAAGAAGATAATGTCTCCATTTCTTCAATGTCTAAAATATAGCATAAAATTCATGATCACAAACATAATACTTTCTTTTGGAATTATTCAATTTTTCACTAAAATAAAAAACAAGTCTACCTTCTTGGCTAAAAATAACTTCTATTGTAGTACCACTAGCATCACAATATACTTGAAATACCTTATTAAAATCTAGAAGTGCTAAAACAAGCTTCTCTGTAAATTTTTTTTTCAATAGATTAAAACTCTTAATTTCTCTTACAGTTCACCTAAATTATAATTTCTTATTCACTCTCATTTTTTCAATCAAGGGTCCACAAATAGTGCTAAAACCTCTAATAATTTTTTTGTAAAAACTAGCTAGTCCATCAAAAGATCTTACCTCTGTTGAACTCCTGAGAGTAGGCCATTCAAGGGTAGCCTTCACTTTCTTAGGGTTCACTTTTAGACCATTTGGTGATACTACAAATCCCAAGTATACCAACTTATTCTTCAAAAAACTACACTTCAAATTTTTCATCAACTTTTTCTCCCTCAACTTATCAAACATCTTACAAATGTGCATCGAATGATCCTCTGATGTCTTACTAAATATGTAAATATCATCTTCGTAAACAATGAAAAAATTACCTAGAAACTACTTTAGTACCACATTCATGAGCCTCATGAAAGTGATTGGTGCATTGGTTAGCTCAAAAGACATAACTAACCACTCATACAACCCTTCCCTTATCTTGAAGGAAGTCTTCCACTCATCTCCTTCTTTGATGTGAATCTAATGGTGCCCACTCTTCATATCTATCTTTTTGAAATATACAACTCCACTCAAATAGTCCATAATATCATCCATCCATAGAAAGAAATATTTGTACTTGATTGTGATCTTGTTGATAGCTCCAGAATCTATAGACATCCTCCATTGTCCATTCTTTTGTGCTAATACTATGGGTACAACACATGGACTCAAACTCTCTCAAATCAGCCCCTTCCACAAAAACTCATCAACTTGTTTGTTCAAGTCTTCACTTTCTGATGGTGTCATTCTATGGGCTACCTTGTTTGGAAAAATGGCTCTTAAAATCAAGTCCATTTGGTGAATGATCTTCCTCACTGGTGGTAATCCATTAGGTACATTATTTGATATAATATATGGAAACTCCTTTAAAAAATCAGCAACTTCTACAAGTTCCTCCTCTACTTCTTCATTACCATCTTTTGGAATTATAGAAGAACACGTATGATCATGCCTCATACCCTCAAGAAATTTCTTTCCATAAACAAAACAAAGCTTAGAAGTACTACATAAATTTTCATATGTATCTTTCAATGACTTCATATTATGTTTCACTCCATCCCTTGTCTGAGTGTAGGTATCTACATGTCCATCATGTATGACATGCTTGTCAAACTATCACGACCTACCCAAAAAAATATGACATATGTCCATAGGTATGATATCACAAAACACCTCATCCTTATAGGTTCCAATCTATAACTTCAATAGGCACTACTCATTGACCATGACTTTGTGGTAATCTTTCACCCAAAAATACGATATGGATGTGGGTGTTTTTCCTCTTGAGCTTTAACTTCATGACAATCTTTTCTAACACCAAATTGTCAATACTTCCACTACCAATTATCACATCACAAAACTCATCTTCACATTTGTACCTTGTGTGAAATAAACTCCTTCTTTTATCATGTTTATTCTCGTGACTCAGAAAGACTCTTATGTTAACTAGGACCTCACATCTTTCAACATCTTTAAAATGTGAGGATTTTGAATCTTCATCAATATGGACAACTTTGGCCTGGCCTTTATTTCTTCTATCATGCCTACTTGGCAGGACACTCAAATACTCTATGCCCTTCTTCTCCACATTGAAAATAGTTTCCACGAAAACCTCCCCTTCAAGATCCTTTCTCTTTTCCCCTTCCTCTTTGGTCTCTATTATTCTAATCATGGAATGATTATTTCCACTCTAATGATAATTTCTTTTGATTACCATTTCTACCTCCATAATGTTGGAAATAATCAAGACTAACAAGGTTACTGAGAGGGGAGGGGTGAATTACTAACTCTAAAACTTTAATTCAATTCTGCATAATAATATTTTTACCATTCATCCATCTAATCTACTGTATGCATGAAAAGATAAACATTTGTAACACATGAACACACAGATTTGGTGACCTAGAAACCTTCCAATTAGAAAGTAAAATTGGGGTGGGGATGATGCCCACAAAACTTCAATACTGCAGTATAAAGTTGGCCGATTAAGGCTTACAATGATCACTTCTAATGATCTTCCCTGTTAGGAGCAAGTAGGATTGCTAGATCCACTTTGTTAAAGGATTTACAAACATACAATGAAGTATGCACTCTGTTACGAGATTTACAAAAGACTGTCAAGTCTACCTTGTTAAGGGATTTAGCAAACTGATTCACCTATTAGGATGAAGCAATGGATCTGGTTTACAACTGACTGCTGATAAGATCCTTTGTGCTCTGATCACCTGATGTGATGGATATATCTTTTTTGTATCAATGTTGACCTTGTTGTATTCCTCTATTCTTGCTAGTGATTCACTTTCCCTCTTCTCAAATTATTGCAACACAACACAACCAACGATATTCAACATCTCATAATTTCAAATGATATATACTATTCCAATATTTACACTGGCAAGGTTGGCCAAACACAAGTGAACAAGCATTACTGAGTCGGCCAGGTGGTAGAAAACTCGGGTTCCACAAACTGACTCGGTGACCTTCTGATACTTGGCATCCACTACAATAAATTGCATCATCATGCACTCAGTAAGAGTAGAGGCACGGTCCATACTAATCATTCTAAGTAGCTTGGAACTCAGTAACCATTGGTGACTCGATGAATATTGTGTCACTTGGTAAAAATTGAATCCATTGATAACCTTCTTCACTTGGTAAACACTAATTCCTTTGTTTACCTTGGTCACTCGGTAAACACTAAGTTCTTTGTTTACCTTGATCACTCGGTAAACACTAAGTTCTTCTGATGACTTGGTGAGCACTGACTGCTTGGGGAACACTATTCTGCTCGGTAACCACTAACTGCTTGGAGAACACTGTTCTTCTTGGTAACCACTATTTTGCATGGTAACCACTGTGAAATTGGTAAATACTGTTGAACTGCCCATATGCTTGGTTTCCAAAGGAATGCTCGGTATCAACTGTTTACCTGCAAAATTTATAAGGTAATCGTTGAATGCTCGATGTGAACTGTAGACTAGGTGATGAGCTCAATAAGCATTCAGAATTGAATAAGTGTTGTGACTAATGACAAATAAATCATAATTCCAACATATAAGACTATCCACCAGATCTTCCACCATGACCTCCACCATTTCTTTTGTTATCAAATTTTTTGTTCAAATTTTCCTTAACTCTGAGGGAAAATTGGTATGCCTCCCCAATATTGGTCATTTTAACTAGACTCAATTCCTCCTTAATGCTTGGCCTCAACCCATTAAGGTAACAAGGAACTTTCTCCTTATAAACTTATGAATGAATGGTTTTAATGAGATTTTAGTAGAGCTCTCAGTGTACTCTTTAAATATGTATTCTCGCTTGCTTCAAGCCTTGCATTTTTTTTATAGATTAAGCTCATAATCCATGGGAATGAATTGTCACTTCAATTTATCTATCATCTAATCCCATCTGGTGATTTTATCTTTTCCTCTCCTATTTCACTCCAATTAAATCTCCTTCCACTAGATCTTTGCATGACCCTTTAATTTGACCTTCACAAATTTGATCCTATCTAGATCTTCAATATCCTCATACTCAAAGTATTCATCTAATTCATTGATCTAATCAATCAATTCCTCTAGGTTAAGATTTCCCAAAAATGTGGGAACCTTAAACTTAGGTCTTTTTTCAAGCTTGGAAATGGCACTAAAAATATTTTATTCTTATAGGTTCAAAACTTCCTCTTTTCCCCAATGATTTTTTCCTTCTTCTTCTCTTTCATCCTTACTCTCATCTCTTATGACAAGATTCATCCCTCTACACATCTATTCTTGTAATGCTTACATTTTCCTCTAGAGGGCTTGAATGTCAGGTGTAACACCTCAGGCACCACACTCTCATCTTGGAGGCATTTTTACATTTTTATTAAAACCCTAGTGCAAACTACCCCACAATCGATGATTTGTCAATGCACTCAACTCAAACCACAGTCATGGTGTAAACTACCTCCTAGTTGATGATCTATTTGCATACTTAGGAACTCCCACTCTAATACCACTTGATGAAGGATACTCCCCTTAATACCACAACACACAACATAAAAATAGAGAACAATGCAAATTGAGAGAAAAAAATATGAGCTTCTTATTATCACCACAAATGCAGAATTACAAAATTACAATATGGAAACCCACATGGGCACCTTTCTTATAACAATCTATAGGACAAAGCTATGACTATCACCTAGAACTGCCCTAGATAACCTAAGGGCCTTCTTCATATAGTCACTTTTTACCACTTGGGAAGGTATTAAACACTAAGCCCTAACCCTTAAGGCCGACTAACTTCATACTATATTATTCCATTACATAGGATTGACTCAAGGCAACTTACAAATTACATTTTTAGATGGGTCCACTTTTGGAGACCATAACTAGCAAACTATTGACCCAATGGGTTATTATAACCCCATTTTAGAATCCTCAGCTAGGAATCTACAACTATTGATTACCCACATTTCTATTAGGTAAGGGTTTGCCTTGTTTCAGAGCCATTTAGGCCTTCATCGCTAGACCTAAAGTTTGGATAGCCAAAATTCATGCCAAAAATCTGCAATAACTGAACTGATACATATGATATGGAAATGAAACTCATATGAAACACTAATATGTCTAAGATGAGCCTCAACATAAGAGATTAGAATAATCTAGGCATATAATAACAACTTACTAAAATTAGCAAGCTCCCACAAATAACAACTCTACATAGGAATAGGCTTTAGTGGAAACACAAAATAGAAAAATAGGAAGTAGAAATATTTTTGGGTGATGGAGATTTCCCTTACACCCAGGATGCTCCTACATCAAATTTTCCATTACAACCTTGATCTTCTAGCTATTGCATATAATTCTTCTCTAGAAACTAGTTGCTTGAATTTACACATGGATGAATAATATTCTTGCTGGAATTCTTTAGAATAATTGGGGGGAGGGCGTGGGGGGATTGAATTAGTTATCCAAGGTCTAGATGTACAAATAAAAAATTCCATTGCTTAGTGAATCCATATCCATTAAAAAATTTCTTCATGCACGCATCCATTAGATTATGCAATCACTTAAACTTGTAGGTTACTGTCAAATCAACTTTGCAAAACTGTAAACACGAAACATAATAGATTCAATAACACATTTGCCACAATGATTTAACATGGAAACCCAATTTGGGAAAAACCACTAGTAACATGCTACTCATTCTCATTATTCTAAAGTTATACCTTGTGAAAGGCCAACCATGTTAAAGGTTACAATGGACACTGTTAAATGTGACTTGGTTAAAGGATTTAAATCACCTTTTTAGGAGTGAGCCTTGTTAGAATACTTTAGATCATTCACTTGGAAAGTCACCTAGTTAAAGGATTTACAAATGACTATTAGGTCAACCTTAATCTAAAGGATTTACCCTAGGTTGATGCAATGATTAGAGAGCAACATTAAGGCTTGATTTGATAACAACTTACAACTCCATTTTTAGATTACAGATCTTTGTTTTAGTCCTCCATTCTACTTGGCTTTCACACTCTTCAACTCTAATAGCTTGTTCACCTTGCAAGCATCCATACTCTTAAGCCTTCATGTTTTGTTTACCAATGCAGTCTCTTCTCTTAGGTTACTAAATGAAGAAATTCCTTAGACTCCTTGTCTTCCTTAGGTTCTCACACATGACAACCTTTTCTTCTGACCAATCATCTCTATAAATAAAGAATTAAGATATTTTTTTATTCATCTTTCTATCCATTTTAGGGTTAGGTCAAATTAAGTAGGATTCAATGAATCTACCCCTCATTTCATTTCATTCCCTTCTAGAAACTTTTCCTTCAATCCTCTTTGGATTCACCTCAAAATGGTTCACCATGGATTCTGTGCCATTGGCTCATCAATGTTATCTTCCATATGGTTC
The DNA here is from genome assembly GCA_028749045.1 of Cupressus sempervirens. Taxonomy (NCBI): domain Eukaryota; kingdom Viridiplantae; phylum Streptophyta; class Pinopsida; order Cupressales; family Cupressaceae; genus Cupressus; species Cupressus sempervirens. The sequence goes on along the minus strand of CM053784.1, from coordinate 739,766,349 downwards.
ATGCAATCCAAGAAATTAAAATTTTCAACTCAAATTCATCAAAATATTTGTTCTTACTCATAATGATGACACTTGACATTAACTGGCTTTTGATGCTCTGCACATACTGTGTTGCTTGACATCCTTTATTAAATCTCTCAGCAAAAACTAAAATTTACTAGTGCTTGGCATCAAATAAACTTTACTTGGCTTACAATGTTTCACTCAGCTTACACTAAAATTGAGCTTTCTCAGCTCCAACTAATTTTTTTGCTCAGCTTGCACTAACTTTTCTTGACATTCACTATGTAAAATGTTAAGCTTGGTAGACAAACTTCATTTAACTTGTTCTTCTAAACTTAATCAATGTAACCAACCTTTGCAACCTTAAGTAGATTATCAATGCACTATAATATCATTGTTTTAACTAATTCTTATACCCCTTTTCATATCATAACTCAAGCTTTCCTCTAGGTGCTATTGTTACCTTATTTGATCAAATCCTCTTCACCAATCAAATAAATGATAGTATGTAAATCATATAAAAAAATTTCATACCAAAAATTAGCAGGTTTGACATCACTCAAAAAAAATGATTGAAACACATTTATCACACTTGTATTAATCTATTTTCAAAAATCTCCATCTTTCGCATTGATGGAAAACCAAACTGACTAGACTTAATCAGTAAGACCAACATAATTTCAAAAAGAAAATAATTCCTTGTATTGAAATCTCTTTTTCTATTAGCAACTTCCATATTCTAAATAGGTTACAAAAAAAAATTATTATGATCAACAAACAATCAATCAACTCATCCTTATTCTTCCTTTTGATTACTTCTTATATCTCCCTCAATATTTTCTCCCTCTTACTAGGTAGATGTAATCATTAGGTAGACTTTCTTCCTCAGCACACTTTAACTCTTGGTACACTTTCTCCCTCTTTGAATTTAATGCCAAAGATTTGTCATCTTTATATGTAGATATGAATATTTTTAGTTTCTCCCTCTATCACCTTGCTTGTGACTAATTTATAGCTCTAGCTCTTTGATTACTTTAGGTAGCTCCTAAAGTAAGATCCACTACATCAATGTGTAACATATGTCAATCAACTTTTTTGATGTAGGGAACTCCTCATTCTTCTTAGATAGCCTTTGATAGTGGTATCACCCCTAGTTTACCTCTTAGATACTCATGAGCATCCTTAGGTAATGATTTTGTAAAGATATCAACTATTTTCTCTTTTGTGTTAACATATTCTATCTTCACCTCTTTATCCTAAACTAATTCACTCAAGTAATGATACTTCATTACAATGTGCTTAGTCTTTGTATGCATCATAGGATTCTTTGATATATTTATAACTCTTGTATTATCATAGTAAAGTATCATTGGTTCAATGATTTCTTCCTTCATACCTTTGAGTAGTTGTTCGATCCATACAATGTTTGTACAATTTACTATAGCAATAACATATTCAGCTTCAATAGTAGATTAAGAAATATAATTTTTTTCTTGCTAGTCCATGTCACCAACCTTTTTCCTAAGAAAAATGCTCCTCTATTGGTGCTTTTTTTGTCATCAGTATTTCCAACCCAATCAACATTCATATAGGCTCTCAATTCAAATTTCTCATTTTTCTTGTAGTATAGACCATACTCCTCTGTTCCTTTTAGATATCTCATTATTCTCTTAATAGTCATCAAGTGATTCTTCGTGGGATTAGTAAATAATCTTGCAACTATCCCTATAGATAATGCAATATCAAGTTTTTTGTGGACTACATATTGTAATTTTTCAATCATAGACCTATATAATGTTTGATTCACCTTAGCTGAATCATCATTCTTTGACAATTTATGTCCTATCACCATAGGTGTACTTACTAGCTTGGAATCCTCCAATCTAAAAGTTTTCAGTATCTCCTTAACATACTTTGACTGAGTAAAGTATATACCATATTTCATCTGATGTACTTGCAAACCCACAAAGAACTTGATTTCTCCAAACATAGACATCTCAAATTCTTTCTTCAATTCATTTGCAAAATCATTACATAAAGTATCTTGATGTCTAAATATGATATCAACAAAAAATTTAGATAACAAAATACCTTTTTCTTTCTCTATCTTCAAGTATAGATTGTTGTTATCATCAATCCTTTCAAATCCCATCTTCACAAGATAATTGTAAAGCCTCTTATACCATGCCCTTGGTGCTTGCTTCAAACCATATAAAGCTTTGTGTAGTCTACATACCATGTTTTTGTTGTTAGCATCAACAAATCCTTCTAGTTTTTCTATATAAACCTCTTCCTCTAATATGCCATTTAGAAATGTAGAATTAACATCCATTTGATAAACCATAAAACCTTTGTATGTAGAGTAAGCAAGCATAGTTCTTACTCCTTCTAGTCTTGCAACTAGGGTGAATGTCTATCCATAATCAATCCCTTCTTCCTATGTATATCCTTTACAAACTAATATTTCCTTGTTCCTTGTGACTTCACCATTTTCATCTAACTTGTTTTTGTATACCCACTTGGTACTGTAGACATCTAAATCTAATTACACAAATAGGTAATCATATTTAGTCATCTCCTAGGACATAACTGATTAAATATTTATTATTTAATTAATTAATCATCATCCCCTAATTAATTAATTAATTAAATTAACTATAGTCAAATTGATAAAATAAAATAATAACCCAAAATCAATTTATTAATTAAATCTCTATTCCTCTATTAAATTAAATAAATCCTCTAACCTATTTAATTTAATTCTACATCCCCCATTTTATTAAATAAATCATTTAATAAATCATTCCTAACCCCTAAAACATCCCTAAACCCTACCTTTACCCCTAATCCAACCCATCCACCCATGCTAACCTCACTTAGCCACCTAACTAACCCATCCCATCAAAACTAAGCCACTTTCCCCCTAAGCCCCTCTCTAAACTAAGTCTAAACCCCCTCCTAAACATGTGCACAACTTTAAGCAGGGTTAAGATCTACTAACCCAAATCAAAGTCAAAAATTCTCTCTTATCCTCTTCCATCCCTATCCAAGAGCATTAATGGCTCTTACATGCCATTAATACCTCTTACATCCCTCTTACACACTCCTCCCTCCTCATCACTCCCTTTGACCGACCATCTTGCCCATCCTCTCACACTTATCTTCCTTGTGACAAGTGTCACTCCCTGGTTAGGTACAAAGAAGCACAATCCATGTGCTCTCCTCTCCTTTCATCCTAACCCTCCCTCATCCTTTCTCTATCCTCACATCCTAATCCTCCATCTGATCACCCCTTAGCCTATAAATGAAACCCTCTCCGTTCACAAATATCATTCACTTCCAAGCTAAAGTTATGTTATTTTGAGAGATTAAAAACTATCAAATACCATTATAATGGCAAAATACATCCACACTTACATTTTGAGCCTATCCCCCATTTGAGGTTGAGCAACATTTGATCACACATCACATCTTTTGGACACATCTACACATCAAAGGGAAGTTTGCTTAGTTTAAGAGGTTTGCACATTCTTAGGCTACTTTGGTATTTTAATTCTCTTTTATCCAATCATATATGTAAGTTAAATCTATTTTTTTGAATGCTTTGGTTATTTATTGTATTCCTTTAAGTACTATTTTTATAGACATATAGGTACCAATCACATTTTTGTCTTCTAGCCTAGGAACTAGAGACCATGTCTTATTTTTCTCAATTTTTTCAATCTCTTCTTCCATGGCTTTACTCCAAGCAAAATTTTATAAGGCATCTTTCACTATTTTAGGTTCTTCCATGCTCAACAAACATCTATCATTTATCATCTTGTTCCTTATCATTGGTATAGCATCTTTATCTCCAATGATTTGTGTAGCAGGATGATGTCTCTTGACATACTAAGACAATCTTAGTTCAACTCTAGCTTCTACATTTGATCTCTCAACTTCTAAATCACTATGTACATCTTTGTTAGGTAGCTCAACATCTCTTTTATGTAAACTAATCTCAGAATCAGAATGTGCCTCAAATTCATTCTGTAACTCGACAACAAAATGTAGCTCAATTCTTGAATGCAACTCGACATTCATAATATGTGACTCAAGAGTCACTAAAGCTTGTTGTTAGTTTGCAACTTGATTTACATCTTCATCAACATACATACCTTCTATATATTCATCAAATTTCACATTTTCACTTTCCACAAATTTGTTAGTGTTAGTATTTAAACACTTATAAGCTTTACTTCTTGTGGAATAATCAAGAAATATACCTTCAATTTTTGCATCTAGTTTACTATTCCTAAAATCTTTGAGAATATAACACTTGCTTCCAAATACTTTAAAATATTTTACATTGGGTGAGTATCCCTACCATAGTTTAAAAGATGTTGAATGAGTACCTTTCTTGACTTGTACATGGTTCAAGGTATAAACAATTGTATTTACAAATTCCCTCTAATATTTCAAAGCAACATTTTTCTCCATCATGATTGTCCTAGCATAGTCCATTACAGATCTATTCCTCCTTTCAACAATTCCATTTTGTGTAGGAGCAGATGTCTATCTTTTGATTCCTCTATCGTTATAAAAACAACTCAAACTCATTTGATGTAAATTCTCCTCTGTCAGATCTCAAAAAATTTAGACTTTAGCTATTTCCTTATGAAGTCTTGCTAAGTACCACTTAAACATTTGGAAAGCATCATATTTTTGTTTCAAAAATATAATTGTCATCATTCTAGAATAATCATCAACAAGCAACATAATGTACTTATCTCCTTTGTAGCTTTTCATTTCAATTAGTCCATGCAAGTCAATATGAACAATCTCTAATATTCCTTGAGAGGTATGAGTCTTACTCTTAAAACTTGATGTTGTCATTTTGCCTAACTGACATTGTTTGCAAATTATATTGTCAGGCTTCTTCAACTTATCAAATCTCTTACTCTTTTCATGTTATTGATACTAACCAACTTATCAAAATTAACATGACATAACCTCTTGTGCCATAGCCACACATCATCAAATTCTACAACTAAACAAATAGCATCCTCTATATCGAGGTAGAATAGATTACCTCTAGTTTGATCACCTTTTTCCAATCAATTTTCAATCAATATCATATATCTTAGCAATCTTTTTTTCAATCTCAACCTTACATACTGAATTATTCAGTTGTGATACACCCAACAAATTACAATTAAATACTTCAACATAGTAAGCATTGTCACATAAAATATTTTTGTGAGCTTGATAGAAACTTTTCCTTTTATCAGACATGGTGCATGATATCAAACCTTACACTATTTCCATCATAATAATTCATGGTAATGAACTTACTTTTATCTCCATTCATGTGATGTGAACACTCAATGATCCATCTATCATTCTTGGTCACATATGACACTAGTGTAGTTTCCTTATCTTCATCACATTCATCCTTCATTGCAACATACACCACTTCATCATCATGATCGTCATTTCCATCTTTTTTTTCCTCTTCAGAAATGTAGCAAGACTTCTTTCCTTTGTCTTTGTAATCTTTATTGTCTTCATCTCTTCTACTTTTGTATTTGTCACCACCTTTGTAATTTTTCTTCTTTGGAAATCTAGCAGCAATATGACCAACCTCATTGCAATTGAAATAGATGATAGGCAACTTTCCCTTACCTCTATGAAATATCCTTTCTAATAGTGCTTCAAGGTTATCTACATCTTCCTCATCTGTTTCACTATTATTGGACACATATTTTGTCTTCTTTTTCTTCTTCTTATTAGTATTATTATTAGGTTCCTTCAATGTCACGTTAGCTTTGAAAGAAAATTCAACATCAATAGTTTTGTAATTATCAAAATTAGATAGCTCAAGACCAATGAGCCTACCTACCATACCTTCAAGAGTCAAATTATTCTTTGGGATACATCTCAGCTCTTGTATTGTAGAAACTTTAATAGCATAGATGGGTAGAAGTGTTCTCAAGACTTTTCTTATTACAATATCATCATCTATTGTACCAATAGCTCCTCTTATTGCATTAACATCATCTTTTATCCTAGAGTAATATTGAACAATATTCTCACCTTCTTGCATTCTCATATCATTGAACTTACCTTTGAGAATTTTAGATTTGGATCTTAGAACATTCTTGTCACCTCCATAGATAGTGTGTAGAGCATCCCACATTTTCTTTTTAGTAACAAGACCTTTAATATCATCAAGCTCGACATATCTTAGGATAGAAGCAATCTCCAACATTTCCTAGTTGTGTTCTTTCTTCTTTTTCAGATCTTCAGTAGTTAGGGTTCCAACAGGATCAACATACTCAACAAATGTGGTAGATTGTGCATGATTTTCAAGACCTCCTAGGTGTATCTTCATCAAACTTTTCCATGCAAAAAATTTATCTCTATTAAGCTTGGGTACTTCTCTTTTGGACATCTTGATCTTTTTGCTTCTAGTACCTTCAAACTAGTCCTCTTAAGCAAATGACTCTGATACCAATTGTTGGAAGTCTTTAGAATACCTGAGAGGAGGGGTGAATTAGTTATCCAAGGTCCAGATGTACAAATAGAACTTTTCATAGCTTAGTGAACTCATATCCATAAAACATTTTCTTCATGCATGCATCCATTAGATTATGCAATCACTTAAACTTGTAGGTTACTGTCAAATCAACTTTGCAGAAATGTAAACATGAAACATAATAGATTCAATAACAAATTTGACACAATTATTTAAGATGAAAACCTAATTTGAGAAAAGCCACTAGTAACATGCTACTCATTCACACTCTTATAAAGTGATGCCCTGTGAAAGGCCAACCCTATTAAAGGTTATAATGGACACTGTTAAATGTGACTTGGTTAAAGGATTTCAATCACCTTGTTAGGAGTGAGCCTTGTCAGAGGAATTTAGATCATTCCCTTGGAATGTCACCTGGTTAAAAGATTTACAAATGATTGCTAGGTCAACATTAATCCAAAGGATTTACCCTAGATTTATACAATGATTAGAGAGTAACAAAAAGGCTTGATCTAATAACTTAAAACTCCATTTGCAAATTATAGATCTCTATTTCAGTCATCCATTATGCTTGGCTTTCACACTCTTCAACTCTGATAGCTTTTTCACCCTTCAAGCATCCATACTCTTAAGCCTTCATGCTTTGTTTACCAATACAGTCTCTTCTCTTAGGTCACTAAATGAAGCAATTCCCTAGACTCATTATCTTACTTAGGTTCTCACACATGAAAACCTTTGCTTCTAACCAGTCATCTTTATAAATAGAGAATTAAGATCTTTTTCCATTCATCCTCCATCGTCCATTTTAGGTTTAGGTTAGATTAGGTAGGATTCAATGAATCTACCCCTCATTTCATTTCATTCCCTTCTAGAAATATCTCCTTCAATCCTCTTTGAATTTTCCTCAAAATGGTTCGCCATAAATTCGGTGCCATCAACTCATTAACCTTATCTTCCGCATGGTTCACACAATCCAAGAAATCAAACTTGCCAGTTTAGATTCAATGAATTCTTGATCTTACACACAATGTTGAGACTCAACCTTAACTGGCTTCTAATGCTCAGCACATACTACATTTCTTGACATCCTCGATTAAATCACTCAACATGAACTAAATTTTACCGGTACTTGGCATTAACTAAACTTTACATGGTTTACATTGTTTCACTCAACTTACATTTAAATTGACTTTTCTTGGCTCCAACAGATTTTTTGCTTAGCTTGCACTAACTTTTCTCAACACCCACTGTGTAGAATGTTAAGCTTGGTAAAAAAACTTCATTTAACTTGTTCTTCTAAAGTTAATCAATGTAACCAACATTTTCAACCTTAAATATATTATTAATGTAGTATAATTTCACCGTCTTAACTGATTCTTGTACTTCTTTTCATATCATAACTCAAACTTTCCTTTAGGTGCTATTGTTACCTCATTTGATCAAATCCTCTTCATCAATCAAATAAATGATAGTACTTAAATCATATAAGAAATTTCCTTACCAAAAATCAGCAGGTTTGACATCAACGAAAAATAATGACTGAATCACATTTATCATACTTGCATCAATCTATTTTCAATAATTCTCCCATTTTTTACTGCTTGAAGATAACACCTTCCTTGAATCAAGAACAAGGAATACTTGTAATAGGATTCAAAAGTTAGCCTATTAATATATCATTCATATATTAAAAAACCAATTTTTCTTGGAAAAACTCATGACAATCAGTTTTGTTTACATGCAGTGTTGTCTATAGAGACGCATCATTGTCTTCACTATTTTGTCATCTTTGGACTGTCGTCATTGAATTTTGGAATCTCTAAACTATTTTCATCAATTTTTGGCATCTTCAAACTATCAACATCAAGTTTTTGTGTCTCTAAACTATCGTCATTGAGTTTTGGCATCTTCAAACTGTCATCTCCATTTTTTGTCATTGCCAAACTATTGTACCTATGTAATGGTGTCCGCGCCTATAAATTATCATCTCTAACATTTGTTCTATCATCTCTACCCAAGATCTAGTGTCTCCATTTTGGTCTATTGTATCTAGCATCTATATTGTCATCTCCACTTAACTGTCATCTCCACAGGTTTCATGGTAACCTCTATTGTGACATTCATGTTTTTCCAACATATCTGAGTTTCATCATCTCTATTGTTCTATTGTCCCTACTATTTGGTAGCCTCTACATTTTTTTTGTTGATGATTATGAGTTTTGACATCTATGCCTATTAGGTGTCATTTGAATTTTTCAATAAAGCATAATAAATAAATAAATCTAAGCATTTTTATGCCTATAAAAAAGAACAAAAAAAGTTAATTTTTTTGTTTCCCATAGTTAAGCTTTCATTTTAGAGATTTTTGGGTGATTAATCAACTTGATTTTTTTTTGCAGCATTATAGATTGGAGCATCTTGGAAGCCTAACTAACCATATTTTTTGTAGGTTTTTCTTAGAATGAACTTAAATGTTTAAATTTTTTTCTTTGAATACATGTTGCTAAAATCAATCTCAAATGCCATGGACTAAAATATAATGTTTTCATTGGAATGCATGATAAAAACACTCTTGAATGCCTTAAGGGATTTGAAATCTTTCATTGGAATGCATGACCAAACATACTCTTGAATGTTAAAGGTTCAAAAGAATGAATGTGATAAACATTTGATTTTGGGTATTAAAGAACATTACAAACCAACACACTTCAACTTTGGTGCTTAGAATGAACTTCATTCAATCTTGAATTCTCTAAACATAAACTTGTTCTTATTCCTTCCTTTTCAAAGCTTTCACAATTGATTTTCATTTTTTGACTCAATTTACTTTTGTTGACCATCGTTGTGAAGTTGGAAATGAACAAATTGAATGCTAAGATCATGTGTGTCTTCAAAAACTAGTTTTTTAGGATACACTAAAGCATCCAAATAGAAATGAATCAATTGCCTTGCATGTTTTGAGATTGTTCCTTCTAGCACATCTTGGTCTTCTCTATTTTCTACAACTTAAGACTTTAAAGTACACAATGCATGTACCAAAAATTGTTAGCAAGATCATCTGCAACAACCTAGGAGTGCTTCTAGCAAGTTCATCCACCTCTGAATAGTGTATCCCCTTTAGTGAGAAGCTCAAATTGGTAAAAATCTTGCTGATATATAAATGAGGGGAAAGGTAGACTTTCTTTCTCTATCACTCAAGTTTTGGTTGTGTGTTTCTGGGGGTAGCCTGAGGTGGGAAAACTTTCCCATGATTTCAGCATGTCCAAAATAGATCCTTAAGTGGATCACATACATAACAACCATTTGGCAAGACTCCACAGACCTATTTACAACCCTATTTTAGTCATCATGATTTTTTTCATGGTATGTTAATTCATGATGCAAGGGAAACATAATCTCCCAAGATTACTTACCATTGTGCTCCCCTGGTAGAGGCATAAGGATACTTGGGTTTCATCTCCAACAATCATTATTCTCGTAGAAGGGGGACTTCTATTTGTCAAGCCTTGAAGATTCCTTGATGTGTATCATTTGTTGATCAACTCTTGTATCAGCTCACCTCTTTGATTAGAGGGACATATTGCACTAGAATCAGGAGACATCAAGTTGTGGGCCATTAAATAGCATAGTCACTACCGATAAAGTCCCACAACTATGAGAAAATCTCCTAGAGTTATCTCATGTTAGACCAAACCAAGACAAAATTTAAAAAGGCTAAACTTCCACAAATACTAGTTTACAAGGAAATAGAAGTAGAACACAAGAAGTATACCCCCAACCCAAGGATCACTCAACTAGACCAATTTGAGATAGACAGTGTGAATGTTGCATGACAAACTGAGTGGGATTACAAAATTCAAAAGCTAACTCTCTGACGAGGTGTCAACCATAGCCTTATCAATAAATCTAGTGTTACTTACTGTGATTAGGTCCTTCTTTTTCCACACACTTATGCACTTATCTCCTCATAGGCTTAGACATTCACATAGTTCCACCATCCCATTTAAGCATTTAATAGAATCATCTCCTCCCCTTTTGTCATCAACCTAAGGTTTTTCAAGAATCCTCCAAATTAAGCATCATTAAGCCTTAGTATCCTCCATTAGTCACTCCACATTTAGAAATATTTAGCATCACTTCATTAAGCATTATTTCCCTCAAGAAATCTCCATCCATCTCACCATAATAGTTATCCTTAAACTAATCATTTTTTAGGATAAACTATCATTTGTGTCCCACATCACCTTAAGAAAAAGGTTGGGCTACACACTTGATCCCCATTTGTCTTCCAAAAGGTCATAAGGTTACCTTAGGGTTTGATATCACCATCACATTTTCAAGATCACACTTAAGGGAAACATAATCTCCTTCACTTAGTACCATATCATTTAGGCTTCCTAGATATCACTAAAAACATTTTCACTCATCCTCCTTTGCATCTTAGGAAATCCCTCCACTCTAGTCACACCTAGATGAATCATCTCTTCACATACACTTATCATCATCCTTTTGCATTCCATCCTTAGGAAAATCAGCTTTTCATGCCACCTACCACACATTTCAGTAAGAATAAATGGAAATAGAAGGACATGGATCCCAGTCTTAGTAGTAACACTGCCATACCCCATAGTTTCCATTACACCACTAGATCCACCACCACAAAATTTTGAGGAAATGAGTTCTTCAATAGATACCGATGCTTTCATGAACCAACCTAGACACACAACCATTGTTAATTCCATCATAGATAGAAATAGGGAGACTATCATGGAAAAATTCTTAAGAGACAATGTTGGCACCTTTGATTTTGGATGACCATCATCTCCCAAAACTACAAATCCTACACATCCTCTATCTGGATGGAAACCACCATCTACAAGGTCATTTGTTCCTCATGATCCTTTCTTTTCACCAAGTAGTGGGTACCAACCAACATGAGAAGAACTAGTAGACCTGAATATCCCCTCAACCCAAGTCACTACTCCTATTCTACAAAACACTTAGCCCATCCTCACTCAACCCCTAGTTCATACTACATCCCAACAAGCCACAAGTGTATCATCTACATCTACTTCCACCACCCATATACCTATTTTGCAATACACTCCTTTTTCACTTGGTAACACTGCATTTTCTGTTCCATCTCAAAATACATCCAATCCATTTACTAGTACCATAAACATCTAACCTAGATCCCAATACACTACAAGAATGCCTCTATTGGGATCGAATAGTTCATCTTCCATCCCCCCCAACATCAGTATCAATCCATCTATTGCTAGCCAAATTACTTTGGCCTCATTCCCTTCAAGAACTTGGAGTTTTGGTATGAAACGAGGGCCTACCACTAGCATCCCCTTCAGCACTGCATCCATGCCCATACCTCAGTCACATTCATCTCTTCCTCCTCAAGTCTATTCATTACCATGAATTATTGACTACTTTTCCATGCCACCCTTAGGCAATAGCCAAATCCCCCCTCCATCACAATACCTAGTTGTAAACACTCTTCCTCACATCAACTACCTGGCACCTGTTAATACTTAGTTACTTTCTCAAGTAGGAGCACAACCAACATATATTGGGATACACTCCCAAAGCATGGCCTAGGTCTTACCTACACTACCATCTTTTCAACCACAATCATCACACCCTAGTAGTATGCCAAGGTATCCCAACAAAATTATCTAGTAGGGCAAAAACCTCATATCTATGTTCCCCAACAACAATCTACCCAATAGATGTAGCAGTATGCCCAAACTACACTCCAACAACCCATAACAACCATCCCAATAGTAGTGCAACCTATTTTTTAGGCACCACCATATGGCAGTAACATCTACTACATATCCTACACCGGGGGCACCCATTACCCCTTCTATAAAATCTGAATGGGAAGAGATGAAAAATTCTCTCAAAGCCCTCAAGGATGGGATAGACTCAAAAACTTTCAAGTTCAAAAATGACCCATTTGACAAAACTATCATGATGACACCATTTCCTAAAAATTTTGAGATCCCCAAGTTTGATGAATTTAGAGTGAAAAGTGACCCAATCACCCACATAAAGGAATTATATATGCACTACCAAGAAGTGGCCTATAATGATGTTTTCCTCATGTGACTTTTTCCAAAAAGCTTAGGAGACCTTACCCTTGAATGGTTCTATCGTATACCCCAAGGTACCATTAAGACCTTTGCTAATATTTCTAAAGCCTTTGTGGCTCAATATGATTATCTGGTTGAGACTGAGTTATCTATAGTGGACCTAGTGCATACAAAGTAAAAGGGAGGAGAAAGCCTTGTAGAATACTTACAACATTGGCAAACCCTCACAACTAGGATCTCATGCACCATCCTTGAACATCACCTTGTCAAAATGTTCATTAACAATGCACATCCTAGTCTTTCCCATCAAATGGTTATGAACTATTTACAAATATATAAAGACATTAAATAAAAAGGGATGGGACTCGAGCAAGGGCTCATCAAGGATGGTATCATCAAAATTTTCAAAGAAAACACCCAAGGCCAAGGTCCAAGCAATGACACACCTTACTATTGGAATAAAAATAAGAACATAGTTACTAATGGCATCACCAACACTTGACATGTTCATTTCATCTTGGTAGCACCTGACATCCCACCATGTTTTGTCAATAACAATCATACTAGCAATAACCACCAATATATCAGTAGTCGCCTATGCAAAAAAATCAACACAATGTCCAAATACCTAGCCATCAAAATCAAACTAATGCTATCACACTTTTGGCTAGACCTAAACCACATTTTTAGAGACAACCTTGTGTATACACCCCATTGGGGAAGCTCCTCGATGCAATATTTCAAAAACTAGCCAAGGATAATCTTATTCAACATCTACAAACACAACCCTTGGAACCATATTAGTCTAGGACATTCTGGCATAAGAATAATGAGTTTTGCAAATTCTATCATGTCAAAGGACATACCACCCTCAAATGCATGCAACTCAAGGACTATGTCCAAGACCTTATTGATTAGAAAGAGATCACAATGGGGGCACCAGCCTCACCAAATGCAGGATTACCAATATACCAAAATGATTTTCCTCCCCATAACACAAACACAGGTAAACCACCTACAAACACTCCTATCAACAAACCCAACAATGCTTAAAACAAACAAGGAGATAACTAAGATAAGTCTCAAAACTACACCTTAGCATACTTAGACTATCAAAACTTTATCAAATGCATGTCATAGGTTGAGCCCTCTATCAATGCTATAAATATCAAAGGCCCATATGCCCAATGTGAAATTACTACTCGACGAGCTTGAATCAAGATAGCTAGTCCATCTGTATCTACACCATCAAGACCACCTCCATCGAGATCACCTTCATTAGGATTGCCCCCATTAGGATCACAATATAATATCTTAGAACACCTTGGAAATATGCCAGCCTAGATTTCCATTCTAGATCTCTTACAAACAAGCCCACTTGATCAAGAGATCCTTTACAGTACTCTCCATGAGTCATGCATCCCCAATGACATAAATGCCACTAAGTTATTCAACTTGGTCTAACACCTTTTTGCATCATATGCTCTATCATTCAAAGCCTTTAACATCCTAGTACTTGAACTTGATCATATACTTCCACTTCACATCATTGTCATGGTTTCTAACTTTTTGATCAAACGAGTCATGATAGATAATGGATTGGCTCTAAATATATGTACTTTAAAATTCATCAAACAAGTAGGATACACTAAGGTAGATATCCTTAATGAGGTCATTACCATTAAAGCATATGATAACTTGGAGCACACCACTGAAGGAACCATCTTGCTACCTCTCAGAGTTAGCCCAACCACTCAAGAAATAGTTTTTCATGAAGTTTATCTTAACCTTCCATGCAACATCCTCCTTGGCTAACCATGGAATCACACCATGAAAGTCATACCATCAACATATCGTCAGTGCATCAAGTTTCTACATAATGGCACTAAGATAACCATCCATGTAGATATTGAACCCTTTTCTTATTGTAATGTAGTCAAACCTTCATACACCAACCATTGTCATGGAATCCAGATTAGCCACACCATAGCTAGTTCCTCTGGAACCTACCTCAATCTAGATACCATTTTAGCTTCTACCCTTTCCATAGTTAAGATCAACTACCAAGATTGTGGAGAGTATAGTCTCACAAATGCCTTTTTTTTTGGTGCTTTACCACTTGATCCACATACTCAAGGGTTCTTGACACATTAGGGACCAAGGCCAGATACAACCCCTCAACTCAGGCAACTAGGCCATACCACATTTATTACCAAAGCATCCTCAATGGAGAGGAAACTATTCTAGACATTAGTACATGGCTATACAAAGAGCCACCTCCAAAAAGTGAAGAACTTCTTGACCACCTTAAACAAAAATACCCATGGTCACATTGCATTGCTACTGATCAATGGGATTATTGAGGCAGTGGTCTAGGTCATTTGGAGTTAGGCATTAAATAGCCTATAGAAGCATACAAAGAAAAGAAAAAGAAAGGCTTAGGCTATGGACTTCCTATCACTAGAGGCATCATGAAAGAAGGCCATGCCTTCACAAACATCCAAAATAGTCATGATGAGGTTGAAAACATTCCTAAGGAAGTAGAAAAAAAAGCCTATGACAATATCTTCCTTGATGAAATTGTCCTGGGAGCTTCTATACTCTACCAATTATCCCTAAACCTCATAAACTTACCACTCACTCACCCCAAACTCATTGATTGGGACCAACCAAGTGTTCTCCATGTTGAAAAATTATCTACAAAGTATGCACTCCTTAAATTCATGTGGGTAGAAACACCACATAAATGATCACCACCACCATTAGCATATGTCTACAAACTAGATCCATCAAGTTACTTTGGGGAGGAGGAAATCTCTAGTCACAAAATTGAACTGAAAAATGAAACAAAAAAGAAAAAAAGCAAAGCAAAGCAATCTTATAGTGAAAACTCCTTTAGAGCACCATTAGATGACCCAAAAAATGGAAAGAAAATAAAGGATGCATCTAATGATGAATCTTGGAGGCACCCAAAGATGGAGATATCATCCTCCCCCCACAAGATCATAGGCCCACCATATTGTTAGTCTTGACAAAGGAAACTAGACCGGTCAATATCAATCTTACCAAAGTATGAAAGGTCACATACATTGTGGCATCTCTACCACTCAAACAAGTGAAACTCCTCATCGAAGTCCTCTATGAAAATGTTGGTCACCTTGCATGGTCCTATCAAGACATGTTAGGGCTGGACCCAAAGCTAGTAGTACACCATTTATCCGAGGATCCAAAGGCTAAGCCCATCAAGAAAATGCTCTGAAAGATGCACCCCAAAGTTGCTTTACTGGTGAAAGCAAAGTTCAAAAAAATTGCTAGAGGCAAAGATCATTCACCTGAGGGACTATTCTGAGTGGATCTCCAACATGGTACCCATACCCATCACAAAGCCCTCTAGTGATATTAGGATTTGCACAGACTTCAAAGATCTCAACAAGGCTATCTTGAAGGATGATTTCCCATTACCAAACATAGACATGATTGTTGATCTCATTGTAGGCCATGAGCTATTGTCACTCATGGATGGTTTCTCAGGATACAATCAAATTCAAATAGCAAAGGTAGACCAACATAAGATAGCATTTACCACCCCTCGAGGGACATTTTGTTATAACATGATGCCATTTAGATTAAAGAATGCCAGGGCAACATATCAGTGCACCATGATGGTCATCTTCCATGACCTAATCCATAAAACTCTGTAGGATTATGTGGATGATATTTTAGTGAAATCTCTTAATTCCCTTGATCACTTATCTCATCTCTAAGAAGTGTTTGATCAATTTTCCAAATATCATCTCATGCTCAATCCTAAGAAATGCATCTTCGGCATTACCTCAGGAAAGCTCCTAGGATTTATTGTATCATAGTGTGGTATTGAGATCAATCCTAAAAAGGTCAAGGCCATCATGGATATGGCTCCTCCTAAGAAACTCAAATAGCTTCACTCTTTTTAGGGGAAACAACAATTAGTCAGATGATTCATCTCCTAGCTCGCTGATAAGTGCCGACCATTCACACATTTACTCAGAAAGGATCAAAAATTTAGGTGGGACCCCATTTGCTAACCCAACTTTGAACTAATCAAGAAATACTTTGCTAATTCACCTATATTGGTTCCTCTAGTTGTAGATCATCCTCTCATTTTATACATCATAGCTACCCCAACAACACTAGATGCTCTTCTCGCACAATTGATGATACAGGCAAGGAAAGGGCTATTTACTACATCATTTGTGCTCTAGTTAGATATGAGCTCAATTAAACACCAATGGAAAAGTCTTTCTTAGCATTAGTATTTTCTACTCAGAAGTTGTGTCATTATATATTAAGCCACATTGTGCAACTTATATCCAAAATTGAACCTTTAAAATATATGTTCTAATGTATAGTGCTGACAGGGTGCCTGTCTAAATGGGTCATGCTTCTTAGCGAATTCAACATCCAATATGTCAATAGAAAGGCTATCAAAGGCCAAGCTATAACAGATCACTTGGCAGATGCACCTTTGGTTGTAGAGCACCCTCTCATTATGGAATTCCCAAATGAACACCTCTGTTTAACAGAAGAACAACCATCCTAGAAAGTATACTTTGATGGATCTTACACCTCCCATGGCTCTGGCTTGAGAATACTCTTGGTCACACCTTAGGGAGATTACATTCCTAAATATTTTAAACTATAGTTCTAGTGTACCAACAACATCTCAGAGTATGAGGCTCTTATTGAAAGGCTAAAAATAGTAGTTGAGTGGAACATCACAGAGCTACAGGTCTTTGGAGATTAACAACCTATCATCAAATAGGTCCTATATGAGTATTAGACCAAATATGACAAATTGTAGATCAGTTGAAGGAGCATTTTACTTGGATTTAGTTCATATAGATACCCAAATTGCATAACAAGGCCACGAATGCAATGGCCACTATTGGCTCACTTTTGGAGATCTCTCAGGGGGCTATGCAGTATGAATTCTTAGTAGAGCAGCTACACAAGCCTGCGTATGAGAATGATGAATCAACATGGGTATGCATCTTGGTTGGTCCCCAATCCCCATGGTACCACAAAATTCATGCTTGCCTACAAAATAGTAGCATATCTCCCCATCTCACATGAACCCAATGCTAGAACCTTATTCATAGAGCATCTTGTTATACTATCATAGCTCAAACCCTATATTGTCATGGCTATCGCAACACTCTCTCTTGATGTTAGACCAAAATGAGGTTGCAATGGCCTTTAAAGAGGTACACACTAAAATTTTTGGTGCTCACACAAGTGGAATAGTTCTAGCTAAGAAAATCCTTTAGGCTAGATATTATTGGTCTATTCTAGAGCATGATGCATGTGACTTTGTGAAAGGTGTCTACCCTATCAACAAAATGCTAATCTAATCTAAGCCCCATCTCAAGATCTACAACTTATTACACTACCATATCCATTTGCATATTGGGGGTTTGACCTTGTTGGTGTTATATAACCTCTCTTTTTAGAAGGACACAA
Organism: Cupressus sempervirens; assembly: GCA_028749045.1. NCBI lineage: Eukaryota > Viridiplantae > Streptophyta > Pinopsida > Cupressales > Cupressaceae > Cupressus > Cupressus sempervirens. Next base: position 739,748,223 of record CM053784.1, on the reverse strand, counting down.
GTGGATAATCACCACCATTGATTATTTCACTAAATGGGTAGAAACAATCCCCTTGTCACTGCCATAGGAGTTCAAGTATCCAAGTTTATTCTCTATCATATCATATATTGCTTCAGCATCTTGGCTACCATTTTTACTGACCATGGAGGTAATTTTGAATATCTCAATATGGAGGAATTATGCACTTCCCTTCATATCAATCACCATTGTTCTAGCCCATACTTCCCACAAGGTAATGGTCAGGTGTAGGGAACTAACAAAACCCTACTCAAAATCCTAAAGAAAGTTATCAATGATTTTGTCCATGATTGGCATTTGCAAATCAACCCCAGCCTATGGGCCTATGACACCTCATTACATACATCCATCAGCACAACCCCATAGTCCTCGGTTTATGTTGCTGAGGTAGTATTACCTATTGAAGTTGAACTCCCATCCTTGCACATTTCTTTGTGGGGCTAGATATTAGATGAGGATTACAGAGTGGTTAGACTTACCCAACTAGATTTACTTGATGAAAAAAGGCAATAGACCTATGAAAAGATTTAGGTACATCATAAACACTATACAAAATGTGCCCTATATATCTAACAAGTTTCATCAAATCCTATCAATACTCATTCATGGGCTAGTGAATCCTTGATTTCTCATGATTGTGATGCAAGCTAGTCATCTCTTATATTGATATGGAATACAAGTAGCTCTTCAAGGAACTCCAATGAGACCAAATCTCTAGTCTCTCTCATAACCCAATTTTCTCATGCTCTAACTCTACTAATCATGTTTGAAGCATCTCCTTATTCTCTCTCCTTAGCTCATTCTCCAAGATGACATAAGAGAATATATCTCAATGCCCACTAGGATCTCCTTATCTCTATCTATGTAGTGAGGTGGATGGTGCTCTCAATGCTATGATAGTGTCCCTAAGTAAATCACTCACAAAGTATCTCCATCCCTAAAGATCCACTACATCATTTAGATTTAAGTATCATATATCATGCATATTTCAATCATATCAATTTTATTCTTTTTTCTATATTGGTCATACATGGATTTGTCCCATGATATCCTGAATTTGTAGCACTAGAATACATAGGTTCCTTTATCTGTGAGAGTGTTGGGGATATAGAATTGTTGGTCTATGGATGCTCTCACTGTATATGAGCAATGTTAGTATGCTAATAGAAACCAAATTTAAATAAAGCTTCTACAAACTAAACAAAATTCATAAACTTTAAGATAGACTAAGATGAGCTCTCAATTGAGAATATGAGCCATTAATGGGCTCTCTCAATAAGAAGCTCTCTTGTTGAGTGGCTTTGTCTAAATAGATAGGATGTATGCTCAACCTTATGCTTCAAAAAGGGCTTCAAATGGAGTTGGAATTTGGGTGTGAGTGTATGGTTTTGATGTAAAATGGCTTCTTAAAATGGAATTATGACTTTACTTCATGGATTGTGTTATTTTGCAAAGGGGAAGGATCCAATTTATAGGCAAGAGGCTTGAGGGATTGAGGGCTAAGATGCAAGGATGGGAAAAAGCTCATGGAGGGCTCAGATTGCATGAGAGGAGAGCACATGGATTGTGCTTCCTTACAGCCAATCAAGGAGTGACACATGTCACATGGTGAGAGGATGGAGGAAAGAGGAAGGATGAGTCAACAAAGGAGGCTCAAGGGATAAAATCTTCATAAAGACTCTCATAATGGCTTGTAAGAGCAATAAAAGGGCTTGGAAGAGTCATTTATGGCCTAGTGGGCTTCATAAAGTTTTATGGTTGAGATATTTTGAGGGAGATGAGAGCAATTTCGACTTGGACTTGATTAGGAAGGTTTTAAGCTTGCTTAGGCTTGTGCAAATGATTAGAGGATGGATTAGGATGGTTTAGGATTAGCATAGGAATAGGCAAGTGGATGACATTTAATGAGGGTGGGTGAAGGAGTAGATATTTGTTAACTTTGGCTTGGGTTAGTAAGTCTTAACCCATTTTTAGGGAATGTGACAAGGTTAGGAGGGGATTAGGATTAGGTTTAAAGACATCTTCTAGAAGAGTCTAGACTTTGGATGAGGATAAAGACTTTCTAGAATAGTCTAGAATTTCCTAGGATGAGGATAAATTAGATTTTTAGGAAATAAATAAAGTTTTATTTATTTCAAGGGTTTGGGTTGAGGAGATATTTATTAAAACTTTTTTAATAAACATGAGGATTAATATTTAATCTTAATTAAATATTTTGAGTTGGGATTAGGGGTAGGAAATGATGGGATTAGCCTTTAATCAAAATTAAAGAAGGATTAAAAGATTTTGGAAGAGGTTAGTGGTCTTAAGGAAATTGGCTAAGTTTTGGGCAAAAAATAATTTTTTAATTTATTTTGGGTTTTTTGGTTAATTTATTAATTAAATAATTAATAAATAAGGAAATAATGTTTAAATAAGATTTAAAAAATTTTGGGAGGGATTCCTTAATTAAATATTTTTAATTAAGATAAAGGGATTTAATGGCATAAAATAAATAAATTAATTAAATAAATAATTCGTTAATAAATGATGATGTCATCAAGACTTTTTCAGAAAATAAAAATACTTTATTTTATAAAGGTTTTTAGGTGTCTACACTCACTACCTTGGTACTCATGGTGGTTTATCTATGTGTCATCTTGGTGGTCTTAGGGGTGGTATGTCTATCTGAGGTTTAAGTGAGTTGTCTCCTCTCTTGAAGGTGGCTCCTCTCTTGCTAGATTATCCATTATAGGTGCCTCCTCCTCCCTGGGATGCTCATCCTCCTCCATAGCCTAATGACATATGGTATATCATTTTCATATCCTTCATTATCTTTACTAGATATTTTGTCATCATCATCTCTATCAGTATCCTCCTCGGGGAATCCTCACTCTTCTTTGTAAAAGGAGCTCATACCTCTAGTGGGATAGTTTGCAAGGAAGATGGGTTGGACTCCATGGAAGGTGGCATGCCTGAGTTGGTCTCTCAAGATACCTAAATTCTCTATTGTAGGGAGCAACTAGATGTCCAACCCCCCCTCTATATCTAGTGTTAGAAAGGAAAGAGTTATCATTGCACCAAAAGATTGACCTGTCAATGCCCAATACAACCAATAATCTTATAGAACCACAAGAGGTAATTAAGCCATGTCACAAATCCTATGCGAGACACTGGCCCACTACCAATAATCACCCTTCCAATATCACTTGTCATGCCTTACAAGATTCAGACATGTGACCAAGCTCCGATACCAATTGTTAGAAAGGAGAGGGGTATTGCACCAAAAGATTCACCTTTCAATCCCCGATACAACTAATAGTCTTATAGAACCACATGAGGTGGTTAAGCCATGTCACAAATCTTATGAGAGAAACTAGCCCACTACCAAGATCTATCTCCTCTATATCATCCACTATAGGAATATGGTATAGTCCTAGGTCTATATATCTCTACCCATGAGAGTATAGGGGAACCTATCATGACACATTGAGCACCCTACTAATGAATAAACATTCACACTACTCTCTTGAAGTAGTAGGATACCACCTAATATCTCTTTCTAGTCTCAAGGAATCTCCTCTTCTACATGCATGCTTATTGTACATTTGACTCTCTCTAGGTTGGCATGTGTCCTTATGGTTTCCATACCACTTATATGCCCACTAGATGATCCAGAGTGATCCTCCAATACAATGTGATTCCAAACTTCCACAAGTCTCCTAGTGGATAAGCATATGCTCTCAATACTATTGTATCTATCTTGAATGGATATCTCATTAGTATTGTGTAGGTGATGTGATTGTGTATCCACACATGTAAGAGTGTACATACTACTAGGCTTTATCACTGGTATCTCACATACTTGATCAACTATAGGTATAAGTGGGATAGCATAGTTTGGCCACATTAGTATACTTCTCTTTCTTACTCCATCCTCTACACTGCATGTGTCAATGGTGTAGAGAATCTTGTGTCTTTCATGTTAGGCTCACCATGCTAGAAATAGTGCAAATAATGATGTTTTTGACTAGGGGCACTCACCATGTAGTATTGTTGTGAGTTCTATATGATCTCTTTATACAAGGGAATATCCTCCACAACCAATACCATATATGTAGTCCTCATCAACATCCTCTACACTCCTTCTTAAATGTGTCTTACTATTAGTCATTGGATTGACAATTGTAGGATTTGGTAGACATCCTCCAATGTCACTATCATCTCTCTTGGTGGTAGGTAGAAGTTTCTTGTATCCTCATCCCATCTCTCCATCAATTCATGAAACATCTCTCTATGAAATCTAAGATATGGTGGGTTTCATACCCAATAAAACCCTACATCTCTCATCAACTAGACCTTTGGTGGATCTAGCATAGCATATTAATCCTAGATGTATATCAAAATCATGGTCATAAAATGCTCTGGTAGGTCCAACAATCAAACACTTAGTGCAATTTTCATATGTTATTAATCTCAAATTAGTCAGTCAAATCAAAATGCATATACTTCACACAAATTGGGTGTATGCCTAGATTGTTAGTCTAGGTTCAATTTATGGATTCAAGTCAAGACACCTAATCCAAGTTAATTTCTTGGGTCTAGGTTATATTCCCTAGTCTAGGTCAACTTATTGGTCAAGGTTGAGTTCCTTGGTCTATGTAAACATGGTGAGTCCAGGTTGACTTCCTAGATTCCCAACGTGTTCAAACTCTCAATATGATATTTATTATGTACTATAGAAAGCACATAAATGGTAATAAATTATGGACATGGCCACAAGGATAAAGTAATGCATCACTTAGTGGTTTTCCCTTCTCTAGTCTCCTCTATAGGACCTCCATCATCATTGACAAAAGTGTTTCTCTCCTTGACATCTTCTTCTTCTCTTCTCTACTCCTTCATCACTATTTTAAAAAGGTAAGAGATAGAAATTGATCTTTTCAAATGAAAATATCATTTATATATATCTCAAGTTAGGTTACTTTTCTCATAAATAATAAATTTTCATGGTCACTAATTTCCTCATAACTTGAGCTTGGTAAATTTTATTTTCAGAACGTGAGAAGCATTCAAATCATTCTTTAGTAACCTAGCTATCCTCATGATTTTTAAAAAATCTTGAGTTAATCTTGAATTTTTTGAAAGGTAATTTTTTATATCTTTTCATCATAGTAAACACTGAGGTAAATATGATGCCATGTTTCACCTTTCTGAATTAGCAAGCCAAAACTATGGGGAATATAGCTACTCACAAAAATTCACTAGCATCCCTAAGTAAGACCTAGGTGATTTATGTTTTTCATTAACATTTGGCTTTTTAGGATGCATGTATAGACAATTTCTTTTAGGATTTATGTTAGGAATAAGGTGTCTCAACCTTGTATAATTCCTATTCTTATTATTTGTTTTGTAAAATGTATTTCTTGCAAATAATGTTGATGTGTCGACATCTTGAATTGTGTGTAAGGAGATCATGACTAAAATGGTTATGACGGATTCCTATGACACGTAAGAGCTATGTTAGGAAGATTCAATGACAGGTGAAGACATGTGGCAACTAAGAAATTTGAGTACTGTATACTCTACCCCAATAGTGAGGTTCGGGGCATCACCTCAAAAAAAAATTTGGGGTTCCTATTTTCTCAAAGAATGGTAAAACCCTAATACAGTTTACCTTTGAGAGTAGCCCTAAAGTAAAGCGCATGTTATAAGCATTTTTAGGGTTGCAAAGAGAAGCGATGCGAAAAAAGTGTATTGTTGTTACTATGAGTAGCTACTGGAGTCTCCTGTTGTTGATGTTGAACTTGCATTGCAAGTGTATTGTAATCTTATTTTGAAGATAATAAATTGTGCAGGTTCTGAAGGGGTGGGGTTGTTTTACCGAAAGGTTTTTCCCCACCTCCAAATCTTTGTGTTATGTGTTTCTTTCTCTATTTATTTTTTGTATGCATGGTTGGCTGCAATATTGCTATTTACATGATATTGAATCTATAAGTGTAGAAGATTTTAATAGGATTTGCATCATACTTTTCTTATGAGATTAGTGTAGGAAGCTGTTTCCACACCTGAGTTTCCTTACAAGTGGTATCAGAGCTTGATCAACTTTTGATCCTAGTTGTTGGGTAGGGTTTTTTGAGCTAATCTCAAGTTGAGTGGGAGTCTTATGCAGAGCATCCTGAATCTTATTTGTAGATTGAGATGGCGAGTTCATCATATGGAAGAATGGAGGTGGAGAAATTTAATGGCACTTATTTCGAGTTGTGGAAACTCAAGATGGAAGACATGTTGGAAGATCATGACCTATGGGAAGTGACTACAAGCGCTACAAGACCAGAAACTATAGCTCAAGAATGTTGGGATATCAAAGACCGTAAAGCTAAGGGTCTCATAAGACTCTATTTAACCGATGCAGTCCTTCTGAATGTTCTAGATGAGAAAACCACATATAGTTTGTGGGAGAGACTTGGGGCCGTGTATCAGGCCAAATCTTTAGTGAACAAGTTATTCCTGAGGAAGAAGTTGTATTCTCTATAAATGGAGGAAGGTGGATCCTTAACGGATCATTTAAATGAATTTAATCTACTGGCTGCACAGTTGACATCAGCTGGTGTAAATTTAGAGGAGGAGGATCGTTGCTACACACTTTTGTGTTCTTTATCAGATTCATGGGACCATATTGTGATGGTTCTCAGAAGCACATTAGTTACTTTCAAAATGGATGATGTGGTAAGTTCACTGCTATCAGAGGAGATGCAAAGAAAGGCTTCCATTTCAAAAAAAGAAGCCCTTGTTGTTCGTGGGAGATCCATGGAAAGAGGAAAGAAAAATGACAATAAGTCTAACAATAAGGGTAGATCCAAATCTCGTGAGAAGTCAAAGACTTCCAATAAGTCCAAGGCAAAATGTTGGAACTGTGATAAGACTAGGCACTTCTGTAAAGACTATAAAGAGCCTAAGAAGAAGAAGAAAGCCTCAGATTCTGGTTCTGAAAAATCTCAAGAAGATGGCAATGCATTCATCGTAGCTTTGGCAGCCCATGCATTTGATGATGTGTGGTTGGTTGACTCGGGTGCATCTTTTCACATGACCTCTCATCGAAACTGATTCTATGGATATGAAGAGTTTGATGGTGGAAAGGTGTACTTGGGTGATGATTCTCACCTAAAGATAGTTTGATGCGGAAGGGTCACTATCAAATTTCCTGTAAAGGGAATCAATGGAGTTATGCACATTCCAAGTTTGGCACGAAACCTATTATCTATAAGTATGCTAAATGATGTAGGTGTGCAAGTTGTTTTTTCTAAAGATGGATGTAAGATGATGAGAGGAGCTCTGGTGCTTGCTAAGGGTGCTAGGAGAGGTACTTTATTTCAGCTTGATGCATACATTTCTCAGTGTAATAGTTCTTCTGTTTCAAAGAAGAGAGCAGCTATCACTTCATCCCCACCATCTGAATGAGTAGTAATGAAGACTGTGGTTAGTGGTTCTAATGGTAGTGCAACAAGTGTACCTAAGGGTGAAAACACTTTGGAAGGAAAGCTTCCTGAAGAAAAGACAATGTTATGGCATTTGAGATTTGGACACATTGGTGAGAAGGGTCTCAGAACCCTAAAAAATAAAAATCTCATTGTGGGGTTAAATGATTGCAATCTCAAGTTCGACTTCTGTGAACACTGTGTATATGGTAAACAAAATCATGTTCAATTTTACTCTAGTTCTCACAAATCTTCTGATGTTTTGGATCTTATTCATTCTGATGTATTTGGTCCTGTAAAAGTTCCTTCAATCTCCAAGTCTATATTTTTTGTATCTTTTATAGATGACTACAGTAGAAGGACATGGATTTATTTCCTTAAAAGTAAGACACAAGTCTTTAGTCGATTCAAGGAATTTAAAGCCCTTGTAGAGAATCAAACTAGTAAGAATATTAAGTGTGTGAGAACTGACAATGGTGGTGAGTTTTGCTCAACAGAGTTTGAATAGTTCTGTAAAGAACAAGGTATCGAGAGGCATAAGACAACTCCTTATACCCCAAAGCAAAATGGAGTTGCAGAGAGAATGAACAGGACACTGATGGAGAAGGCTAGAAGTATGCTTAGTGGAGCTAGTTTAGAACAAAGGTTTTGGGCTGAAGCTGTGACCACTACTTGCTGTCTGGTTAATAGATCTCCTACATCAGCCCTTGTTGGTAAGACACCCATGGAGGTGTGGTCTAGTAAGAAGCCTTCAATTAGACATCTTCATGTTTTTGGTTGTGAAGCATATGCACATGTTCCAAAGGAGAAAAGATCTAAGTTAGAAAACAAAGTTGTTAAATGTATTTTCATCAGGTACAGTGCTGGTGTGAAAGGATACAAGCTTTGGGATCATGTGACTAGTAAGGTGTTGTATATCAGAAATGTTATTTTTAGAGAGCTAACATCTTCTCCTATTGTGCTACAACCAGATGAAAAAGAAAAGGAAAAAGATGTTGTTCAGTTGCCTCCTACCCCTGAGAAGACTAAACAAAGAGACCATGTTGGGTCTAATGATGAGGAGAGCTCTAGCAGCTCTAATAGTTCAAAAGAAGAGGAAGAAAAACCTCAACCTCAGCCCTTGAGGAGATCCATGAGAGAACAAAAGCAACCAGAAAGGTTTGGTTATTCTATGTTAGATTCCAATTGTGCTTTTTCTTTGATTACTAACATTGACGAGCCTAGATCTGTGAAAGAGGCTTTGGGCATGGAAGATGTAGGTTCCTGGATTGAGGCTATGGATGATGAGATGGCTTCATTAGAGAAAAACAAAACTTGGGACCTTGTACCTTTGCCTAAAGGGAGAAAATTCATTGGCTGTGAATGGGTGTTCAAGAAGAAATTTTGTGCAGATGGTAGTGTTGAAAGGTACAAATCTAGATTGGTTGCAAAGGGGTATTCACAGGTAGAGGGAATAAATTATGGTGAAATATTCTCTCCTATTGCAAAGTTGACATCCATTAGATTTCTATTATCTCTTGCTGCATCATATGATTTAGAGATAGAACAGATGGATGTAAAGATAGCTTTCCTTCATGGTGATTTGGAGGAAGAGATTTATATGTCATAGCCTGAACACTACATTGTTAAAGGTAAAGAATCCTTAGTTTGCAGATTAAAGAAATCTCTATATGGTTTGAAGCAATCTCCTAGGATGTGGTACCTTAAGTTTGATGCCTTTGTGTTGTCAATTGGATTTGTAAGATCAAAATTAGATCATTGTGTTTATTTTAGAATTGAAAATGATCACCTTTTTATTCTTGCATTATATGTTGATGATATGTTTCTATTTGGGAAGGGTAAGTGTATGATTTTTGATTTTAAATCTCAGTTGTCAACACAGTTTGAGATGAAAGATTTTGGGGCAGCTAGGTACATCTTGGGTATGGAAATCAGTAGAGACAGGTCTAACAAAAAACTTTGGTTGAGTCAGAGTAAGTATGTGAAGTTTGTGTTGGACAGGTTCAACATGGTAGATTGTAGACCACTATGTGTTCCTATTTCTGTGGGAACAAAGTTATCTGTAGATGATTGTCCAAAATCTCCTAGTGAGGTGGAGGACATGAGTAGAGTACCTTATGCTAGTGCAGTTGGCAGTCTTATGTATGCTATGGTCTATACTAGACTAGACATTGCCCAAGCAGTGGGAGTCCTAAGTCAATTTATGGCTAATCCTGGATGGATACATTGGGATGCAGTTAAGTGAGTATTCAGATATTTGAGGGGTACATCAGATTACTCCATATGTTATCATGGTAACTCTTCTAGATCTCAACGTTCAGTTTGTATTCATGGGTTTGTGGATTCAGATTGGGTAGGTGATATTGACCGCAGGAGATCCACCAGTGCTTATGTGTTCACTATATTTGGTGGTGTCATCAGTTGGATGAGCAAGTGACAACCTATGGTTGCTTTGTCCAATATAGAAGCTGAGTACATGGCTGCTACTCATGCTTGTAAGGAAGCCATTTAGCTTAAGAGATTATGTTCTAATGTTGGTGTTGATGTAGAATAGATTACTATTTGGTGTGATAGTCAGAGTGCTATTTTCCTTGCAAAGAATCCAACTTTCCATGCCAGAACGAAGCACATTGATGTGCAGTATCACTTTGTGAGAGATATGGTGGAAGATGGAAAGGTAAATTTGGAAAAGGTAGATACTGTGAAGAATGTTGCAGATGCATTAACGAAACCAATGGCCACTAAGAAGTTTAGATGGTGTTCGGAGTCTATGGGCCTTTTGGCCTATAGCGGTTAGTTCCTATTATGTTCCTGTTGCTTTGACAAGGTGTTCGAAAAGTGGGAGAATGTTAGGAATAAGGTGTTTCAACCTTGTATAATTCCTATTCTTATTATTTATTTTGTAAAATGTATTTCTTGCAAATAATGTTGATGTGTCGACATCTTGAATTGTGTGTAAGGAGATCATGACTAAAATGGTTATGACGGATTCCTATGATTATTTGTGTTATGTGTTTCTTTCTCTGTTTATTTTCTGTATGCATGGTTGGCTACAATATTGTTGTTTACATGATATTGAATATGTAAGTGTAGAAGATTTTAATAGGATTTGCATCATACTTTCCTTATGAGATTAGTGTAGGAAGTTGTTTTCGCACCTGAGTTTCCTTACAATTTATGCATTGTGGACATTTCTATATCATTTTTTCATTTGATGATGTTCTTCTTACTTTAGCTTTCATATGCATTTAGTGTCATATTTTGCTAAAGTGGGGGCTAAGTTTACCATCCTAAATAGTAAGCACTTTAATTTAGTGATTATTTAGCTCCTCTTTAATGTGTTTTCATTTTTAACTTGCACATTTCCCATATTTGTTCCAATTTCCCTCTCTCTTTCATAAGTGAGTTTGGGGTAGGATCTAACACATACTCCTTGATTTCCTTTTCTTTATTGTGCAAAAAATTGAGGTAGGACACAATGCCAATGGTTCTTCCTCCTTTTCTTAATCTAACCTCATTTTACACTTAAATCAATGTTTCCTTCTTTTCTATCTGATAAAACTTTAAAAAAAAGTAAACATTTGAGATCCTAAGGGGATGACATCCCAAAAATCACCTATGGTGAGAGACAAGTTTTTCCCTTTTGTTGACATTTTAGTGATGTTTGTTATTAGTGACATAAACTTATTCAAATTGTAAGTATCTACTGAGCATATTGTATAGTTAAAGTGTTAACCAAGCATTTCAATTACTACCAAGTTCTATAGTTACTATTGGTCCCTTGGACAATTTTCAGTTTGCACCGAGTAGTTACTAAAAAGTTGTTGATCAGTAGTATAAACTGAGCATTTCAGTGTATGCCAAGTTTATCAATGCAAATTGAGTTGTGCAATTCTTACTAAGTTCATAGTTGATGTGATGCAAGTCTAGTGTTAACCAAGTCACTTAGTTTATACTGAGCTCATAGTAATAGCATTGACAAAACTATGAAGTGTGAATTGAGTGATTTAGTTTATATGTCCAGTTTCACAATATTCACTGAGTCATCAATGTAGATTGAGTTCAAGACTACTTGGAATTGATTAGTATGGACCGAGCTTCTATGTCTACCAAGTGCATGATGATGTTGAGCATTGACAGTATATGCCAAGTATTAGAACCTCACTCAACTAGTCTTTAGAACTTGAGTTTCTACACTTTAGGGCAACTTTTTGATTTTTGTGTTAACTTGTATTGTGGTCAAATTTTTAATTTTTTAACTGGATTGATATATATGTAATGTATTATATCACATCTAATATATGATATGGAAGTAATGTAATAATTAGAGAAGAGAAGAAGAAAAAATTACAAAGGCTACAATAGTATAAGGAGCAAAAAAGATTTATCTATCATAGCAAGGTGATTTCTACACTCAAAGGAATCTCATTCAGCAAACCAAGTTGCAAATCAGAGATCAGCTACTACTTTATCCTAATAGGTGGATCAATCAAATCCTTTAACAAGGTAGACCTAACAGTCTTATGTAAATCTTTTTACCAAGACCATACTTCATTGTATGTTTGTAAATCCTTTTGTAAGGTGAGCCTAGCAGTCCTTATTGCTCCTAATAGGGCAGATCATCAGAAGTGATCATTGTAAGCCTTAATAGGCCAACTTTATATTGTAGTACTAAAGCTTGTGCGAATCATTCTCACCCCAATTTTACTTTCTATTTGGAAGGTTTTTGGGTCACCAAATTGTGTGTCAAAAGTGTTATGCTTTAATTTTTTCAGTTTTGCATACATGCAATTAGATCAGAATTCATATGAAGGATTAATTACTAATTAAAGATTAAATTTTATAAGTAACTAATTTACCCCTCCCCTCTCAATAACTTAGCCTATCATAATATTTCCAACAATTGGTATTAGAGCTTTGTGGTTCTCAGAGAAATTTTTAATAGCTTGAGCAAAGATCAAAGGCTATGGAGGTATTTAGACTTGAGAGGGCTATTGAAAATGAGAAGCTAGATTTGGAATTGGCTATTGGAAAACTCAAGAAAGAAAAAAGAGCAACTCTCTCAATCCCTAAAAATAAGAAAAGATCTTGTAATCCATATGAATGATCAACTCTACATTGAAAAAAGAATTGAAGACATTCACTCGAGCAATTCAGATGAAGCTGATGAAGCAATCAAAAAACTATTGGAAAAGAATAGTACTCTTCAAGAAGAAGTAAGAAAACTAAGAAGAGAGAAAGAAATTCAGTCAGTTAGATTGTGTGAAGTCATGGAAGAGAAAAACAAGATAAAAGAAGAGATAGAAGGAAAGAACAATGAAATTCAACACCTATACCTTCAGCAACCAGACTTCATTGATCAACTCACCAATGCAAATGAAGAAATCATGAATCTAAGATTAGAGAATGAAAGATTGCAGAATGATCTAAATACTAAAAGGAAAACCAATGAAAGGATGATGAAATCTCAAGTAGACATGAAATAATTGAATGAGTAAAGCCATTATAGACAAAAAGGAAAAGTAGGAATTGGATATACAGAATAAGGTGAATCATCCAAGCAAGGAGCTCAAAAGAATCAATGACCTAATTACAGTCACGGTGGTAAGATAGCTCATACATCAAACAAATTTTGGAGCAATGGAAAAGCTAAATTTAATGGAAAATGCTACAATTGTAATCAGCATGGACATGGGGAAAATGAATGCAAAGAGAAACCAAAATTTTAAGGCAAATGTCACAAATTTAAGAAGCATGGGCACAAGCATCAGAATTCAAAACTAAGATATTGAATTTAGCAGAATAGATTGTAAAAGCTATATTTGGTTGGGATTATAACACTTAGTGTAGATGTCATTACTATGGAGAAATTGGACACATTGGAATGAATTGTGAAAAACATCACATGAGGAAAAGAGATACTACCAAAAGATGTTCCATTTGTATAGAACTTGTCATCTTGCCAAGAACTATATGAATACTAGAAGAATTGAAGATGAAGAGAAGGAAAAAGTTGATAACATCAGAAAGTGGATGAGACGTCAATGGGTTCCAATGTCTACTAAGAATGCAAGTTTGAGCAATGATGATCAAGCCACTCAAGATTTGGGTGACTAGCATTCCCACTTGATTTCTCAAAGGAGAACTGGAACTAGGATATTGAAGAAGACATCTAATATTAGTTCCAATTAGCGGGATGAAAGATCCCTATCAGCATTAAAGAAGCAAAGGGATCATCAAGTAAGAGATGGTAGTCACTACAAAGTTACTCTCCTTACTGAGTGAGGTGGGTTGCAAACCCTTCCAAGCAAGGTCAGGAGTAACTAAATTTTGTGTGGTTACCAAGTCATGGAAGACTCTATCGAGTATTTAATGCAGGTGAAGTGGATGATAGCCTATCATTTGAGTGAACAATTGTACCAGGCATTTATGGATAAATTTAATGAAAAATGATGAAATCAAAGTCATTTCTCACCATGAATTTTTTAGAGCTATTTGTGCAGAGCATTCAAGTGATTTGAGAAAATTGTTATTGAAAGTTTTCATATTCTCTCAAACCTTACCGAGTAAAGATGACATCCGCCAGCATCAAAACAAAGAGAGGTTCAGACATGTTGGTTCGAGGTATGGAATAGAAGGCATCAAATTCTAAGTTGACTCATGTCATTGCAGAAACCCTAGATCTAACTAGAGCACAATCACAAATTCCACTAAAGGTACTATTAATCAGTGATATTCATTCACATTTCACATGTTCTATTCAAGATATTGGAACACTAGAGATGGATGAATTATTGAAGGAATTGTGTGTTAATGGTATGTTGAAACCTGAGCATCAACATCTTGGAACAAAAGATTTAACTCACATTCTGCATATGCCATAGGAGTTTCAAGTCAAATGGATAATATATATTCTCAATTGTGTGCACAATGGTCAGCTATGGTTACAACAATCAGTTTTGATAACTAAGAAGATGATCCATAGGATCACTAGTCTTCCCTTGCTAAAAAAGGTGAAAATGAATAAAACCCTTGCTGAGTGGGATGGAAGGGGAATGAAGATCAGCTATGTCACTAACATGGAATTAAAGTTTGACATATATGTCATTGCTCACAAAATCTACAGCTCGAACACTTTGAACAACACATCTTATGAAGTCGTTGATTTAGCATACAAGGTGGTCAAGAATAACCTGTCACTTGACCTTTTAGAGTTACTACTGAACTAGTTCAACAAGAACATGGAAAGCATTAGAACTTCCAAGCACAATCCATGTAAGTCAGTTCACTCTTGACTTGTTTATTTTTTTATGTTTAGAAGTTTTTCCCATCAAAAGGTATAGTATTTTGGAGGAAAGATGTACCTATTCTTTATCAGATTAATGAGTATGTTGCTAAAATGGGAGATAACTATGCAAGTATTATGGATAACTACTTTTATGTGTTCAAAGAAAATATGAATAAAAAATTCAATATTCCTAAGTAGTTAGTTGAAGATAACAAAAATGATGCTTCTTTCATTGTTGATAGTGACAAAGTATACATCCAGACAGTTAGGCCAAGGATAGTATGGGTAAAACCTCTAGGATATGAGGTAAACATTGATGAAACCAAAGACATAATTGAGGCATTGATAAATGAGCCCATTGATCCTAAACCTGGATACTTTGGCACTTATGATGAGGCAAAGGCAAAAATAGAACTGGAAATTAAACTCCCTTAGGCAGTCAACAAGGGAAAGAAGAGAATTGCTAAACTAAAAACTAGTTCCACTCTTCTATTGACTAAAGGCAAAGGAGAGGATGAAGAAGCAGAAGATGAAGAAAAGTTAGAGGAAGAAGAGCCACTAAAGAAAAAAGGTAAGGTAATTATTACTAAGCCTACCAAGACATCTATTGGTGTGTTCACTAGAAGATCATCTAGGAAGAAAGCAAATAAAGAAGGAGGAGATATAATCTTCAAGAAGTTTCCACCCACCTTTGAGGAAAGGATGAAAGAATTAGAATTAGGATCTAGCATAACAAACTTCAAGGCACTAAAATATGATTCTAGGACTATAGATGAGCAAAATCAAACAAAAGAAGTGTTAATAACAAAAAGGGGTAAGTGGAAGTACTCCCTAGACCAGCTAGATCAACAGATTCCTAATGTTCTAATGGAGAAAGGCAAGCCAAGATGGGAAAATACCATGAAAACTACAAAATATATAAATGAGCAGGCCCTGAGGTAACTCATGCTAGAGTTGGATGACAAGGAGGTGAAGGAATCTCTAAAGAAAAATGAAGAAAAGCTAACTTTGAGATTCAACACTTGTCTTGTATTATTGAAAGACATTGAGCATGTTGTGAAGAATGCTACAAACACATGGAAGAATGTTTATCTTCTTCACAAGAAAAGTGATTTTTTAGTTAGTGTAAGTGATAAAGATGATGATGATGATGAACAAGAGACAGATGAAGAGATTGATAATGAAAAAGTCACTCATTTTGATAATGTAGATGATAAAGAAGAACAGGGGTAGGAAGCTACCAAGGACAATTTACTAGATGTACAATATATTTAGGAGACCAACCTAGTAAAGATTGCTGCAGTGGTCATAGCCTCACTTCCTCATTCTCCAAGAAAAACATTGAAAACACCAAGCCTGGAGATAGCTTCAATAGGATTGATTGTGACCAGCACTAAAAGAACAAGCACTCAATCAATCTTTGCATCTATCTAGCTCAGTACTTCATTGATAGAAGTGGCAAGCACTTCATCTACCGAGCAGCAAGCTCTTCCCTCTACATTAGTTTTGGCTACTCAAAGTATTTCATCTATACATATTTCAACAATGAGTGCAGTATCCATTTTTTTAGCGAGTTCTAGCATTTCTATAATTGTTTCCATTCCTACCATGCAAGTAATAAGTGCCAGGAAAGTTGAGACCAAGCCTCAATCAAGCACAAAATTTTTGGGAAAAGGCAAAGAGAAGGAAGAAGACATAGATCTTGATGAGGAGATTGTCATTCCTAATTGGGACATCTCTAATCTCAATCCTAATCATATGCATGTTTTTGATGAAATTCTTCAAAAGAAAGCTAAGCAAAAAAGGCTTAGAGAGGAAAGGAACAAGGAATTCAAAATAATTGAGGATGCTAAGAATATCCTAGCAGAGGCTCTAGGCATTAAGGTTGATACTTCTCAACCAATTTTGAATTAGTTATCAAAGGCAGTCTAGAGATATAATGAAGATCTGAATGGACAAGAGAAATTGTTGTAGAGAGCTGAGAAGAAGTTTGAGAATAAATTTTTGGAACTTATTGCTCAACAAATTGCTATTCATCAAGTAGAATTATCTATTATTCTATGCTCACTAGAAACCTCTTGCAACAATGTATCTTTACTTTTTGGTAAACTTTTTGATACATCAATCTTCACTAGGAAATAAGAGATAAATTGTCAAATATTGATGAAGATCTAAAGGCAAGTACACAACAGTTGCAACTTGACCCAAGTTCAAGCTCTACTCACTTCAACAAGATTAGATTTCTAACTGATAAGTAGGCAAAATTACTCAGAGAAGAGGCCAGAATAAGATCAACATTGATAGATATTCAAAATATGATTCTCCCAAACATGGATGCATTGTACAAACACATTACACATAGAAAAATGCTCATCCATGATAAAAAAATTCTCCATTGTAGACCATATGATAGAATTGTTAGTAGAAGTGTAGATTGCATTGCACACATGCAAGGTGTTGCAAGAGAATTGGGACAAGACTTTGGCACTTATCCTAAAGGTACATTCAAATTTCTTGTCACATTTTGGCATTACTATATAAGTATATATAGCATAAATCTTTGTTATTAATGTCAAAAAGGGGGAGAAAATTGAAGAAGATTGGAGAAAGGGGGAAGATATTAGATTGTAGAGAAAATGTATATTGTATAAAGAAGGAGAAAATGTATATATTAGATGTATATTATACTGTATGGGGGAGCATTACCATATTATTCATGTATAGAAATAAATCTCTTATAAAACCAATTTTGAAAAATCTCAAAAATAGTATACTCTACCGAGTTGGAGACATAAGGTGATGGATAAAGATCCTCTTGAAAATTCTTGAATTTAGTTTTGACTGATAAATATTTGTCACTAATGCCAAAAGGGGAGATTGTTGACATTTTAGTCATGTTTGTTACTAGTGATATGCACTTATTCATATTGTAAGTATCTACCAAGCATATTGTATAGTTAACAGTGTTAACCAAGTATTTCAGTTATTACCAAGTCCCTTGGATAGTTTTCAGTTTGCGCTGAGTAGTTACTACAATTTTTTTGATTAATAGTATAAATCGAGCATCTCAGTGTATGCTAAGTTTATCAGTACAAACTAAGTTGTACAATGCTTACCGAGTTCACAGTTGATTTGATGTGAGTTTAGTGTTAACCAAGCTACTCGGTGTTAACCAAGTGAATCATTTTATACCGAGCTCATAGCAATAGCATTGATCAAGCTATGTAGTGTAAATCAAGTGATTTAGTTTATATGCCAAGTTTCATAGTATTTGTCAAGTCACCAGTATAGACCAAGTTCAAGACTACTTGGAAGTGATCGATATGGATTGAGCTTCTATGTCTACCGAGTGCATGATGATTTCTAGCATTGATATTAGATGTCGATTATTAAAACCTCACTCAGCTAGTCTTCAAAACTTGAGTTTCTACACTTTAGACTGACTTTGTGATTTTTGGGTTAACTTGTATTGTGGCTGACTTTGTAATTTTGTAATTGGATTGGTATATATGTAATATATTGTATCATGTCCAATATATGATATGGAAGTAATTTAATAATCAGAGAAGAGCAGAAGAACAAATTACAAAGGCTACAATAGTATAAGGAGCAACAAAGATTTATCTCTAATTAAATCATGATAGCAATATCACAAAGATTTATCTATCATAGCAAGGTGATTTCTACACTCAAAGGAATCTCATTTAGCAAACCAAGTTGTAGATCAAAGATCAGCTACTGCTTCATCCTAACAAGTGGATTAGTCAAATCCTTTAACAAGGTAGACCTAACGGTCTTATGTAAATCTATTTATCAAGTGCATACTTCATTGAATGTTTGTAAATCCTTTTACAAGGTGGACCTAGTAGTCTTTATTGCTCCTAATAGAGCAGGATCATAAAAAGTGATCATTGAAAGCCTTAATAGGCCAACTTTATAGAGTAGTACTAAAGCTTGTGGGTATCATTCCCACCCCAATTTTAATTTCTATTTGGAAGGTTTTTGGGTCACCAAATTGTATGTCAAAAGTGTTATGCTTTAATGTCTTTAGTTTCTCATACATGTAATTAGATCAGAATTCATATGAAGAATTAATTGCTAATTAAGGATTAAATTTTATAAGTTATTGATTCACCCCTCCCCTCTCAATAACTTAACCTATCATAATATTTCCAACATCTTTCTACTTGGGGTTAGGAATGATCTTATGCCTTATCCTAGGCCCTAGGTCTTATCACATTGGGACTATTTCAAATTTGGGGTTTTCTCACTTAGTCATGTTGGCTCTGCAAGATTTTGTCTCTAAATAACTATGAAACACCCTCTTTATATTCATTTGATAATCTAAGCACATATGAAACATCACATGGGAAAGAATATACTTTGGTGAACATTCCAACTTGACTTAAGATCAGCTACAAGGTGACAACCAAAGGTTTTTTGATTCATCTATTGAAGTAAAGAGAAGTTCATCACTCTCTATCAAGTATTCAATCATCTTTAAAACAAGCACTCAATATACCATGGAGTTGCAAATATATTATAAAGATGGATAGAGTAATTTATCCCTTGAGGGATTGGTATAATTTCTATGTTATTTTAAGATCTATTCTTTTCTTTTTCATACTTAAACATTGGCATGCACTCAAGAACACATTGATTACATTTATTTGCTAAGGTTTCACTCTAGGGAGTTAGATCATGGCATTTTTAGATCACATTACATACCTCTTTACATTCTAAATCCATACTCTAGATTCACAAGTACTACATACACTACATTACACTTAACAACTATTTGTGGAGGTAGAAATAAAAAAATAGGGGGGTTGACTAAGGTAAACCCTTATATAGTCACCCCCCCCCCCAACAGACACACACTTTAGATCTATAGGATTCAAAGTAAAATTTTGAGCATAGATCTAAAAATCACTTTTGAA
The DNA here is from genome assembly GCA_028749045.1 of Cupressus sempervirens. Classification (NCBI taxonomy): domain Eukaryota; kingdom Viridiplantae; phylum Streptophyta; class Pinopsida; order Cupressales; family Cupressaceae; genus Cupressus; species Cupressus sempervirens. The sequence goes on along the minus strand of CM053784.1, from coordinate 739,728,520 downwards.
GCACTTTCTAGATTTGAAATTTATTCTCAAATCCAAAATATTGAGGCCATCCCTAATCTATTACTTATAAGTGACATAACAAACTCAGTTTTAGTATTCTAGAGTGCATATCTAGGCCCTAAGTCGTCATGTTTTGGCATAGATAAGGGATATAGGCATCCCTTACCTACGTTCAAGGTTGAGGCCATCCCTAAACTCCCAAGTATCCCTATCCAATCCAAAAGAAAATCTCTACCTAGTTCAAATTTTGCAATTTCTAGAGGTGAAAATTAGAAATTAGATCATTCTAGCTATCTAATCAATAATAAATCATATATTTGGCTATTTTCCTCCATTAATCCCCATGGTTCATACACTCTTATATATATTCTTTGAATTCTCTTTTCTAGATCAAATTGACATACTTGTTGTCTCATTTGTCTTTATTCTTGGGTTTAGAATCAAGGAATTAAACTGCCAAACTTGCAAGGTTCAGGTCTCATATTTTATCTCCCTCCTGTTAGTGGCTCTTGCCAAATCTAATTTGTGGGATAGCTCTTTTCTTTTTTATTCCCAGTTGTAATGGTACAAAGTGTATACCATTTTATCCATTACAATAATTAAAATAACTTAATTATGAAATTAAGAAGAAATAATGAGTTTGAATCTAGAGTGTAGTAGAAAGATGCAATTTAATTAAATAATAAGATTGTTACATAAATTAAGAGAAATGTTAGTAAAGTCATTGTGTTAGAGCAATTGGCCATTTTCGGTTGTTGCAATAACACATGAAATCTCAACCACAAATAGACTATTAAAGCAATTAGCATTCCCAATAATCAAGAAAGGACACAAGATAAAAAATAAGCACAATCATTCAAAAATAATGAAATGATTTCAATACAATGAACATGAAAACCATATACAATCCTTCCTTGTTGATATCCTTATGGAATATGAGCTCTCATAATTGATCGCAATATTATTCTAGCATAAGAATTAGAATCAATTATGGTTCCCAAAATCAAAGACAACTCTCTATTTATAATATTTTTAAGGGATTTAAATCAAGAATCCATGATTGATGGATTGATTGATTGTGGTTGAAGAATGAACTTAAAGTGAGTGAGACTTCAACTAAATTGATTGTCATGTTATCAAGATTAATTGCTCTGTCAACATATTAGATTGATATGATAACAAAATACATTAGTGAGAATAAAATACATGAGTGAGTTAAATAATTTAATTGATTAGAAGACTAAATTGATTGATTGTTATCTAATTGTTGATGGAGGATTTAACAATATTGATTGCATAGTCAGAATTGTAATTGAAGAGTGAATTGGAAGTCATTTTGAAAAATAATTATGATTTAAAAAAATTAAAAAATTATTTACTTACACATGTGATAGTTATAAATAAATAATTTATTATTTATTTATGTGAGAAGAATAACTAGTTTAATTTTGTTTTAATATTATTAATAATGAGAATAAATTTGATTTCATTATTACACAAATACAACAATAAGAAAGAGGGAAAATATTAATTAAATATATAGATTTAATTAATTATAATGAGATAGCCTGGTATAACTAAATAATGTTGTTTATTTAATTATATTTTAGATGAACATTTAGTGAAGTGTTCATTTAGATGTTCAATAATTAAAGTAGTTAGTTAAAATCACTTAATTATGAATTTAAGAAGTGTAAATAATTTTAGGATCTCTGATAGAGTAGAACTAGGATAATTATATTAATTGAATATTTGATACGTATAGTTGTGTCCATAAGTCTAGTATTAGCAGTGACATATTTATATAAAATAATGATAAGGAAAACTAATATATAATATCTCTAATAATATAGAAGTGCAAGGTTAACATTGATAGAAGAATACATATATGGAGAGTAATGAATCACTACTGAAGATATTTGGCTATGCCATGAATTGATTGCTTTCTCTACAATAGTTACAATCTTAACTATTGGAGTCTAGGGTCATGTTCATGTAGAGACATTATTGTATGTGGGTATGGCCATGTAGGGTCATGTCCTATGTGGATGACTTAATTTTACTCTAAGTGAATGTCAATGGATATTATAATCCATTTGGTATTTCATACTTGATGCCCAAACATTATATGCATATTATCAAGTAAGTTTAGAATTATAAGGAGAAGCTCGATCTATTTGAGAAATATTATCAGTAAATAAAATTAATTTAATCACCAAGTATATATATACAAAATTCAATTATACAATTGCTTTACTATATGCTTCAGTTTGACTAAAGCTACAAATTTAACACTCCCTCTTAGCGAGGAAGAATGAATCATCAATATTCACTCATTGAATTATTATTCTCTTGATATGTGCACTAATATCAACCTGTAGATTCCTATTAGGAGAACATGTTATCTAATTTTTGGTACACTTGGATAACAACTTAATGTAGTCTATCAATTAAAAAGTAATTAGAATGTCATGACCTCTATCATGAAAAGTATCATGATCTCTGACATTCTAGGATAATAATTTAATATAGTCTATCATGATACATTTGTTATCATTACTTATGATACTATGGGACAATAACGTAATGATTCTATCATGATAATAGATGAAGATATTGATAAGATCATCACCTAACAATAACAACCTTACAAATCTGCCAATGAAAGATCATCACCTTTCATGACATAATCCACATATGATAGATAGTAACTCTTTTAACATCAAAATTTTTATCAAAATTGAATATATATATAACAATTAAGTATAACTAAGATTCACTTTCAGGAGTTACAATCAGATTTCAATCATCCCAAGTTTACCTCTAAAATGCCACACTTTCAATGTAGAGAGAAGTTTAGCGAAAATATCAGCAGTTTTCTCATCAATGTTGATGTATTCCAACTTGTGATGATTTTGTCCACCATATCTTGGACACAGTGATAGGGAATCTCTATGTGCTTTGATTGGTCATAGAAAATTGGATTTATTGATAGCTTTATATAATTTGAATTGTCATAGTGCATAACTATCAGGTTCATAGACTTCCCAGATAATCCAACTAGTAACTTTCTTAGCCATACCAATTCTTTGGCTCCCATAGAGGCTTTTATATAGTTAGCTTCAGTGGAACTTTGAGCCACTGCTGACTACTTTTTGCTAAACCAAGATATCATAGCAGATCCAAGGCTAAAACAACTTCCAGTAGTACTTTTATGATCAATGGAGCAACTGACCCAATCAGAATCTATATAGGTACCTTGTCATTGAATATCACCATGATCATATTTTAGCCCAAATCCAATGGTATCATGTAAGTATCTCAAGATGTTCTTGGCTTCCATGAGATGAATATTATTAGGTGCACACATAAATTGACTTAATGCATTTGTTTCATAACAAATATATTAGGATGAATATTCACTTAATACATTAGAGATATGATTATCTATCTATAGTATGTTGGATTTGTAGGTTTAGCTTAATTCCACCAATTTTAAGGTTATGATTTTTTTTCCATCAATGTGGATAAATGATCCAGGGGATAAAAAATTATTGAAAAGTAAAATGTCCCAATGCTCCAAGAGTCAACATCATTACAAAGTGTTCACAATTTTGAGTCCAACATAACTTGAACGAGCAAACTTGGAGTTCAGGTGCAAAAAGTATGATTGGTCAAAGTTTGGTCAAAATGGGACCAGAGGCCATAATAGGGTGAAAAAAAATCATCTCAAAAGTATTTGACAATGGATTTCAAACGGAAGAGCTCGTCAAAAGCTTTCCAATGGCGTTTGTTTCATCAAGAACAGATATCGGATATGAAAGTTATGATGGTTTCAAATTCAAGCAAAAGTATGGATTTTGATGATGTCAGCATGACATCATGAAATCATAAAGAGAGGGAAAACATTCAAATTCAAATTAAAATAGTTATTTAATTCGAATTAAAGGAATGAGATAATGAGAGTTGAACTCCTAACCATTGGCCTCCTAAAATTAAGGCCAACCAATGGGCTATTTATGGTATACAAAATATTAAGGGAAGAGTTGTTATCTATCCATAACAAATCTTCCCAATCTTATCTAAATAAGGGTATTTGTTGAAAAAAAACCCTTAATTTTGGTGTGAGATCATAACAAAATATTGGTAAAAGGGGTAAATTCGAAATATGTAACCAAAATGGGGGATTATGTTGGTTAATTGTTTTAGCCCATTTTTGGCTAAATTTGATGTATAAAATGGGGGTAATAGGCTTTGGAAAGGCATGCATGTGATGAGAAGGAGATTATGATCTTGGAGACTTGATGATTATTCCTGCACATTGGAGAGTAATGCTGCAATTGTGCTTGAAGGGAAGATCTTAAACACTTGTAATTGATTTTGGAGCAAATTGGATCGGTCCCTCTATTGGAGCAGGACCCGGAGATGTAGTCCGACCCACAGATGAACTCTGTTATCAATCGTGTTTTATCTTAAGTCTCTCTACTCTCTTTCTTTCAGTCATTACTTTTTTATGTTTTGTTCATTTCAGCATTTAAGTTGTGTTAATTGGCTAATTAACGCTTTGAAATTTTACTTTATGAAATAATATTAAGCATTCCTCTGTAATAGTCCTAGATCTTAATCAAATCAAATTTGGTATCAGAGCTTTTGTTGGACTAGTATTGCAGATTTGAATGCTAACAAGATCCAGGATTGAGAAAGGCAAAGGAAAGCTCGAGGAATACAATCCTGAGATTGGAAAATGAAGGACTAAACCATCATCACAAATGGCAGATGAAGGTGGTGGACAAGCTTTTCAAGATAAGAGTATTCAGAAGACTCTTCAGAATTTGCAGACAATGGTAGAAGTTTTGGTACAAGAAAGAGAAGAGAAGCTGAGAAGACATGCAGCTCGAAAGGACAAAGGGAAAAAGAAAGGCACTGATCGTGATCTGCCAAAGACACCTCCATCTTCTCCTTCTTCTCCCTCTTCGCCTTCTTCCCCCTCTTCTCTTTCTTCTACCCATTTTGAGTCTTCTAATATTTTTAAGGGTGGACATAAGCCTCGAATCAAGTTGGATGTAAAATTTTACTTGCCAAAATATTGTGGGGAGTTAAATGCCGAGAAACTAGATGATTGGATTTAGCAAGTAGAAGTCTACTGTAGAGTTCAAAACCTTGTAGATGATGTTGATAGAATTTAGTTAGCCACTCTTCGGTTAGGTGGTGTAGCCTTAACTTGGTGGGAGAGTAGGTCTCAGGATGAAACTTCACAGCATGGTAAGTTTAATTTGTCTTGGTCAGAATTTGTTACTGCTTTAAAGAAGCAATTCTACCCGCTAGGCCATATGCAGCAATTAATGATGAATTGGCAACATTTTAGGCAAGGGAAAGGTCATTCTATCCAGGATTACACCCAAGAATTTCGTAAAAAGGCTATTTCATTAAATGTCCCATTATATACCCAGGACACTTTACTCAAGTATATAGGTGGTCTTCATTCTTACCTAAGGCATTCTATTCTCGTCCTGAATCCTTGTAATTTGGATGAAGTATGTGTCCAAGAAACACATTTAGAATGAAGGGGTAAGGGTACTTTCATTGATAAGTTTGATAAAAAACCATCTAAGTCTGAAGAAAAGTCCAAAGGCAAAGGAAAGGGTAAAAAGACAGCAACAGTAAAGAAAGAGGGTGAGAAACCCACATGCTCACATTGCAAGAAAGAAGGGCTTGATGATTCTAAGTGCTGGAAGTTACATCCTAAAAAGAGGCCAAAGTGATATGGTGGAAACAAAGGTAAACAGAAAACTGCTGCTGTAATTCAACAAGATCTTGGATTTGACTCCGGAGATGAGACAAAGATTGTTGCTACCAGGATTCAAGGTAAAGGAAAAGGTATATCTCTTTCATCAGCTCCAAGTTCTTCTAGCATAAGTGCAAGTACAAGTAAAGAAACTTCTCCTAAGAATGATAAGCAACGGAATGAATTATTTCACATTCGAGTTGTTATCAAGCATAATAAGATTGATACATTATTCGATATGGGTTCCCAAATTAATTTGATATCTAAGGAAGTTGTTAAAAAGCTTAACTTGACTACAACACCTCATCCAAAACCATACCCTCTTGGATGGGTTTGCAATGATGCACAGTTACAGGTAACTAAACAATGCAAATTAAGATTTGCTATCACTGCAAACTTTGTGGATGAGATAGAAGCTGATGTAGTCCCTTTAGATATTTGTGGTCTTGTACTTGGGAGTCCCTATTTGTATGATCACCAGGCTATCTTCTATAGGGGGGAAAATAAATATCATTTTTTTAAAGACAAGATTGAATACATTGTACGGGCACATAAGGTTAAGACTAATCTGGCATTAGTCAATGCTAGTCAAATGAAAAGGTTAGTCAACTCTAGTAAGAATTTTTTGTTAATGCTTGTAAAAGCCAAAGAAGATGAAACATCCAAGGCATTTAAGGGATGTGATCCAAAACATAAGGCTGAAATGGTCAAAGTTGTTTCTGTTTACGATGACTTGTTTCAAGAACCAAAGGGATTGCCTCCTAAGAGATAGATACAACATGAGATTCAGTTGCAGCAAGATGCACCACTTCCTAATATTGGCATGTACCGCTTATCATAGCTTTAGTAGATTCAATTATAGTTTTGTTTCTCCTTCCTACCACTCCATTATGTTGTGGATTATAAGGTACTGTATATTTTGTCCTAATCCCAATAGAGGTGCAAAATTATTTAGAGTTCTTAGAAATGTATTCACCCCCATTGTCAAATCTTAGAGTCTTTATTTTCTTCCTGATTTGGTTTTCAACTAGTGCTTTAAAATATTTGAATTTAGATAATACTTCTTTTCATTCTTTAAATTTTATGAAATAAATCCAATTTTTAGGCTTTAAATTAGTTAGGCTCTGATACCATGTAAATAATTTTAGGATCTCTGATAGAGTAGCATTTCATGGAGAACTATTAATTAAATACTTGATATGTATAGTTTTATGTATAAGTCTAATATTATTAGTGACATATTTATATCAAATAATAATGAGGAAAAATAATATATAATATCTCTAAAAATATAAAAGTGCAAGGTTAATTTTGAAAAAAGACTACAGATATGGAGAGTAATGAATTGTCATTGAAGATACTTGACTATGTCATGAATTGATTTCTTTCCCTACATTAATGACAGTCTTAAGTATTGGATTGTAGGGTCATGTTCACATAAATACATGACTCTATATGGATATGGCTATGTAGAGTCATTTCCTACATGGACATGACTTAAACTCACTTGTAAGTGAATGTCAATGTATATTATAATCCATTTTATAGTTCTTACTTGATGCCCAAACATTATGTGCATGTTATTGGGTAAGTTTACAATTATAAGAAGAAGCCCAATATATTTGAGAAACATTATTAGTAAATAAATTTAATTTAATCACCAAGTATATATATCTACATATTGTTGGTATCTCTAACTCTTGTTGTCTATTAGTGTCAAAAACTTAGTCATATATAAGACATAGTTAGTCAATCATCACTGTGACTGAGCTACTCTATATAGGTTGATTTATGTAAAGACTTGTAAATAATCATGTATATGTTGAGCTCTATAGGAGCCAAGAAATTCTTTGGTCATCAGTTATAGTTAAGGCCAAGCAATAGAACAAAGAATAGTTATGATTGAGCATGAGAAATTGTGAGCCCTAAGCAACACAGAGATAACATAAAAGTAAAAAATGATAGAAACTTTGAGGTAAACTATTTTAGAGCTGACATGGATACAATATTTAATAATTTTAGTATTTTTTATGGAGGTTGTTATGCATTTATGCCTTGGATCACTAATCCCTATGAAGAATGGACAACCAGTTAGATGAAGATGCAAAAAGGGAAGTGTCTAGAAGACTATATAGGTATCTTTAAACAAGAAGATCCAAACCTTACTTTAACAAGTGTGGAGTGAGATAACATAGAAAAGATTGAAAAGAGTGTGAATGAGGAAAATTATTGAGTAAAGAAGCTAAGTTTTGGATGTCGCAAGAGAAATTTGTGAAGTAAATAGAATTTAACAACCTAATCAAGTAGTGAAGGACTTAGGAAAGCTATAATAGATTGGAGATTAGATTAGAGATTGAAGACAGGAGATCCATAATAAAAAATCATAGTGTAGATTGGAGGATCAAGTACTGAATCAATTTTGATAGATTGAATTAGGAAAAGTCTCTTAACAGAGTATTTTTAATAGACCTTTGTAAATATCCTAACAAAGTCCTTTCTTCATTGTAAGTGTAAAATCTTTTAATCAAGGTAAGTCCTAACAATCTTAAAATATTTTAGTAGGGCAAACCCCTCATAGGGTAGATCATCAAAAGTGATCAAAATTATAACCCTAATAGTTTAACTTTTTACTAAAGTAGTGAAGATTTGTGGGTGTCATCCCCACCCCAATTTTACCTTCACCTTGTAGGGATTCAAGGTAACCAAATCTTTTGGGTTATATATTTATATTAGATGGATGTGATGCATAGCTAGGTCTACTTATTTAAACATTTAATATTTCAAGTAATTTTATGCTTAAACTAGATATGAGATGGTCAATATAGTGAATGTAGTAAAGTTGTTTTGAAGGCCAAAATTTATATAGATCCTAATTCAACCCCTCTCAGTATCTTAGTTTCTCAATTAAAATTCCAACAATTGGTATTAGAGAATTTGGTTCTCTTGAAAATAAGTCTAACAACTTGTGAGTTTAGATCTTGGAGATGGAGGCTTACAAATTGGGAATGGTTACTAACAATCAAGTGATTGACAGCCAACTCATACTATAGCAACTTGAAGTAGAAAGACAGGAACTGAGGAAATCCCTAAGAAACAGAAAGGAAATGGTCATTCAACAAAATGAAACACTTTATGAAGAAGCTGATATAGAAGGATTGTTTGATACTAGAAATTATAATGAAAGTGATGCAACCATTGTAGATCTACTTGAGAAGAACAATATCCTAAATGAAGAACTTAGAGGATTGAAAAGAGAACATGAAATTTAGTTAGTAAGGCTATGTGAAATGACCAAACAAAAGAAGAAAATTGAAGAAGACAAAGTTGTAGCTATGGAAGAAAAGATAAAAATGACTATTAGAGTTGAAGAAAGGTTGTTCGATGTGTAAAATCTCACAAACACTTAGCTAGACATGAATCAATTGGTGCTTGAAAATTATGAATTGAACAAGAAAGATATAGAAATAGAAAATATGAGATAACAGAGTGATCTACTAAGGAATAACATAATATCTAAGAAAGAACTTGTGGAAAGGATGAACAAGCCTAGCAAAGCACTAATGTACTTTGAAGAATTGATGAGATCACCTAGGTCATCTCACAACACTTCTAGACTAGGAAATACAAAGAAACATTCATCTACTAAAGAAGGAGAATCATCCAAGAATGGAGAGCTAAAGAATGAAAACTCAAAAGATAGACCTACATGATATCATTGTGGTAAACTTGGACATATGTAGAAGCAAAAATGGTATGCAAAAACCTAAACCTAAGTTTACTAGTTGTTATTTTTATTGCAAGAAGCAAGGTCATCAAATACATGAGTGTAGATCAAGAATGAACAATACACCTACTACACCTAGATTTGAGAGATATTGTTACAAAAGTTTGGACATAAAGCATATAAATATAGATCACAGGCAAAACCCTACTGGACAAATAGAAGGCAAAATAATGCACCTAAGAAAGTTTTTTCTAATTGTCACAAGATTTGACATTTGAGTAAGAACTGCAAGACCCAAGCACCAGTACCAAAAAATAAAGACAACAAGGGTAAAAATAAAGTAGATTCTAAGAAAACAAAGAAGGAGATGAATCAAAATTGGAAGAAAAAGGTGGAAGCTAGAGGCAGTGAAACAAACAAAGTCAAGATCACCCAATCCAATGAAGAAGGTGACCACACTACCTCAAACTAATCAAGAAAGGTATGTAAGGAACTGTATACTAATGATTTATCTTACACCATTTCCTAACATAAAATTTTCAAAAATTTCATATTCGCATGAGAAAAGATGCATTAGAAAATATCTATGGAAAGACTAGTACAAAAGAATGATTTATACGATGGGTATCGAACATCACTAAAATTGTCTATATTGACTGAGCATTGCAATATGGACCAATGCCCCATATGTCAAAATAATACTTAGGCTCAGTTAGATGGAATTGACCAAGTTGTATAGTGGATACTAAGTTCTAAAGTGTCTATATTGATTGACACAATTGGATTCCACCTAACAAAGGATATAACATCAAAGGAGACCCTAGCGTGAGTGAATAAAGGTATATATCAAGAATTGAACATATTTTGCACACCTTGCCTTTGAATTTTGAGAGTATGGAGTGATTTAAGGAATTAGTGAAGTGATTTTAAAGGCAATTGAAAGTGAACTAGCAATGAAAGTGTGATAAAGTATTGATTTTTAGTTGTGCCAAACAATTTAGAAGGAAAAAGTTTCATAATCCTAACATGATAAAATGGCATCTTCATCATCTACAATGGAGAATCAAGGTGAAGAGGTAAGAAATATTCAATTGGTGAAGAGTGACACTTTTCGTCCATCTAAGTTTCATATTATACCTGATATTTCCATGAAAGGAGATTCAATGGGTGCGCTATCATTGATACCACCTAAATTTATTATGATTCATGATGTAAGGATTAGTCACATGTACAAAATTGGTGAAGTGGGTAATTATGAGATTTGTGTGGCGCATGATAAATTTTGTGGCAAAGGAATATTAAAAGTTGAGTTTAAAATTGTTGAGAGGAAAGGGTTAACCTATGCCCTATATTTTCCAATGAATTTCAATATTGAATGGATTAAGGTGGTTCTAAGAAGAATTCAAGACATGGAATTGTGGTTAGAGAATGGACTAGTAAAGATTACAAAGAAGGTAATTCATGTTATTGCTCGCTACCTTACACTTGACAAAAGGAAGACAATGTGGTGCCAAATCAAGGAAGCTATCGAGGAAAATACCAAAGCTAAGTGGAATGGATGTGAGCTATCTATTTCTACCATCACTGATTCATTAATTGAATTTATAGTGAGAGTAATCTCTCATAAGTTCTATCAGTCAAGTTGACTAAATAGTGTGCCATGTATGGAAATTGATCAACCATAGAATATCATGATGAAGGATCATGAATATGATCTTTTTGAGTTGCAATAGTTGCAATTAGCAGAGAAATTGAAATCAATCAGAAAGGCAAAGAACTCAATGTGTAAGTTTGGATTGTTCATTATGTGTATTTTATTTTACAAGAAATATTTTCCTACTATTGGAAATGTTGTATGGGAACATGAAAACCCTAGTACAAGGAAGATGGGTCAGTATATAACACAGTTGGGAGAAAATTTTGAACGTAGTCTAGATGCATATTTTGAAGAATTTAAATAGAAAATGAGAAAGAGATTGAGGATCCCAACACCATTAGTTATAAAGCATTATAGTGATATATGTTTTCTAGTTGATATAGAAAATACATTTGTACAAGTAGTTAAGCTGAGAAAAGCATGGCTTAAACCCTTTGGTTATGAAATTGGAGTTGATGATGTGAGTGTAAGTATTTTTGTACTACTCAATGAGGAAATTGATGTTGAGGCCAAGCCCTTTTGATGTAGGAGAATCTTGGGTGTAAGAGCAATCCTACATCACCCCAAAATATTTTCTTTTCAGTCTTTTCTATTTTAACAAGGACTAGTAGACAAGGTGGTTACTATTTATGGGAACTTGTTATTTTTAGTAAGTTTTTCATACGAGCTTGGAATGTTCTCATTTTCTACATAAAGGTTCATTTTAGACTTATAAGCCTACCATAAAAATATCATTGCACTAGCTTAAGTATCAAACAAGTTATTGTGGATTTTCAGTGGAAAAAATTGTAGAAAAATCTTTAGGCTCATCATTGGATACCTTAGAGTGCCCGGATGAGGTCTAAAAAATTGATGGAAGGATGCTTGTGTAGTTCTAAGCCTATAGATCACAAGCTGGCATTTATAAAAGGTGGTTATAATAGCCAATAAGAGAAACGATTCGTGAGTTATGACCTTTCAAAGTTGGACTACTTGAAATATCTAAAATAATTGTCAAAGATGTATTTGGTCAACTCTATATGTATTGTTAGGGTCTGTCGGCCCTAGGTATTAAGTTTCAATATCTAGAACCTTCCCAAGTGGCATAAAATTGTCTATTTAAGAAAGGCCCAAACATTGTCTAGGACAACTCTGGGTGGTTGTTCACAACTTAGTCTTGTAGATTACTGTAGTAAAGGTGCTCATGTGGGTTAGCATATTGTACTTATGAATTTTGTAATTTTTCATTTGTGTCACAAATAATAAGTCCATATTTTGTTCTCATATTTGCTATTGTTTCTTTGTTTCTATTATGAGTTTATGGTTTTAAGGGGAGCACCCTTCATCAAGTGGTATCAGAGCTAGATTTCTTGAGTGTATGGATAGATTATCGACTATGAGGTAGTTTGCACCAGGATAGATCTTTTATTATAAGGCAATTTGCACTAGGGTTTTAGTGAAAGCACAAAAATGCCTCCATGAAGAGAGTGTGGTGAGAGAGTTGTAGGTGTTACACCTGATGGTTTTTGATCCCTCCAAAGAAAAATGCAAGCATTAGAAGAACAAATGCATAGAGGAATAAATCTTCCCATAAGAGATGAAAGAAAGGATGAGGACAAAGTAGAAGAAAATGTTAAAGCAAAGGCAATTCTAAACCTAGAGGAAGAAAGGCTTTTAGGGCCATCTGCAAGATTGGAAAAAAACCTAAGTTTGAGGTTACCACATTTTTGGGAAACCTTAACCTAGAGGAGTTTATTGATTGGATCAATGAATTAGAGGAGTACTTTGAGTATGAAGATATTGAGGATCTTGAAAGGGTCAAGTTTTTGAAGGCAAAACTGAAGGGACATGCAAAGATCTGGTGGCAAGAGGTTTAGTTGGAATGAAATAGAAAGGGAAAGGACAAAATCACCAAATGGGAGTGGATCATAGATAAACTGAAGTGAAAATTCATTCCTATGGATTATGAGCTTGATCTACTAAAGAAGATGCAAGGGTTGAAGCAAGCAAGAAAATTTTTTCAAGAGTATATTGAGGAGTTCTACCGAGTTCTCATTGAAACCAACCATGTAGAAGTTGATAAGGAGAAAGTAGCTCATTATCTTAATGGGTTAAGGAAATGTATTTAGGATGAGATCAATCTAGTTTGAATGAACAATATTAAGGAGGCATACTAGTTTTCCCTAAGAGTTGAGGAAAATTTGAGCAAGAAGTTTGATAACAAGACTAGCAGAAGAGGTCATAGTGGAAGATATCACAAATGATCTTATGGAGGTTGTAATGATGATCAAAAGACCAAGGATGAGGCTAGGAGTAGCAGTTAGAACCAAAGGGGAAAATTTCCAATCATTTCCATGATTATAATAATACAGATCAGAGAGGAAGAGGAAGAGGACAAGGATCTAGAAGAGGAGGATTCTATGGTAAATGTTTTCACTATAGAGAAGCACATAGTGCATTTAAATGTTCCTAACAAAAAGGAAAGGTAGATTAAAGAACAGAAGGCCAAGCCAGACTTGCACATGTTGATGAAGATGTCAGAGCATCAAATTTTGAAGATGTTAAAAGAGGAGAAATCCTAGTTAATAGAAGAGTCTTGCTTAGTGGTGAGAATGAACCTGATCAAAGAAGGATCTTGTTTCACACAAGGTGTAGATGTGAAGATAAGTGTTGTGATGTGATCATTGATCCTAGAAGTACTAAAAATTTGGTGTTAGAAATGATGGTCATGAAGTTCAAGCTAAGGAGATAAAAACACCTACATCCATACCATATTAATTGGGTGCAAGATGACCACAAAGTCATGGTCAATGAGCAGTGCTCAGTGAAGTTCAATATTGGAAGCTACTAGGATGAGGTACTATGTGATATCATACCTATGGACATATGTCATATATTGTTGGAGTGAAACATATGTTAAAGTCATTGAAGGGGAAAGAAGAAAAGGAAAAGAGTTTCTCAAAGGTATGAAGCATGAGCATATGTGTTTTGCTATAATTCCAAAAGATAGTAAAGAATAAGTAGAGGAGGTACCTATAGAAGTTACAAATATGTTGGGAGAGTTTTGTAATATTGTATTAGATAATGTATATGATGGATTTCCCCAAATGAGGAAGATTAGTCAACAAATGAATTTGGTACCACGAGTTAGTTTTCCAAACAAGGTATTGCATAGAATGACACTAGCAGATAGTGAAGAGTTGAATAGGATAGTTCATGAGTTGTTGCAGAAGGGCTTGACTCAAGAGAGTTTGAGTCCATGTGTTGTACCAACCATATTAGCACCAAAGAAGAATGGAGAATGGAGGATGTGCATAGATTCTCATGCTATCAACAAGATCACAATCAAGTATAGATTTCCATTTCCAATGATGGATGGTATTATGGACTATTTGAGTGGAACTGAGTATTTCACAGAGATAGATATGAAGAAAGGGTACCATCAGATTCATCAAATAAGGTCATGAGTGGAAGACTACTTTCAAGATAAAAGAAGGACTATATGAGTAGTTAATCATGCCTTTTGCGATAATTAATGCTCTAAGCACTTTCATGCAGCTCATGAATGAGGTACTAAAAGAGTTTCTAGGCAAGTTTGTGATTGTTTACCTAGATGATATTTTGGTCTTTACCAAGACATTGGAGGAGCATTTGATCCATATTCGCAAGGTTTTGATAAGTTAAGGGAAGAAAATTTGTTGATAAATCTGAAGAAGTGCAATTTTGTAAAGAAGGAGTCGATGTGCCTAGGATTTGTAGTCTCTATAGAACGTCTAAAAATGGACCTAGAGAAAGTGAAGGCTATCCTTGAATAGCCTACTCCAAGGAGTGTGATAGAGGTAAGATCTTTTCATGGACTAGCTAGTTTTTATAGAAAGTTTATAAGAGATTTTAGCAATAATTGTGGGCCCCTGACTGAAATAATGAGAGGGGATAGAAAAGAATTTAAGTGGACTATAGGCATAGAAAAGAGTTTTAATCTGTTAAAATAGAAAGTTACCAAGCAATCTGTTTTAGCACTTCTTGATTTTAACAAGGTGTTTCAAGTAGACTGTGATGCTAGTTGTACTGCAATAGGAGTTTTTTTGAGCCAAGAAGGTAGACTAGTTGCTTATTTTAGTGAGAAGATAAATGATGCAAAAAGAAAATATTTTTTTTATGATCATGAATTTTATGCTATAGCTCAAGCATTCAAGAAGTGGAGACACTATCTTCTTCCTAAAGATTTTTTTTGTATACTGATCATCAAGCTTTACAATATTTGAATAGTCAAGGAAAATTAAATCAAAGACATTTGAAGTGGGTTGAGTTTTTGTTGAGTTATACATTTTTTTGAAACACATGAGTGGGAAGTCTAACAAAGTTGTAGATGTTCTTAATAGAAGACAACTTTTGCTGACAAAAATGTAGATAGATGTGGTTGGGTTCAAGGAACTCAGTACTTTGTATCCAGATGATCTTGATTTTGGTGAAGTGTGAAAGGCTTGTACAGAACCTATTATACTTGACAGGGCAAAGTGGTTGGATTTCATGATCCAGGATAGTATGTTGTTTAGAGAAAGCTAGTTGTGCATTCCTAGAAGTTCAATAAGAGAGAATCTCATTAAGGAGAAGCATAGTGGAGGACTCGATGGACATTTTGGTAGAGATAAAACCATAGCCTTGGTTACTGAGAATTATTACTAGCCAAAGATACAACAAGATCTAAAGAAGTTTGTATAGAGTTGCAGAGTATGTCAGATGGTGAAAGGAGTGAAGCAGAATATAGGGTTGTATCAACCATTACCTATACCAGAGAAGTCATGGGAGGATGTTATCATGGATTTTGGTTTTAGATTACTAAGGGCACATCGAGAGCATGATTCTATTTTTGTGGTGGTTGACAAATTTTCAAAGATGACACATTTTATTCCTTGTAGGAAGACTAGTGATGTTGTTCATGTGGCATAGTTGTTTTTCAGAGAAGTGAGACTACATGGTCTACCAAAGAGTATAGTTTAAGATTGTGATACCAATTTTGTTGGCTATTTCTAGCATACATTGTGGAAGATGTTAAAGATAGATTTGAAGTTCAGTTCATCTCATCATCCACAGACTAATGAATAGATAGAAGTTGTGAATCATAGTTTGATAAACTTGTTGAGATGCTTGGTTAGAGATAAACCAAAAGGATGGGATATGATTTTACCATAGGTGGAATTTGCATATAATAATTATGTCAACAAGAGTACTAGTAAATCACCATTCCAGATTGTATATGAAAGTAGTCCTAGAAATGCTTCTGAATTGAGGCAGTTGGATAAAGGAGAGATAAGTAGTGTTGAAGCAGAAGAATTTGTTGAACATTTAAAAAACATCCATGAGGAGGTGAGGAATCACATCAGAAAGATGAATACATAGTATAAGGCTAAGGAAAATGTGAAAAAGAGGTATAATGAATTTCATATTGGAAATGAAGTCATGGTTCATTTGAGAAAGGAACATTTTCTAGAGGGTACATATAATAAGTTGAAGATGAAAAAGTTTGGATAGTGCAAGATAGTGAAAAGGCATGATTCTAGAAATGCTTATGAAGTGGAGTTTCCTACCAAATTGAATATTTCACTAGTATTTAACATTTTGAATTTGACAGAGTATTATGAAGGAGGTGATGGAGATAAAGTTGCAAAAGTGCAATGGAGTATTCTAGTAGCTAGTTCGACTACAAAGGAGATTGAAGAGATATTGGATAGTCGTGTTGGCAAAAGTACAAGGAACATAACTTATGAGGAATATCTAGTCAAATGGAAAGGGAGTCTAGTAGAGGATTCATCATGGCTAGTAAGGGAGGAGGTTCACCATCTTGGTTTTCCTCTGAACACCTAAGACATGATAGAGTCACTTCTCAAATTACCCCAAGTGTCTGATGCAAGAGCATCTTGGGTATAATAAAAATCTTACATCACCCAAAAAATATTGTCTTTTTATTCTTTTCTATTTTAATAAGGACTAGTAGACAAGGTGGTTACTATTTATGGGAATATGCTATTTTTAGCAAATTTGTCATATGAGCTCAGAGTGTTCTAATTTTCTAGATGAAGGTTCATGTTATATTTATAATCCTACCATAAGAATCTCATTGCTCCAGCTTAACTAGCGGAGAATTTATTGTAGATTTTCAGTGGAAAAAATTGCAAAAAAATCTTCAAACTCATTGTTGGAGGCCTTAGAGTGCCTAGATGAGGTCCAAAAACTTGATGGAAGGGTGTTTGTGTAGTTTCAAGCCTATAGATCAAGAACTAGCATTTTCAAAAAGTGGTTATAATAGCCAATCAGAGCAATGGTTTGTGAGTTATGGCCTTTCAAACTTGGGCTACCCGAAATATCTAAAATAATTTTCAAAGATGTATTTAGTCGACTCTATATGTATTGTTAGGGTATATCGGCCCTAGGTATTAAGTTTCAATGTCAAGAACCTTCCTAGGTAGCACAAAATTGTCTATTTAAGAAAGACCTGAACATTGTCTAGGACAACTCTGGGTGGTAGTTCATAGCTTACTCTTGTAGATTACTATAATGAAGGCACCCATGTGGGTTAGCATATTGTACTTATGAATTTTGCAATTCTACATTTGTGGCACAAATAAGAAGTCCATATTTTATTCTCAAATTTATTTTTATTTCTTTGTTTTTGTTATGATTTTATGGTTTTAAGGGGAGCACCCTTTATCACCTTTGGCAAGTATGAAGAAGAAAAGGCTAGAATAACTATTGATATTGAAATTGCTTCTATAGATAAGAAGAGAAAGAAGATGATTGAAGACCTAGAAGGAAAGCTAGGAAAATAGACAACAAGAAAAGAACATTTGATGTTGACACAAGGTCTTGGAGAAGATGAAGAAAATGGTTGTGGTCATGAGGAAGAGGAAGAAAGTATAGTGAATCTGGGTAAATCCATAGAATTGGTCACCCCACCTGTTAAAAAGGCCAAAATAGTAAAAAAATACTAAGCCTAAGGTGACAAAGGTTATAAAGAAGATGACATCCAAGCCCTTCTCTCCTCTTGCACCACCAAAATAAGGGAGCAGGGTAGAAACAACAAGTGTTGAGGCACCAGTCAAGAAAGGAGTGGTTAAGATTATCAAACCTAGTGACACTAATGTAGAGAAGAGGAAAATTCTAGCTTCTATAGGAAATACAAAGAGAAGAAGGCTAGTAAAGAGGAAAACATTGAAGAGGAAGATGCAGATAGGACTAAGTCTTATGAACTTGGACATAACCTAGTCATTATACCTACCAAGCCAATAAATATTGACAAGGTATGTGCCAACATCAGAAAATCTATAGGCCTATAAGGATTTAGATATGTAAAATATGATACACTAAATAATAATGATAAATCTAAGGTAGAGGAGGCCATGATAGAAATTATGGCTAACAATAAGCTTGCCCCTATAGAATTTGAAAATAAGATTCTAAATGATTTGTATAGTAGACTAGATAGAAAGTGGCAACTGGGAACAGAAGTAGAGAAGCAAATTAGAGAAGGCACATTGGCCAATATTATGTTTGAATTGTCAAATAAAAAGAAGAAATTTTTTTTAGAAGTATAGAAACTAATTTGTTCATAAATTCATAACATTTATGATTCTATACAATAATATTGAGGTTGTTGTACAAAAAAAATGAATTGTTATGAAAGAGTATTTTTGAATTAATCACAAAAGGAGTTGAACATGAGAAAATAGTGGATATAGTACCTATAGATGACAATAAAAGTGATGAAGAAAGTCTAGGTGTGTTGAGACCACAAGGAAATGTATCACCTATTCATGATACTACACATGATACTCCATTTGGTGAACAAAAGAAAACCTAAGAAGCCAAAGAACCAAAAAGGGAGAAGCAAGAGCAAGAGGAAGCAGAAAAAGGAAACCAATGTAGAAGTGTCTACTATAGGTAAAGAAGGAACACATGTCTTAGGACTTTAAGATGAGGGAGATAATGAGACTAGACAAGAAAAAGAAATATATAATGTAGTTCCAAGTTCTACCATTGTTGTTCCAAGCACTAAAGTACAAACAAGACCAAGTGGTGACACCCCATCACCTACTCTTACTCTATAAGTGTTGAGCAACATAAAACTAAAGAAGAGTAAAGGAAAGAAGATAAGGGATAGCTCTCTAAATAATAGTGTTATTCTAGATGAATTAATTGATATGCCAAAATTTGGATCTAGCTAATCTCATTTTTTAGAAAACTGTCATCTTGCAGGATATATTAGCAAGAAAGAAAATACAAGAAGAGATGAGGTGAGAACACAAACAGAAATATGTGGTGCATGACATCAAAGACATATTTTTTGATGCCTTTTATATTTATACCACTAATGAGAAAGCCCCCATTATCTCTCAATTGGTACAAATTGTTGAAAAATTCAATACCGAAGATATTGAGGCAAATGAAAAACTAATGGCCTAGTCTGAGAAGAAATTTGAGAAGAGAGGATTGGAGAAAGTTTCTACTGTCATTGCAGTAAGAAAAGTTGAGTTACAAGCACTTGTATAGAACATAGAAGAACTTGTGAAAAAGGTACAAGATATGTACAACATACTTTGTGATGTGCCAAGATTTAGAGATTAATTTTAGGTAAACTTATATATGATTCAAGCTAAAATGAAACAATCAAGTAGTTCTATCTCTCAATCAGCTGAATCAAGCTCAATGCATTATAACTGATTGTTGTTTGTACAAGGGAGGTTGGTTGAGCTATAAACATCAGACAATAGAATGGGAGAAAAACTAATCTCTATTCATTCAATGTTAATACCTCATTTGGAGGTTATGCAATGAGAGCTAATTGCAGTAAAGAATCTAGTGCAAAGAGATCATAATCTTTCGATTGTTGAAAGCGTAATTGACTTAGCAACAAATCTAGAGTTGAAGATCCATGTTTTGGAATTAGTAAAAACCACATGGGATCATGCCCTTGCCATGATCAATCAAATTCATAAACCATTTGTTTACAAATATGATTTGATTCCACCTACGCAACCTTGGTAGCAAACACCCTAGCAACAGACACAAGTGTCAAAAACAAGGGGGGAATACATGATTGATATATAAAGGGGGATATAATATGAAATGATCAAGAGAGAATGGAAAATATTAAGAGCTCAGAACATAGATAAGGTATGATAAAGCTATAATCAGACTAATTTGAGTCATGTAAAGTATGTATTGTATAATGTGTTCATAGCGAAGTTTTGAAAGCTCTATAAGAACCAAGTCATAGGCTTAGGGGGAGTACTCTTATTCTTTTATTGTAAAGCTAAAATAATGAAAAAGTGTTTTTTCCACTAATGTCAAAGGGGGAGATTGTTGGTATCTCTAAGTCTTTTTGTCTATTAGTATCAAACACTTAGTCGTATATAAGGCAAAGTGAGTGGGTCATCACTAAGCTACTCTATGTAGGTCGAGTCATGTAAAGACTTGTAGATAATCATGTATATGTTGAGCTCTATAGGATTCAAGAAAGTCTTTGGTAATCGAGTATAGTTAAGATTGATCAACAAAATGAAGAACAATTATGAGTGAGCATCAAAAATAGTGAGTGCCAAGTAAGACAAAGAGAACATAAAAGTTAGAAATGATATAACATTTGAGGTAAACTATTTCAGAGCTAACATGGACACAATATTTAACAATAGTAGATTTTGTTACAAAGGTTGTTGCACATTTATGATGTGGATCACTGATCCCAAAAAAGAATGGACAATCACTATGATAAAGAGATGAAAAGGGAAGTTTTTAAAAGACTCTATAGATATCTTTAAATAGGTAGATCCAAACCTTCTTTTAACAAGTGATTGAGATATCACAAAAGACTGATTCAGAAGCATCTAAAGGTATAAGGGCAATCCTGTGTCACCCAAAAAAAAATGTACTTAGACTTAGTTTCTGTTTCATGTGTTTTTATTTTTGGATACCCATTTGGGTCAAATAAAGGTTCCAACTCTCACAGTTCCACTATCAGTGTTTTGGGTTAGAGTTTTTAATCACCTTGAGATATGTGTAAATGCCAAAAAAAATAGGAGTATGTAATTGAACAATCATTTTGGTGAACTAGAAGGTGTAAATTGGTCAAAATATTGTCATTGTAATTTAGAGCATTCCAGAAAAAGAATCAAGTCAAAAGGCCCCACTATTTGAAAGTTATCGTAGTTTTTCAATTTTTGGAGACATCCTAAGAATGCTTCAAAGTTAGGTTAGGGCCATTAAATTACCTTGAATAGGACCAAAAAATGGGTGACAAGAAAAAATTATCCATAGGGCTATAGAGCGCTTCAAGATCTTTCTGAAAATGTAAACGGTTCGTCAATTGGAGCTACAGTTCAAAAGTTATGCCTCCCAGAAGTTCGGTTACCGTTTTTGGATTCTTCTAATTTTGTGCCGACTTCTAGTGCAACTTCTAGAGCCTTCTATTTGGTTGGTGGATGCCAACTAGCACTTTCTAGAATGCATTCCTAATCCTTAACCCTCTAAGGTCTATTTAAGAACATTTTTGGCATTGTAAAAGGCAATTAGGAGTGGAGTTTGAGAGAAGGTACTGTGAGAAGAATTTATCTCCAGATTTATTCTATTGTAAGCCCATAGGGCATGTTTTGGAGTTTGTTTCTCTGCACTAAGTGTACTATCATATTTTTACAGTTAACAAAATTTCCCCTTTCTTGTTGTGTCCATTCTATGCTTGGGTTGTGTTCCCATCATGTGGTAGCAGAGCATACCTTCATCAGTGGTATCAGAGCTGGTTTTCTTGAGTGTGTAGACAGAGCGCCGACTATGAGGCAGTTTGCACCAAGATTGTGTGGTTGTGGGTTTGAGTTAAGAAGATGCCTCCATGAAGAGAGCGTGGTGGAAGGGTCAGAGCTATTAATCCTAAGGAGGTTAGAGCCCTCCAAAGGCAAGTACAAGCATTGCAGGAGGAGCTTTGTAGAGGAACAAATGTTGCCGAAGGCAGCGAAAGTGAGGATGACAATGAAGAAGAAGAAATTGGACCAGAAGGGGAATTTGATGGAAAATTTTTGAATAAGGCAGAGGAAAGGCTTTTTAGGGCCATTACTAAGTTTGGGAAAAGACCTACAATTGATGTGGGTGTATTTTCAAGAAATCTAAAACCAGATGAGTTTATTGATTGGATCAATGAACTAGAAGAATACTTTGAGTATGAGGATATTAGGGATCCAGATAGGGTTTAGTTTGCAAAGGTGAAACTGAAAGGACATGCCAAAATCTAGTGGCAAGAGGTTCAATTGGAAAGAAATAGAAGAGGAAAGGATAAGATCACAAGGTGGGATCGCATGGTGAATAAACTAAAGAAGCAGTTCATTCTTGTTGACTACAAGCTTGATTTGCTTAAGAAGATGCATGGGTTAAAGCAAGTGGGAAAATCAGTCCAAGAATATACAGAGGATTTTTACCAACTTCTGACTAGAGCAAGGCATGTAGAAGAAAATAAGGAGAAGGTTGCTTGTTATATCAGTGGGTTGTGACCTAGCATCTAGGAGGAATTAAGTCTAGTAAGAATGACTAGCATTGAAGAGGCATACCAGTTTGCCCTATGAGTTGAAGAGAATCTAAATAAGAGGTTTGAAGTGAGACAAAGAGGGCATGGTCAAGGAGGAAGGGGTAGTGGTAGGTCATCTGGAGGCTGAAATGAAACCCAAAAGAAAAATGAAGATGTGGGTACTAGCAAGAACTAGAGGAACGAGGGTTTCAACCGCTCCTGTGATCAAGACTTTGGAAATCAAAGAGGAAGAGGTAGAGGACATGGACAAGGAAGAGGAGGCTTTTGTGGTACCTGTTTCCATTGCAATGAAGAAGGTCATCATGCCTTTGAATGCCCTCAAAGACAAGAAAGGACAGATAGGAGAGTTGAGAGTCAAGATAGGGTTGCTCATGTGGATGAGGATGCACAATCATCACATTTAGAGGATGTAGAAAGAGGAGAGACTTTAGTAAATGAAAGGATCCTACTAAGTGGTGAGATTGAACTAGGACAAAGGAGGAGTTTATTCTGTACCAGGTGCAAGTGTGAGGATAAATGTTGTGATGTGATCATTGATGGTGGTAGCACTAATAACTTGGTATCAGAGGAGATGGTCTCTAAGCTAAAGCTCAAGAGGGAGAAACACCCCTAGCCCTATCGGATTGCTTGGGTGAAAGATGATCATAAGGTCCTGGTAAGTGAACAATGTTTAGTGAAATTCAAAATTGGGAGTTACCATGATGAAGTTCTGTGTGATGTTATTCCAATGGATGTTTTCCATCTATTGTTGGGTAGACGGTGGCAGTTTGATAGGCATTTAGTACATGATGGTCATGCAAACACATACTCTCTAACAAATAATGGAGTTCACCATGAACTGAAGCCCATGAAAAAAGAAGGTTAAAAGGTATGTAGTAGTGCTAGGATTTGTCTTATTGATGGAAGGAAGTTTTTAGATGGCATGAAACATCAGTGTATGTGCTATGCTTTGATCCCTAGGAAAGATAAAGAAGGTAGTAGTGAAATACCACTTGAAGATTTAGATTTACTAGGTGAGTTTGGAGATATCATTTCTGATAATGTTCTAGAAGGATTGCCACTAGTAAGGCAAATTAGTCATGAGATAGATTTAATTCCAAGAGCTAGTTTTCCTAACAAGGCTACTCATAGGATGACTCCTATTGAAACTAAGGAGCTAAATAGATAGGTTCAGGAGCTATTGAGGAAGGGCTTGATTTAGGAGAGCTTGAGTCCATGTGTTGTACCTATAGTACTGGCACCAAAGAAGGATGGAGAGTGGAGGATGTGTATAGAATCTTGAGCTATAAATAGAATAACCATCAAGTATCGGTTTCCTTTGCCAAGAATGGATGATCTTATGGACTGCTTGAGTTGAGCTCAGTACTTCACACAAATAGATCTCAAGAGTGGCTATCATCATATATGGATTTGAGAAGGAGATGAGTGGAAAATAGCCTTCAAGACCAAGGAGGGTCTTTATGAGTGGTTAGTCATGCCTTTGGATTGACAAATTCCCCAAGCACCTTCATGCGGCTTATGAATGAGGTACTTAAGAAGTTGTCAGGAAAATTTGTTATTGTCTACTTGGATGATATTTTAATTTTCAGCAAGACTTTGGAAGAACATTTATTGCATATTCGTAGTGTCCTTGAAAGGTTAAGGGAAGAGAAACTGTTAATTAATCTAAAGAAGTGTATCTTTGCAAAAAGGGAGTTAGTCTATGTAGGGTTTGTTATATCACCTGAAGGTCTTAAAATGGATCCAAAGAAGGTAAAAGCTCATCTTGGAATGGCCTACTCCAAGGTTTGCTACTAAGGTAAGATCATTTCATGGTCTGGTTAGTTTTTACAGGAAGTTCATTAAGAATTTTAGTGGCATATGTGCACCCTTGATTGACACAATAAGAGGGGATAGAAAAGAGTTCAAATGGACTGTGGCAGCTACGAGAAGTTTTGAATTGTTGAAGAAGAAGGTGATAGAACAACCTGTGTTGGCACTTCCAGATTTTAGAAAAGTGTTCCAGGTGGATTGTGATGCTAGTGGCAGTGCTATTGGGGCTATCTTAAGCCAAGAAGGTAAGCCTATTGCATATTTTAGTGAAAAATTGAATGATGTGAAAAAGAAATATTTTGTTTATGATCAAGAGTTCTATGCAATAGTTCAAGCCTTAAAGAAATGGAGACATTATTTATTGCCAAAGGAATTTTTTTTGTATACTGATCACCAGGCATTACAGTACCTAAATAGCCAAGGTAAATTGAATTAGAGGAATATGAAGTGGGTAGAGTTCTTGTAGAGCTATACATTTGTGTCGAAGCATAGAAGTGGAAAATCTAATAGGGTTGCAGATGCATAAGTAGGATGTTGCAAGAGAATTTTGTGAAGTAAATAGAGTTTAATGACATAGTGGTTTTAATAGACATTTTTAAATCTCCTAACAAAGTCCTTACTTCATTGTAAGTGTATAATCATTTAATCAAGGTAAGACCTAACAGTCTTAAAAGATTTAAGTAAGGTAGACCCCTAACAGGGTAGATCATCAGAAGTGATCAAAATTGTAACCCTAACAGGTTAACTTTGTTACTTTAGTAGTGAAGATTTATGGGTGTCATCCCCACCCCAGTTTTAGCTTCACCTTGGAAGATTTCTAGGTAACCAAATATTTTGCATTATGTGTTTATATTTTATAGATGTGATGCATAGTTAGATCTACTTATTTCAAAATTTGATTTTTCAAGTTATGTTATGCATAAAATAGATATGAGATGGTCAATATGGTGAATGTAGTAAAGTTATTTTGAAGGATAAAAGTTATGTAGATCCTAATTCACACCCCCCCAGTATCTTTTCCCAATTAAACTTCCAAAAATATACACATATATAAATATATGTATGTATGTATGTATGTTCATATATAAACACAATTCAAATATATAATTGATTTACTATATGCTTCAATTTGATTGAAGCTACAACTTTAACAAGGAGAAATGATGTTTTGAGTTTAAATGTAGTAGAAAGATGCAATTTAGTTAAATAATATGATTATTTTAAAAAATTAAGAGAAATATTGGTAAAGTCATTGTGTTAGACCATTTTTAGGTGTGTATAGGGACACCCATGGTCAAAGAGGCCTCCCAATACATATTTATGGGATATTCTCCTGTGTATTGATTCACATGATCAATGACAGTCTAGAAAATCATCTCATTCATACCAATCATACTGATCCATGTAGTCATGGTCATTTTTTATCAAATCGCCTCGAGTTTTATTTTAAACCTAGATGCAAAAAAACATTTTACAACTAGCCAATCAAGGACATACATTCACCTACAACATAGGGAATTGAGTGATCCATTCTAGATTCTTTGACATGCCAACTAATTGTAGCATTTTGCAATTATTTCAATTATGTGTTGTTCTATAAAAATCTATGGACTTTTAATGAGAAGAAATTGGATATATTGGAATTGTATTGAATAGGAAAAGATATACATTGTATTGTTTCTAGATATTCTATTTTATGAGAACAAGACCCTATGGCTTGTTGACCAAGGGTTCATGGTGTAAAATTTATTTTCTAAGAATTCTCTCTTTCCTTGGCATATTTTCTCTTCATAAATCATGTGGATTGTGCATTCAATGTCTTTTCCTTTTTATTAATTAATATGTCATGTGTTGAATCGAATCAACACTTCAAAACATTAATCATAAAACATTCACCACACATTCATCTCATAATTTAGCATATAAACTAAAATAGCTAACTACACATTTGCATCCATAGCATGAAACAAATAACACATGACATAATAAATTTGGTTACCCAGAAACCCTCCAATGAGAAGGTAAAACTAGGGTGGGGATGACACCCAAAAATCTTCACTACTGCAGTTGTAAAATGTGGCCTATTATGGCTACAATGATTTTGACCATGAACTATGATCTACCCTATGAGGGGTCTACCTTGTCAAAGGCTTACAAAGACTATTAGGTCACACCTTGTTAGAGGATTTAAACTTACAATAAAGCAAGCACTCAGTTAAAAGATTTACAAAACCTTGTTAAGACTAATCTGTTAGGAGATTTTCTTTGTAACACCTATTAAAATGATTTAGCACCATGATCCTTTAGTTAACACACTACTGCTAGATGTTAGATGTTCTCTTTGTTGATAAATCCTTGATCCTTCTGATCAGATATGTCTCCTCTGTCTTATCTCTACTTTTCTCTATTCTCTTGAACTGATTATGTAATTCAAATTACTTTCATAACCTCCATACCCACCATAAATGCTCTATCTATACTTAGCATTCATTTCCTTATGCACATACAAAATATTTAGGGTTTGCCTTGTTAAATAAACATAGGTGGAATGATTTAGGTAGGAATCAATGGATGTGGTTTATCCATATTGTCACTTAATTCATCCCTTAATTTTATTGGTTTCATGTAATGCATAGGGATTCACAATATACCTCCATACTTATCTCTTAGAATCATAAAATATGATTATGTCAGCCCAAAAATGGTTTACATAGAAGTTTGTACCATTACAAACAACTATGTCAAAAATTGTTCACTCAGCATCCAATGACTTTGATGCTCAACATACATTATACTCATTATGTTGTAACTCAACTTTTGAACAACTTGACACTCTCTCTTTACTCAACAACTAAATCACTCGATATGCATAGTTTTCTTAGCACTTGACTGACTTGGCACATACTGGTGCTCGATACTAACTTAGGTATATTTCTCGACATGTATTGTCTGGCAACTTATGTGATGAATGCTTTGATCACTTAGCTCGCACTAATCAGTTGGCTTGTATAGTAATACTATAAGACAATGACTAAGTGTTTTGTCACTACCTTATCAAAACTAATATGAGATTAACACCTTCATAGGTTTGGTCCTATTTTTTTATGTTGGTGTAGTTGTTTTCTACTCATTTTTTTTAGAACAATGGATGGATTGTACCACTTACAACCTATTACTTAGGAAGATTTTTTTGCATATGTGAGTTCTTTTCTTTACACCCTTATAAAAACTATCTATGTATATTCATAAATAGGTTTTATTCCTTATCCTCAGTTGAAAATTCTTACACTCTCTTTAGGCATCTTGTGCCTTTATTAATACCTTTGCAAGTGCTTCTTGTAGGTGAGATGTGAGGGTGTGAGCCTTATGTGATGACTTTTGCTTCTTCTTCTCACAATCAATAATGAAGGGTTTGTGGTTTACCATGTCATAGTGAATATCAAATGAAGGCATGAACTTATAATTGGAAATGGTTGAATTGGGTTGGAAATAGCAACACTTTCTGACTATTTTTGTTTAGGCATGAGCCTCTTAGGGATCAAAAATATTTTCTAGCATGTTCGATGGGAAAACTATGAAAGTAGTTGCCAAAGTTAGTGCATGCTTTGGAATTTCCAATTTTAACAAAGAAAGCAAGTAAACATGACAAGAAATAGTTGAGCTCCAATTAGGTATGGACCTAGGTTACCACAAAATTTTTTATTGGGTTACTCCTCAACCTTATAATTGGGATTCACTTATTTATTGATGGAGGTATAAATAGGATAATAAGATACTGAGAGGGGGATAAATCAGAATCTTAAGTACTCTTATTTTTCAACAATTCATTCACACATCCACCAGTTAACTTATTTATGTAAAACTTGTAATAATAAACTTGTTGAAACATGTAAATTTGATCTATCACATACATGAAAATAAACACATAACAATATTTGTTAGCCAGAAAGCCTTCAAGCTGAAGGTAAAACTAGGGTGGGGATGACACCAACAAATTTTCACTACTACAGTAATAAAGTTAACCTATTAGGGTTACAATGTTTGATCATAATATATGATTTACCCTATGAGGGGTCTACCCTATTAAAAGCTTAAGAGACTGCTAGGTCTCACCTTGTTAGAGAATTCAACACTTACAATGAAGTAAGGACTCTATTAGGAGATTTACAAAGATCTATTAAGACCACTCTATTAAGAGATTTAACTTCATTCAAGTTGGTTAGAACTAATTTAGTACCTAACTCTTGATATTCTTTGTAAGCTAATTTTGAGTCTTCTCCTTGCTAAATGATCCTCTTCCTCCAATCTAAAAATACTTTTCTTCTGCTTCACTACTTTGATTGGGTCACTTGTTCTATTAAGAGATAACAAAATAGTTTCATTGAATTATGATATGATCTTGATCTTTCACTTCACTATTTTCATATTACTCCTTGTTGATGTGCACACTCTTCTTTCATCTCCATGCCACATGATTTAGGTTAAGATCTTCCCTATTTAAAGAGTTTTATAAATATTTTTCTAGATGCTTCCATAATTAGCCTTTCTATCTAAATCATTAATCACACAACATAGAGATTTGTGATCCACATCATTAATGTGAAAACTCTTTGTAACAACCTCTACATATATTAAATGTTCCTTCCATTTTTTCTTGAAAATGATTTACCTCAAAATCTATTCCATTTCTGACTTTTATGTAAACTTTATATTGCTTGACTTTTACTATTTTTTGCTACTTGACATTGTTGTTGCTCAATATATAATGTTCTCGACACATACTATGTAACTCAGCACATGTATTCTTGAAAATTCTTGATTTATAATGAGCTTGACTTGTGTAGAAAATACTCAATGACCATACACTTAATCAGCTCCTATAGATCTCAGTACATACTTACTTATGCACATGTCTCGACCTATATAGAGTAGCTTGGTCGTAGTGATGACCGTCTGACTTTGCCTTGTAAGTGACTAAGTGTTTGACACTAATAGACAACAATAGTTAGAGATACCAACAATGTTCCCCTTTGACATTATTGGAAAAAACACTTTTTCATATTTACATCATTACAAATATACTATGATATTGAGCTCTCCCCCTAGGTCTTATGATTTATGCTAAAATGAATAATGAATAAAAAACCTAAAATGAATATGATAAAAAAATCATTTCCCCCTTGTTTCCCCCTTTTTTTCTCACTTATGTCATGGCTTCTAGGGTTGAATGGGTGGGGGAAAACCATATTTATCAATAAATTCCTTATCAACTCAAGTGATCATGGACAATACATGATCCCATGTGCTTCTTGTTGCCTCCAGCATGTGATTATGCAACTATAATCTTGTAGCTAAATCAATTAAGTTGTTAGCCACTAAAAGATTGTGATCTTCTTTGATAAGATCTTGGGTTGATTTCATCTCCCTTCGCATGACCTCCAAATGAGGTATCATTATTTCTTGAATAGAGATCAACTTAGATCTCATGGCATTGTCAACTATTTGAAGCTCGGCCAATGTGCCCTAAGTATTCAATAAATTATTGTAATGATCAATAGTAGATCCTACTTATTGTGAAATAATTTTTTTGGATCTCTTCATCTCATCTTGAATCTGGTTTATTTGTGCTTGAAGATTATTTATGAACCTTGGCACTTCTAACAAAATGTTATACAAATGTTATACTTTCTGTATAAGTTATATCACAACTTGTACATGCTCTTGCAATTGTACTTTCTACTTGGAAATGGTTATGGAAACTTTATCCACAACCTTATTTTCAAATCTTCTAGCTAACCAATCCATCAATTTATCATTTGATTCCATATTACCAACATTCATTTGTTCAACAATATTTACAAGCTAGGTAATGATTGGTGCTTCTTCATCAAAAATATGAATATCAAATGCATCAGCAAAAAAAAAATTTATCACATCATAAAGTACCTACTTTTTCTTATGTTCTCTCCTTACTCTTCTTCCCATTTCTTCTTTGCCAAAATTTCTTGTAAAAAAAAATTTCTTTTGAGGTTAGAATTCCCAAGTATAACTCTAGCATCTCATTTATTTCATCTAGACTAACTTCAATATCTGGTGAAGTATCCTTACTTAATTTTCTTCTTCTTAGCAAAGGAGTGTTGTTGCTCATTACTGCTTTTTGATTTGGTGAGGGATTTTCACCACTTGATCATGCTAGTACTTTAGTGCTTGAGACAACAATGGTCACACTCAATTAAGCTCTACTTATTTCTTTATTTTCCTCAATATAAGGTGTTGAAACAATCTTACTATTTGTACTTGTGTTTTTCACCTTAGTTCCTACCTCTATATCGATGAGCCTTGATTTCTTGGCTTTTGGAGTGTTAGGGTGGTCAACATATACTGGTGACATGCTACCTTGTGCACTTAGCACACCTGAACTTCCTCTACTATTGTAATCATCTTCGATATTTACAGTTCTAGCTTCTTTCTCTATCTCTACTCACTTGGTTGATAGCCTAAAAATGCTTTTCCAAAGTAATTCATCCTGATGTGCTACAGCTTCCATTTTTTTCTATAAAATCAAAAACATTCTATACTTAGGAATGAATTTGCTCCTATAATTTACCAAAAAAAAATCTTTTTTATCCTGGGACAAATTAGGCATGACTCTGAATAAGGTGTTGGTCCTTATCTTTATTTCTTCTACTTCTACCTGCTACCATCTTCTTAGTAGTCTCTCATATAAGTCTTTTGGTGTCTTCTTCTCAATGTAACTAGGAGATAGCTTATGATTAGTAATCATATCCACCATAGCCTCATCAATTTTGGTTCTGTCAATATTATCCAATGTATCATATTTTAAAAATCTAAAACCTGATAATCTTGAAGATCTTTTGAGATTTTCACATACCTCTTCAATAGACTTCATGTATGCTTTGGATGGTCCTTTGACCAATCTCCTTCACTTAGGTTTAGGGACACTAGGCTCAGTAGTCTCTACTACTTTCTTCTTTGCAATATTCTTGGCATTAACAATTGCCCTAGTTCTTGGCTTATTTGGTGGTGGAGGAAAGAGGGGTGTCAATACTAGTTTCTTGGTTCCTTTAGCCTTCTTACTTAGTGAAGTGACAACAACTAGGGCTTCACCCTTATCACCTTCTTCTTCTTCCTCTTCCTCATCACCGCTATCTTTTTCTTCATCCACTCCAAGACCTTAAGGAATCTGTAATGGTTCATTTCCCTTTCCTAGGGTGCCTAGTTTAGCTTCTAGGTCTTCAATCATTCCTTTACTTTTCTTCTCTTTTGAAGTTATCTTGATATTTGTAATTATTCTAGCCTTAGCTTCCTCATACTTTCTAAAAGGTTCATCCTTAATTTTTATTTCTTCTTTTAATAGTGCAACAATATTTGCACTTATTAAATCACTATCGATATCATAATCAAAACTTTGTAACCAGGTCTTCCTCAAATTTACTGCCCACATAATGTATTGTCTGTATCTACAAGCAAACATATGTCATTATAATATCTTGTAACCAATTCTTTTGGTATCCTCATCCTTAGCTCATTCTTTGCTTAAATTCCTCAAAGTAAGTATCCATGACATTCTCAAAATTTGCTCCCAATTGAGTAATGTATTTATTTATATGTCTTGTCACTAGTTTGTATTGTTCCTAAAGAACATCACTAACACCAAGAAAAGACTTCTGGATATAAAATAAAATACATACAATGAGGGATCAAAACTTACACATTGAATTCTTTTCTTTTCTTATAGATTACAAATTCTCTGCTAGTTGTAGTCTTTGTAGCTTGACAAGATCATATTCATGATCTTTCATCACTATCTTCCATGCTTGGTCCACTTCCATACATGACACACTATTCAATTTTCTTGATTGGTAAAATTTGTGAGCTATAACCCTCGTAGAAAATTTAATTGGTGGATGAAAAATGTCTACAATGGACATACCTCATCCATTCCACTCGGCACCTGTGTTTGCCTCAACTTCCTCTTGACTCAAGCATCACATGGTTTTCTTCTGTTCTAGGGTTGGATAGCTTGTCACTTTGTGAATTATTTTTTTTGTGGTCTCCATGGGTCAATTTTGTAGCCAATACTTCATATCACGGTTTCTTCTTTAAAAAAAACTAATCCATTCAATGTTGAAATTCTTTGCAAATTCTAGGGTGCGAGTTAACCTTTCCTCTCAACAACTTTAAATTCATCCTTCAAGATTCCTTCATTACATAACTTCTCATATGTTTTTCTAATCTCATAGTCTCCCACTTCTCTAATATTACACATGTAATAGCTCCTAATATCATGGATCATAATAAATTTGGGTGGTATCAAGGATATCACACCCATTGAATCTCCTTTTATTGCAATTTTTGGAATAGCATGAAACTTTGGTGGGCAACAAGTGCCACTCTTCACCAGTTGAATTTTACTAACCTCTTTTCTCATTCTAGCAGTAGATGAAGCTACCATTTTATTTTTTAGGGTTTAAATTCTTTTCTTTCTCTCCTTGGTTACTCAACACAGTTCATATCTTCACTTGTTCAAGCTTCTTGTCCAAATTGCTCTTGAATTTTTTTGCAAGTCCCTGAAACAACCAAATTTCTTTGTGCTCTTGAAATATGTATGCAAGGTATGAGATAATATATTCAAAATTTTATATATACCTTATTTTGATTGATTTGGGTCTCCATTAATGTTGTGTACTCATGTAAGTGGGATCCAGTTGTCTCAGTCGATATTGGTGCCTTTGAACTAGGTTTTTGCTTTACATCTTAGCCTCTTCCATATTACTCTATCTCTACCATTTCACCTATGAAGTGCTCAATCCATTTTGTAATGCTTAGTCAACAGACAATTTATTGATGTTTGACCCTTCACAAAATCTATTCTTATGCATCTTTATATATGCAAATATAAACTTTGGTAGATTTCATGTAAAGAACTAATGTATGATATATCAATTAAATATGTAGTTCCATACATACCTTTCTTATGTAGTTTGAGATGACATGATCACCTTCTCCATTGGATTGGGTGACCTTAGCTCCATTTTCTCCATTATTTCCATCTTCTTCTTCTTTTTTCAATTTTTGATTGATTTCCTTCTTTATTTTCTCAACATCTACTTTTTCTTTTCCTTTCTCTCTTGTTTGATTTGTTGAATGTAACTATATCCTATAATTATTATTTATATGCCCAAACTTGTGACATTTGGAACATACATTGTAAGGTGCATAATTCTTCCTTTGATTTGTCTAGTAAGCTTTTGTCCGAGTTTTGCACTCATATACTCTATGTCCATACTTTTGAAAGTCATAAGAATATCCTTCAAATCTAGGTGTAGTAGATGCATTCCTAATTCTTGACCTACACTCATGTATTTGTTGTCCTTTTTTCGTGTAGTAAAAATAGTAACCAGTAAACTTAGGTTTAGGATTTTGCATACCATATTTTCTTTGAAAAATTTTTATAGTATGACCAAATTTTTCATAGTGATAGCATGTTGGTTTTTCTTTTGACTTTGCATTCCTCAATTATCCATTCTTGAATGATTTTCCTTGCTCAATGCATGAATGTCCTAATGCATCAGAACTTTTAGATGACTTCATGAGTTCTTCAAAGTATTTCATTGCCTCTTTTGGTTTGTTGAATTTCTCCATAGAATCTTTTTTAGTTTCCAGTTCATTCTTAAGTATGTCCTTATGTGGTTTGACATTTACAATTTCCACATCCTTGTGATTCAATTTCTAATTTACAAGCATTAGTTTATTCATCATGTCTAGTTGTGTATTTGTGAGATTCTACACATCTGATATATCCTTTCTTTAGGTTTGGTAGCCATCACCCTTTTGTCTTCTTCATCCATGGTCCTATCTTCTTTAGCTTTGTTGTTTTTCTTAGTCACTTCACATAATCTTACTAATTGGATTTCATATTTTCTTTTCAGATCTCTTATTTCTTCATTTAGGAGTTTGTTCTTTTCAAGTAGATATGTAGATGCTTTGTCATTTGGATTGATTGATTCAAATAGTCCTTCAGTCTCAACTTCTTCATAGGAAAAAATTTTTATTTGGATAGACAATTTCTTTCTCCTTTTTAGGGAATCCTTCAAATCTTGTCTTGCTTTCTCAAGTTTTTGCAATATGAGTTGGATGTCAAAAACTTGAGTGTCAATAACCTTGTCCAATCTAAAATCCTCCATCTCCAAGATCTAATCTCCAAGCATTTTAAGTTTCTTTTAAAGAACTAGTACTCTAGTACCAATTGTTGGTTGATGAAGGTATAAATAGGATAATAAGATACTGAGAGGGTGGGTGAATCAGAATCTTAAGCACTTTTACTTTTCACCAATTCATTCACACATCCACCTCTTAACTTGTTCATTTAAAACTTGTTGTTAGGATTAAACCATGGACAAAAATAACAGTTACATGCAAATATAACCAATATCATAAAATAATAGATCACATAGAAAAGAACACAAGACACCAAGATTTAACGTGGTTCACCCAATCCTTGGGCTACGTCCACCAAATAGCAAGTCCTTTATTATTACGATCCAGTAATTACAACCTGATTACAATCCATTATCCCTTATAGCTCAATACTGCCGTAAGAACCAATTTTGCATCACGACTATGAAATAATCCTAACCCTAAGCTCTTTTATACAAGTATTTTTACCTCTTTAGAGTTATAATTAATAATTACATGTTGGCCCAAAATCTCGATAAAATAGGGCCCAAAAAATTTGTTTATGAAGTATGTATAGTACTTTCCTGATCAATCACCACAATCTAACAATTGTAATGATAAACTTGTTGTAACATGTAAATTAGATCTATCACATGCATGAAAATAAACAAATAACACAATATTTGTTACCTAGAAACCTTCCAAGGTGAAGGTAAAACTGGGGTGGGGATGACACCCACAAATCTTCACTACTACAGTAATAAAGTTAACCTATTAGGGTTACAATGTTTGATCATAATATATGATCTACCCTATGAGGGGTCTTCCCTATTAAAAGCTTAAAATTCTACTATGTCTCACCGTGTTAGAGGATTTAACACTTACAATGAAGTAACAACTCTATTATGAGATGTACAAAGATCTGTTAATACCACTTTGTTAAGAGATTTACACTGATTCAAGTTGGTTAGAACTAATTCAATACCTAACTCTCGGTATACTTTGTAAGATGATTTCAAGTCTTCTCCTTGCTAACTGATCTTCTTCCTCTAACCTAATAATACTTTTCTTCCCCTTCACTACTCTAATTAGGTCACTTATTCTATTAAGAGATAACATAACACTTTCACTAACTTCTGATTAATCTTGATCTTTCACTTCACTATTCACACATTACTCCTTGTTCACATACACACTCTTCTTTCATCTCCATGCCTCACAATTTAGGTTAATATCTTCCCTATTTAAAGAGTTTCATAAAGATTTTTCTAAATGCTTCCATAATTAGCCTCTCCATCTGAATCGTTGATCACAAAACATAGAGATCGATGATCCACATCATTAATGTGTAAAAATCTTTGTAACAACCTATACATATATTAAATGTTCCTTCCATGTTAGCTTGAAAATGATTTACCTCAAAATCTGTTCCATTCCTAACTTTATGTAAAGTTTGCATTGCTCAGCCTTTATTATTTTTTGATACTCGACATTTTTTTTCTCAGTCTGTATTGTGCTTGGCACATACTATGTAACTCGACACATGTATGCTTAAAATTGCTAGGTTGATGATGAGCTTAGCTTGTATAGAGAATACTCGATGACCATACATTTACTTGGCTCCTATGGAGGTTGGTACATACTTACTTATGTACATGTCTCAGCCTATATAGAGTAGCTTGGTCATAGTGATGACCATTTGACTCTGCCGTGTAAATGACTCAGTGTTTGACACTAATAAACAAGAATAGTTAGAGATACCAACATCACTTCCCAGTTTATAGGAGATGTTATTAGGTCTCTAGTGCAAGCTATAGATTATTGAGCTTGAAGGATAGTATTCTTTGGGTATTCTTGAGGCATCTTTTGAGGAAATGTATTTGGTAGAAGAGTTTGTTCTAAAGAAGCCATTTTTACATGCAAAAAATCAAGAGGTTATATGTCTTATGGGAACTTTACTGGACCATATTTTAAAATTTCTCTTTCTAGTTCTTGATGTTCAATATAATTTCAATATTCAAGGGTAGACTGGTGGTTTTGCACTCAAAGAAAAAGAATGAAAGAATTCAACATGTCGCACAAATTCTAGAGATGACATAAATTAAAGAAAAGGAAAGTTTTCCTTTCTCGCATTTGAAGATTGATGATCCATATCTTCTCTTTTATGAGCTCATCTCTTTTTTTTAAGGATGATGTGGTTCCCACTATGCAAATTTTGGAGATTTCAAAGATTCCTTCAAAGGAGGGATTATGGGAATTTCTTCCCAAGCCCCTTAATAGAAAAAAGAGTAGAGATGAAGGACATTTTGTTCTAAGATAAGCTTGAATCTTTTTGTGTTATGCTCAATCAATGCACTCCTCCCACTAAGATGAATTCATCTATCACATCCTAGATGAAAGGGCCACTAGTTCCACGGTCCAAGAACAAGAGGATGCATCCCCTAAAATAATTCATTTTAAAAAGACATGAAAATGTCTAATAAACTATTGTTCAGAACCATCTTCTTGTTAGTTCAATCAATTTGTATTTACATCATAGCATGAAAAGGGATCTTTTAAATATTTTTAGATGTCATCTCATTTGATGTTAGAGGAAACTCCCAAATTAAACCTAAAAGTTTGCATCTTTGACATGTAACACGTGAGAAGGGCACTAGTACATTTGGGGGTCATTTTCGAAGCCAATTTGGCTTGTCAAATTGATTTTTTTAAAATATGGTCCTAATAACATCAAAATTTCAATGATAATTAAGTTTATCGTTGAAAGTTTGGCATTTTTGGGGATATAAACAAAAAAAGAAAAGTGAAACTTCATTTATTCATGTAGCGAAGTGTAGGAGGGAGGCTTTAGAGGCATAATAAAGATCTTTTCAGTGTCATTCAAGGTAAGGGTTCATGGATTTACTTTCATTCTTTTCCTTTTCTAATTGGAACTTGCTTTCAAGGTAAGGGTCCATGGATTAACTTTCATTTCTACAGATAACATTACCATAATCATTTTTTGGAAACTTGCTTTTAGTCTGACGAGAGGAAAAGGCAATTTCTCGACTAAAAATGGCTTGGTAGCAAATTCCTCTGCTCTATGATCTTTTTTACAACAATTGCACCAATTTGCATTGAAAATATTAGGATCCTCTAGTTTTGACCCAAAGTTCTATGTTGATTTTCCTCTCCACATATACTTTGTTCGTCCATACACAGGCTTTCTTAGCCTTGCCTCAACCCATACAAAAAAAAACCCCTTTTATTTTCTTGGCAAGTATTTTGGATAGGCATGAGATGATGTGGGTGTTCATTCTCCATTGTAATTTGTCACAGGGTCACATAGATTTTTAATGGGCATTAAAAACCTTTGGAATATACTGAGAAAAAAAGTAAATAAAAGTGTGGGCAAAGAGCCTAATGTCCATACCCTTCTTCCATTATCAGAGGCTCTCATTATCCCTGGCTCACACTTTAGAGAAGTTTATTACTGGGACAGTTACTAGATAATAAGGTATTTCTGACAATTTTATGCTTCTATCTTCTATAATGTATAAGAGTTGATATTATATTCATAAACTGATAATCATTCATAACCACAATTTTTTTAAATAGTTTCTTGACAACCCCCATGATTCACTATTTTCTTTCATTCAGTTAGTTGGTAGACTATCACACCCATGAATATTTTTTATTTAGTAACTTGATAAAATTGCACACCCTCAATGAATAAGCAAGTTGATTAATCATGACTTTCACAACTAACTATTAAGTTGATAAATGTTTTCAACTGCAATTATTTAATGGTTAATCATAACAAGCACACACTATTAAATTAATTTTAAGTAAACATTTCCATCCTCAAAATTTTAAACAATAAAATTGAATATATCACTAAAGCCCAAACCATTGGAAGTGCAATAGGAAGCTTAGAAAATTGTTAAGGCCATGAATCTCTTTAGTTATTTTTCTGGGGCTTGCTAACATGCCATAACTCTATCTTACTAACTAAATATGGTCTACTAGACCAATAGGTGGCTAGTAAATTGACAATTATCAAATATGGTCTACTAGATTTGTAGGTGGCTAGCAAATCAATAATTAGGAACGACACATGATTTTATGGAATTATACAAATTTGGAGTTATTTTAGAAGACAAAGGTTTCTCTAAAAAAGTTCAATGTATATTGTGTTAGAATACCCACCAACTAATATATGAATGGAAGATCTTCTAGCTAAGTTGTTAGTCCTTATATGGGTTTGGTTACATGTGCAGGGATATGGTATGGTGGTTTGCTAATAGTTTTCTCTCATGTTCCATAGGACTTAGTCATTGTTGTACAAATATTTATAAAGATTCTATCCATGTAAACAAAATTAATCATAGTATGCATTGAATAAACAAATTCAACCAAAAAATAGTATCAAAGGATGATAGTCTGATGCTATGAGCCAAAAAATTAAAATGGTTTATAAAATTCTATCTTATAGTAAATATAGGATAATAGAAAATAGGATAATAAAGGAAAATTAGTCACACTAATGCTTCATCTCCATCTACAAAAATAGCTAATCCTCATAGCCTTACCAACAAATAAAGAAATTGTGGCTAGTTATGATAAGTATCATCCCCTTCCTCACAAGATACAAGACATGCTTTCATTCACATAATTTTTGGGTATTAAATCAAATGTAAAAAGTAAACAAAAATCTAAATATAGTAATGAATCATTGGGAGAAGTGAAGAATTAATTTTTCAAGAACAAGGAAACAAAAAGGGTCACTTGTTTGCAAATTGTGAACTACAACTCATCAAAATCAATGTAAAAATCAATCATCATGTGGTATCCCTAAAGAAGAAGAAAAAAAGCCTTGGATCAAGAGGAGGCACATAGTACACCACTGTGACTTCATATTGATCACAAAATGGATCAAATTACAATCATGGCCTAGCCCATTACAAATGTTGAAAACATGTAACCAAGGTATGATATTTATTATGATTTTTGTAAAAATAGTTTTGATCATGAGGTAACATCCATTTCACATGAACTCAATAACAGGGTTGAGTCTTCTTATGTGTGTACTCAAGTTGATAGTGGTGCACACAAGATATATATTGTGAACTCGAGGCATAAAGGTCATGATTTTGTTCATCACACTATTGAAGATGTTAAAAGGACACAATATATGTGTATGGGTGGTCACAAAAAGTTGAGAATACCAAACTATTTATTGCCCAAGCAAGACAAGATTTACAAGAGATCTAAGAAGGATAATTTTACTTTTTTTCATTTTTTATTGTTATATAAGGAATCTATCATTATAACTAATGGGTTTTGTAATTCATCCTTTCATAAGAGTTTTGACTATAAGGATCTATATGTCTTCACAAACTGGCATCTTAAAACATCTTAGGTTGCTTCATCTCTTGCACTATCTCTACTTACTTTCCCTCAAACTAGGTACTTCAAGTAGGTGGGTTCTTTGAAAATAAAAGTAAAACATTCATCTCCATCCTATACCCCTTCTACACAACAAAAATTAGGGTTTTTCACTATAGGGATTAGGAAGGAGACTCCATTTCAATTGAAACCCTTAGCATAGAGAAGGGTAACTAGTAGACACAAAATAAATCAAAAGTACTTCAAGTTTAACCTACACTCCTCAAACTAATTACCACCTTTTCTAAGAAGCCAAAAAAAAACTTTTCATAATATAAGCATGTACCTACTGTAAAACTACAAGGAGATCTTAAAATTGTTCTTGTTGTCCTCAAATATTTTCCCACCAAAATTGCTTTCTTATTGATTCAAATATGTACATATCAATTCCAACCCTTTCCTAGGTTGAAGAACATTCACTTATAGGCTATATCTCTTAAGCTTACATATTCATTCCTACTTGTTCAATCAAAACAAAACTCTAACTATTGACCTTCCAAATTTTGAAAAAAGTTTCTCGACAACAATATTTATTGCATGGCAACTTTTTATCAATTTTTTCAATTTTTCAATATTTCTAATCAAATGCCTTCCAAGGTGATAAAATTGCATATGCAGATGTATGTATGTATGTATGTATGGATGTGTATATATATGTATGTATATGTATATATATAGAGACATCTTGTAGATTGTGGAGATCATTAGAGATCTAAGATTTTGTTGTCGTGCCCTTGTGATTGTTTTAAATGTATGTATGTATTTATGTACATATGTGTGTGTGTGTGTGTGGGTGTGTGTGTGTGTGTGTGTGTGTGTGTGTGTGTAAATATGTACGTATATAAATAGAGAGATCTTGGCACAATAGAGAGATCAGGCTATGGGAAAGCATTTGTGTTGTGAACATAAATTTGGGAATGATTTATATATATATATATATATATATATATATATATATATATATATATATATATATATATAATCAACTTCACATTTTGTTGTAACTTTGGCATAGGTGTTTGAAGTGGTTCCAAAGAATAAAACAATGTCATTACCTCTGATCTAAATAATAAAACAATAAAACTCACTCAACCCATGCTAAGTGATAGACCATAACCTAGTTCAATTGGTCTAGTTGTTGATTAGTTGGGTTGATTAAAAATTCCTATATAACTATCATTAGATTGGGTACAATAAAAAGAACAATCAGTTGTTCCCAACTAGCATTAACTTGACTGGTCTATTTAGACCCATTGATTATTGTTACAAGATTTTAAATATAACTATATAAGGAGTGAGTTAGGAAATATATAGGTTAACCTTTCATTAACTGTAAATTACAACACAAAGGTTGCACTAGGGTATTATAGGATTGTAATTATAGAAAACTACCTGATTCACCCAATTGGGTGTTGAAGAGTTGTATTAGTTGAGAAAAGCTCACTAGTGGTTATAGGAATATAGTACATCAAATAAATTAGAAACCAAAACTACATATTCATTAGAGTGAGTAGTTCAGGGATCTTGATCTTGTGTATATAGGTATGTAGGCAGCCTAGTAGGTAGAGTATGCCTCCAGTGTGCAAATGGCTTGGACATAGTTAGGTAGCCTTGGACATAGGTAGCACTTAACCATGTATGTATGTATGTAACTATTCTCTACTTAATAGTGCCATCCACATGGGGGTGGGGGGGTGGGGGGCAGTAGAGATTGCACCTTTTGGAATACCTCATTTCCATTATTTGTACTCGCTGAATCAAAGGTTTATAACTTTATCACTTGTAACTATAATTTTTAAATAGTACAAACCACAATAGTTTCTTATAATTCTATGTTTCTCTTTGTAAGTTTATAAAATTGAAGATTGAAAATTAATTGCATTTATGTACATCTTTTTCAATTTTTACATTTCTCTTTTTCCTGACTCACAGTCCAAGAATAATTTTTCAAAACACATATTGACCAATTGGAGATTGAGCCAAAAAAATGTAAGAATGATTGTGCCAAAAGAGCTAAAAAAATATGATTGGTGCATGATAATCATCTTTTTACACTCTTTTTGGCACAGTTGTTCTTACATTTTATGATTTTTGGTAAGAAAAAAATTCCAAACTAATCAGGTAGGTGATCCAAAATTAAATCATAATTGGTTGAGGCAGGTTTAAATACCTTATTTCACATGTTATTGAATGTTATGTGTTTATGTGCTACTATTAATTAATGTTAAAGGATGAATGTTTTAGGCTGTTGTACCAGTTCTTAAGCCTAAAATAGATAAGTCATGATTTGAAATATAAAATGGGATGCTTAACTTAATGAATTAGCACACCAAGTGAAAGACCTTGTGTGATGAAGGATTATATGATTTTCTACATATTTCACCACATAGCAGTGCATTGTAAGTTCACATACATTCTTAAGTAGACATTTGTAAACACTAGGTGTGTGAAGGCTCCATGAAAAAACATGTAGAAGCAAAAAGGGTCATGATGAACATTTTCGATGACATGTTTTCCAAGAGTATACACAAGTTCCTCAAGGTGACTTCACATTATTAAATTCTCATGTTTATCAACCCCACAACTCTTCCTCCCTATCCTGCACAAATAAAAAATGTTTCCTCCAACATTGTAACCATATAATAAATGGGAATGTCACATGCCCAAGCCATAATCTAGTTAAATTGGTCTAGATGCTTATTAGCTAGGTTGATTACAAGTTCATGTAGAATTGTCATCAGATTAGGTACAACAAAATGAACAATCAATTGTTCCAAGCTAGCAGGATCAAATATAGTTTTCTAAGGTGATAAAATTGCATATGCAAATGCATCACTTGATGAACTAATTATATAAAGGATGCATCACTTGACAGAATAATTTATTCTATTGATGGAAAGCCAACTGCACTTTAATCAAGCATTATAAAGATGTTTTCTAGGCATGCCTCTACAACTTCAAAAATGGTTTTACAATGGACATATCTATGAAAAACAAACAAACAAACATGTATG
Source organism: Cupressus sempervirens (assembly GCA_028749045.1). Classification (NCBI taxonomy): domain Eukaryota; kingdom Viridiplantae; phylum Streptophyta; class Pinopsida; order Cupressales; family Cupressaceae; genus Cupressus; species Cupressus sempervirens. The sequence continues at coordinate 739,685,356 of CM053784.1, read as the reverse complement.
TGAAATGTGGGTTTGTTGATTACATGCATCAAGTGTTTGACTGATATATGAATAGAATGTTGTCTCATGGACAACAATGATTTTAGGATATGCTCAGAATTAGTATGGGGAGGAAACCCTTGAGCTTTATAGGATGATTGTCTAAATTTGGCATTAATAGAACATGGGAAGAAGGTCCATACTGATGCTATTAATCTTGGTTTTGCATGGATCATCACAATGTAGTATACACTTGTCACCGTGTATTCAAAATGTGGAAATATGGAGAATGCCCTCAACTTGTTTGACAGAATGTCTAAATCAAATAGAGTTTTGTGGTCAACATTGATTGAAGGGTATGGTCAGAATGGGCATGGAAGTGAATCCCAAAATATCTTCTCACAAATGCAATTGGAAGGGGTTGAATTTGATAAGAAAAGCAATTCCACTCTTACATCATTAAAATGGACTATTAATCAAATATTCTTTTAGAAATTACTCTCGTAACTATGTATGCAAAATGTGGTTCAATTTTTTTTTCTATTATTGGCAAGTAATACTGGAATCAGACAAAATGCAATCAGAGGAATGAAGTTGCAGAGCTAACCCCCATACAAGAAGAGGTTAAAGATGAAAAGAAGATGGTTATGGATCAATGCAAGACTATAGACATTATAGAATTGGAGTCTCTTAATGCAAAGGCAATGAGTTATCCATGGAAAACAAACACAATTGAAGTGCAAAAAAATGAAGTGAAAACAATAAGGTTAAAGTTGTTGAATTGGATGAAGTTGTCATTTTTGGCAATTGGTATGTTGAATAGTCAAAGTATTCTATTTATGTTTTGAGTCATGATAGGCTCGTGAAATAGTTATTTCAATTCATGTAATTAGGTGTTTAATCAAGGTCGTCTAGACCAAGGTCAAGGATCAGTTAAAGTTGGCCAATGTCAGTCAAAGGCCCTGAGGGGTATTAAAATATTATTCAAGGTCACAAATTAATTAAACATATAATTTGTAAGCCTTTTGGACCTATATATGGTGCCAAATAGGTATGAGTTAGCAAACGAGGTAAATTGTCAAAAATGTGTAAAAATGTTAATTTTTTTTGCAAAATGACAATTTTTTGAAGATGGAAGTTCAACCATCTTGTATGAACTCTTTGGGTATTTAAAAGGTTATTCTACTACATAAAGAAGGTAATCTCATGTAGATGGGGATAGAATGTAGAGAGGAGAGAGGAAGAGAATGCTGTGATAATATAATCAATTTCTTTTGTCAAATTTGCTGGTGTATTTGGTATTTGAATGTAGTCTTAGTACTTTCTCCCTTACCTCATGGATGTAATAGTTCAAAAGATTTCTACCAAATTTAATGAATCAATGCTAATGACACATGTCTGCCTAACTTCATTGGTTATTTTTCTAAGTTCTCTTTACCCACTAGTTGGATAGTAAACTGTATGCATTTTTAGGGTGAAGTATCATCGTGGCTACATGTTCTCATTATATGGATTTAGGGAAGATTTAAAGGTTTTCTTTGTTGTTTTAGATTATAATCTTGTAGGTTGACACTGTACCCCTACTCCTTATAATGGATTTGGTCAAGAATCTATAAGACACCTACTACTACATGAAGAATACAAGGGATCGGCACTCAAGAAATGTGACAAAGGCTTGTGTATAATTTGCATGGTGTTTGGAGGGTTGAAGTCATTTACAATATGTTGAAGAACCCATTGGAAGAGTTGGGTAGGAAAGATAATGGATATTGGAGGATAGTTACTTTATATAGCAATAAAACCCTCATTGAGGCAAGGGTTTGAATGATCAGTTATCTCCTCAATGGCTAGGAGCCCCAAAGTTGGAAGTTTGAAAGCTCTTGATAATATAAATGTGTAGTTAAGTTCATTTGTTCAAGTTCTTTGAGGGTTTTGTGAGTTTGTAGTTTGAGTATGTGTATTAGACCTATTAGCCTCAACTAGGGCCTATAGTTTGAATGCCTTAATGAATAGTTGAAACCCTAACACTTGAAAGTTTAGTAGAGCTTAGTAGTTGGCATTTTAATCCTCCTTTATTTTTAGTGATTGTTTTGAAAGATCTTGATTTCTTGCCTTAAACCCCAAGATGGGACTGCAAGGAAGAGCCCTCATTAGGTTAGTTTGTTAGGTTGGTGTTTGGAGCCCAGTAAGGTGCATGGAACCTTATGAATGTTTGAAATAACATTTTTTGGGAGTAGTTAAGCCCTTGGAAACATTTGGGGTGTGGAGTTTGTGAAAGTTTTGGGAGGGTGTAAGGGAGTGGAGGTGTTGTGTGGAAAGAGGGGTAGTTTTTTTGTGTTATGAAGATATAGGTAAAGGCACTAGGAAGAATTAGATAAATTTGTGTGGTCACCATTGATTACAAGGTATGGTTAGAATGGACATGGAACTAAATCCCAAAATCTCTTCTCGCAAATGCAATTGGAAGGGGTTGAATCTGATAAGAAAAGCAAGTCAACTCTTAAATCATTAAAATGGACTATGAATCAAATATTCTTTTAGAAAGTGCTCCTATAAATATGTATGCAAAATGAAATACTATGGAGAGTGTACACAATCTTGTTCAATCAAATGCAAAGTGCTAGAATCAAGCCACATTAAGCTAGGATCAGGGTAGGGAATGCTTATGAAAACATAAACCCAATCAAACAAAATGCAAAAAAGCATGCATTGGGTATTTCTTTTGCATGGTCGTGATCTTCACCTTTCTGGATAATGTAGGCAAAGTAAGTGGTACCTAAATGAATTTTTCAAAGTACAAAGATCCAATCCAAATTCATCAAATTATCAATTAAAGCTATCGTGGAATACATCAAAACTAGCAGTGGGGTTTCCCATCCAATGTTACCATCACTGCCTCTCATCATTCCATATACAAGAAACCTCTACACAAATGTCCAACTCAAGTTTACAATCACTGCCACAACCACAATAATCTTGGTCTTCTCCCCTACATAGATAGAAGCCAGTGAGTTGAATACTATTTCCCTATCAAGCAATGAAAATGTGAACACAATAGGAAAAGAAAACAAGAATGAAATCAATGTCTTTGAGAGCATGTGATATATGACATGGGTATGGTGCCAATTGAGGAATCCAATCACCTAAGAAGAAGCCTAAATTTGTACTAGGTGCAGAAAAAGAGTGTTGGATAATGTTGTCCTTGATGTCACACAAATGTCATATCAGTCATTAGTCTCAAGTTCACCGAGCTCAAACAGTCTGCAATGCAATTTACAGTGCCAACCGAGCTACTCAGTCATCAAAGGAAATGTGGAAGACAGTGTTAATCGAGCTCACTCGGTCATCAAAGGAAATGTGAAAAGCCAGTGTTAACCGAGATTCACTCAGTCTCCAAAGGTTAGTTTCCACTGAGCTCACTCGGTCATCAAATGAATTATGAAAAAGTCAGTGTTAACCGAGCTTCACTCGGTCTCCAAAGGTTAGTTTCCACCGAGCTCACTCAGTCATCAAATGAATTATGGAAAAGTCAGTGTTAACCGAGCTTCACTAGGTCTCCAAAGGTTAGTTTCCATCGAGCTCACTCGGTTATCTCAGGAAACTCATTAATTACCGAGTTCTCTCAGTAATTGATGGTTTGTCACGAAGTTTTTTGTATCAACCGAGCTCAGTCGGTTAACACAGGAATTATTTTTTGAACAAAGTTCACTGTGCAGGTTCAGCCAGTATAGGAATTTGCTAATTAATTACTTTTAGCCGACTGTTGTAATTGTTTGTTTTAGTCAGTGATTTGAGCTGACTAAGATCATCTGAAAGGTATATATGGTCATTCAAGTTATGAATTAAAGTGTGTGATTATGAAAAAGTTATGAATGCAAATTATAGTATGAAGAGGCGAATGTTGAGAAAAGTCTGATGAAGGATCAGATGTGTTAAAGGAGCTGCAAAGTTGTATTTGATCAGTAAGGATCCAGTCAAGCATAACAGAGATATGCAATCAACAAAGATAAGTTGCACATTATATCAGGTCATTTCATTGTTGCTTTCTAACCATTGTAACAATGTATTCAAAATCTCTTAACAAAGTTGGTTTAACAACCATTCAATAAATCCTCTAACAAGGTGACAGTTCAGTTGAATTATTCTAAAGACCTCTAGCAAGGCCACTCCTAACAGGGTGATTAAATCCTTTAACGGGGTCACACCTAACAGTGTGTATTTTTAATCTTTAACAGGGTTGGCTCCTAACAGGGCTCACTTCAGAAGAGTGAAAAAGTTACATTGGTGGTTTTTCCCATATTGGGTTTCCACGTTAAATCTGGTGTCTCTTGTGTTCTTAATTGCTAAATTACTTTGTGCATGATATCATATTAGTTCTTAATATTTATCATTTGCTGCATTATCAAGTTTCAACATTTTATTAATCAGATCAAAGGTATATTCAGACATCTTAGGGACTATGGAAAGTTTTTGTAGTAACTGATTCACCCCCTCCCCCTCTCAGTTACTTTATTCTCATTTCCAACAATTGGTATCAGAGCTTTTGGTGCTTGCAAGAAAAGATTTCAAGGATCTAAGCCTAAGATCAAGATGTCTTACAAAAGAGAAATTCCAAAACTCAACAGAGATAACTTCTCTACATGGCAAGGATTGATGAGACTTCATCTGGCTATTGTTGGTGATACTGGACTAAAATCCCTTGAAGAAAAATATGAAGAACTGCCTGGTACATTGTCTGTCAATGACATTGCTGAAAAGAAGACTCACAACAATATGATGATAGACATAGCATCCGCTCTCAGATATAAAGAATTTGATGACATTAAGGACTGCACAACTGCCTTTGAAATGTGGAACAAGCTAAAAGAGATCTATGGAGGAGATGATAATGTAAGAAGAGCAAAAGCAGAAAGTCTAACAGGACAATTTGATCAAATGAGGATGAAAGAGGATGAAAACATTGCAAAGTATGTTGAAAGAGTTAAAGCATGTGTGAGTGCAATCAGAGCATCTGGAGGTGATATCAAAGGAGAAATAATTATAAGAAAATTTCTCAAAACCTTGCTTCCCATTTATGCAATTAGAGTTTCTGCAATTCAAGAAAGAAGGTGTGAAGCAAATCATCAGATAAATCTTGAGGCCATAGTTGGAAGACTAACTGCATTTGAACTAGATAACTTTGACAACTATGTTCCAGCCTCCAAAAACATTGAATTAGCATTTCAAGTGAAGCTCTCACTCAAAGGGAAAAACAAAAAGGAGAAGGAATCTCAGTCAGAAAGTGAAGATGAATCAAGCCAAAGTTTAGACAATGATCTCGAAGTGATTGAAGCTCTACTAGCAAGAAAATACTCTAGAAGTAGAGGAAAATACAAAGGTAAAGTTCCTCTAATCTGTTTTTCTTGTGAAGAAATTGGTCATATTGCAGCAAGGTGTCCAAACAAGAAAAACCATGATGAAAGGAAATGCAATGGCAAGAAAGACTTCAAAACATCCAAGAACAAAGGTAATAAATCATGCTTCATGGCTAAAAATTCTAAAGATTCTGATAATAGTGAGGATGAAATTGTTTATATTGCCATTAAAGATGATTTTGACAGTGATGAGGAAGATAAAATGGCACTTGTCTCTCATATAAATAAGAATGATACATGGATTATAGACAATGGTTGCTCACATCATATGACTGGTGATAAAACTAAGTTTGATCAGTTTGAAGACTATGATGGTGGCAGTGTAAGGTTTGGTAATAATGAACCTTGTTTCATAAAAGGAAGAGGAAGAATCTATCTAACCAAAGAACTTGCATGTAATAATGCCTATTGGGTTGAAGGTCTTAAACATAATTTGTTAAGCATGGCACAGTTACTCAATACTAGATTCAAGGTGGAATTCATGAATGGAAAAGCAAGACTGTTGAATGAGCAAGGAAAGCTGATAGGATCTGGCACCCAAACTAAAGGTAACTTGTTCTATCTAGAACTTGGTGAATGCTCATGTTTTACTGCTCAAATTGAAGAAAGTTGGTTATGGCATAAAAGGTTGTGTCATGTCAATTTTGATAACCTGGTAAAAATAAGCAAATTCAAAAAAGTAAGAGGCATTCCTAACATTAAAAAACCTGAGGTTGGACTATGCAAGAATTGTCAGATTGGTAAAATGGGAAAGACTAGTTTTAAAAGTAAGAACTATCAGTCTGAAGATATATTGGAAATTGTGCATACTGATTTATGTGGACCCATTGGAATAGAAAGCTATACTGGAGAAAAAAATTTCATTCTTTTTGTTGATGACTACACAAGAATGATGACTATCATGTATCTAAGGAATAAATCAGAAGCATTTGAGAAATTCAAATGGTATTTAGCAAGAGTAGAAAAATAAACAGGAAAAAGACTAAAAATTTTAAGGTCAGATAGAGGTGGTGAATTCATCTCACATGAATTCAACAACTTCTGCATTGAAAAAGGTATTAAAAGACAGGTCTCAGCACCAGGAACTCCTGAACAAAATACAATAGCTAAAAGAAGAAACAGATCCATCATGGATTGTGCAAGAACCTTGATGATAGAAAAGAAGGTTGCTATCAAATACTGGAAGGAAGCCATCAGCACTGCAATTCATACCTTAAACCGAGTACAGTTGAAGAAGGACTCATTCAAAACTCCCTATGAATTATGGTATGGCTACAAACCCAATGTAAGTTATCTAAAAGTATTTGGAAGCAAATGTTATATTTTGAAAGAATCTAGAAAAGGAAATTTTGATGTAAAAGGTGATGAAGGAATATTTTTAGGATATTCTTGCAAAAGCAAAGCATATAGATGTTTAAATCTATCCACTCACAAAGTTATAGAAAGTTCACATGTGAAAGTTGATGAGTTTGCAGACAAATCTGAAAAAGAAAACAAAAGGGTACCTAAAAATTACAGAAGATTTGTTTACATTGAACCAGATACTATACCAAGCATATCGTTCACTCAAGAATCCTCAACTCTCAAGTCATCAATAATTGAGCTGCAAAAAGTTCAAACCGAGCCACAACAATATTCAGACACTACCAAGCAAGTATCTACCAATTCTGAAGCACTTAAGCCAATTCTTACCGAACCAAAATAGCTTGAACATGAAATTGAAGCACAAGGAGATAGCAATGAAACTCATTCAAGAGGCAAAGAACCTATATTAGCTAAATATGTCAAAAGACATCATACACCAGATCAGATCATTGGAGATAAGTCTGAAGGAACTTTGATAAGAAGCAAACTGAAAAATACTTGTTTACTTGCTGATTTTGAACCTAGAAGCATTAAAGATGCATTGACAAATGATAGTTGGATTGAGGCAATGAACAAGGAAATAGAACGGATAGAGAAGAACAAGACATGGACTCTAGTATCCAGGCCTAAAAATAAGAATGTAATTTGAACCAAGTGAGTATTCAGAAACAAGTTGACTGAAGATGGTAAAGTATCCAGAAACAAAGCCAAATTGGTATGCAAAGGATACTCTCAAGAAGAAGGCATAGATTACGGAGAAACCTTTGCTCCTGTTGCAAGATTGGAAGGAGTCAGAACCTTAATTGCATATGTTGCTCACAAAGGATTCAGAGTTTATCAGATGGATGTCAAATCAGCATTCCTCAATGGAATATTGGATGAAGAGGTTTGCATTGAACAACCTGAAGGCTTTGTTGATCCAGATAAAAAGGACATGGTCTGCAAATTACACAAGGCACTGTATGATCTGAAACAAGCCCCTAGAGCATGGTATGAAAGATTGCATAACTATCTTATTCAGATTGGTTTTCAAAGAACTAATGATAATAGGAGCTTGTATATAAAGGAAGGACCAGATAATAAGATTGTCTTGGCAGAAATATTTGTAGATGATACTGTTTTCACAGGGCATGATGATCTTTGCAAAGAATTTTCTGAACAAATGAAAAAGGAATTTGAAATGTCTATGTTTGGTGAAATAAAATTCTTTGTTGGTCTTCAATTTCAACAAAATAAGAATGGCATCTACATCACTCAATCAAAATACATCAAGGAGATATTGAAAAAGTTTGGTATGGAGGACTGTAAACCTATTGGAACTCCTATGTGTACTTGATTGAAACTTACCAAAGATGATGAATCCAAAGAGGTAGATCAAACATTGTATAGATCTATGATTGGAAAATTGCAATACGTAGTTCATACCAACCCAGATATTGCCCTTGCAGTTGGTATTGTTGCAAGATTTTAAGAAAAGCCAAGAGAAACTCATCTGATGGCAATCAAAAGAATAATGAGATATTTGAAAGGAACTGAAGATTATGGCTTATGGTACAAATTTGGAGGTAATTTGGATTTGAAAGTGTTTACTGATGCTGATTGGGCAGGAAATCTTAATGACAGAAAAAGCACAAGTGGAGGAGCATTCTTTCTTAGAAAAATATTAGTTTCCTGGACAAGTAAAAAGAAGAATTGTACATCCCAATCTACAGCAAAGGCAGAGTATGTTGTTGTAGCAGTAAACTGTTCAAACATTGTTTGGTTTAAGCAGTTATTGCAAGGAATGAAGATGAAAATCAAAGAACAAATTGTCATGTTCTGTGATAATACTAGTGCAATCAACATATCTAAGAATCCAATGATGCATTCCAAGACCAAGCATATTGCAATAAAATATCATTTTGTCAGAGAATTGGTGCAAGACAAGGAGATCAAATTGGAATATGTCCATACAAAAGAACAAATTGCTGACATATTGCGATTATTTCTTATAGATGGTTTATCCAAAACCCTATGCTTCACTTAGACATAGAACATCTGACTTTTCTATGGTTTAACTAAAAAAAATTTTACTGCAGAAAAAGTCAGACCAACAGCATGCATCAAACTTTCGACACAATTCTAGTGACGTTGACTTTTGATGTTTAAGTGTCAAAATTTTGACCACCAATTTGTCAAAAAATAAGTCCAAATTTACTAGTGGGGTAATACCCATTTTTCTTTTCTCTTAACAAAATTTCATAGAGCCGCCAATAAAAAAGAAAAAGGTTAGGTCACATGGGTAACTACTTTTGCATCCCAAGATATGGTTCTTGAATTTTTTTTAGCTTTTAGATTAGTGTAAATACTTAGATTAGGTTTTTTTTTCTCCAATAAACATTATAATGCAAGGTGATATGTTTATGGTGTCCTATTTATAATTGTTAGTCCCCAATATTAGTATGTAGCATGTTCCCAACACATACCATCATCACATAAGCAAGAATTCTTTTATTTTATGTTGTACATAGATTAAGCATATCATTCTTTTATTTTATGTTGTACATAAAATAAGCATACCATTGCAACAAAGTTTTCCCAACCTCTTTTGTTAAGAGGAAAATAACCTCTTTTTGTTTGTTAAGAGAAAGTATTCCAATGCAACAAATTTTTCCCATTTTTGTGCACATTCTCTGAAAGGTATTTTTTGGTGTATTGTCATTTAGTGTATGACAATGAGGCCCCTTGTTATAATATCTCATTACTTTACAAAAATACATTAAAATTAATTTTATGGGATATTATCCAATCAACAATTTAAATTGGTAAATGATTAAAAATAAATCAAATAATAGAACCAAGATTAAATGGGGGAAAAATCTTTTTTTATTTTTTTTATCTTTAGCATTTATCTATAGGTCAACACTTATTGTAAAGTTTCTGCAAATTCTTCTTGTAAATCAAATTGATGTATAATCTATATAGTGTTGGAGATGGTCTTGATCTACAAATGAATATTAGTCCTTGGTGATATGATAAATTTGCAATAAAGTATATTCTACTACTAATTCAAATGAGGTAGAGAATGCTAATGAATAGACTTCTTTGTACTTGTGTGTTCGTTATCCACATTTCTATCTCATATATATAAGGTAACCAAAGGGCATGTCACTTGAAGGGACATGACCCTATCTAGGTTAACCCTATAATATAACTCCCATAATCGGTGCTCAATGAAGAATATGATCTGTAAAGACATTAACTAACTTTAGTTAAGGTTATTCTTAATAACCACTATCCCTAAAGAGATGTCAATAATGCCTATAAAGGAAGATATATGTATATATTTAATGCTAGATTAGATATGTGTGATCTGTATAATCAGATCAACATGATAATCAAAGTTACAGTTTTAACACTCCCTCTTAACTTGATAATCATATTGAGAGATAACATATCTAACATCATCAATTATAATGAATAAGCATAGAATGATACTCTATATCTATCTAAGTCTTCTTAGCATGTGGTATCATTGAGCACATGATAGTATGTCATATTACTATACCTGTGATATGACATATCACTTATACTAGTGATAACAATATTGCAATGAATACAATATGCAAGATAAAATCTAGAGAATAATTAAATTCTTCATTTATCCAAGTTGTGACTCATAGGTACTAGCATTCCCATATCACAACATGATCCTAAGTTAAGATCTACTAGAACATAGGATAAACTTTGAAGAATAATAAAATTCTTCCTTTATCCAAATTGTGACTCATAGGCATAACAATGTCTACATCATAATGTGATCTTGAACTCATCTAGATCTGACAGTAGATCTCTATTATTTAGCACATTATCTAAGAGATCGTCATCTCTCATAATATCTTTTATCGAAGTATTCATTATCTTTGAGATCGTTACCTCTTAGATAATGAATACAAATGGTGGAACCCATAACAGTCAATAGCTTGACAACAAAAAATAATTTAATAATAATTTAAAGAATACAATATGAATTACAATTCAACCATACCAAGTCTTTTCCCGAAGTGATCTATCTTCACTCAAGAGAGAGGTTTGGTAAGAATATATGTTGCCTGATCTGTAGTGCAAATGTATTCTAATTTTATAGTATTCCTATCTACCATATCTCTTACATAGTGGTAAGGAATATCAATATGATTGGACCTATCATGAAAAACTAGATTCACAAAAAGCTTGATGGAACTCTGATTATCATAATGAATAATAGTAGGATTCATGGGTTGACCATATAATCCCACAAGTAACTTTCTAAACCAAACTACCTCTCAGAGGCCATTGTTGTGGCAATGTATTTAGCTTATGTGGAACTCTGTGCTACTGATACCTACTTTTTGCAAATCCAATATATCATTGTTGAGCCTAATCTGAAATAGCATCCTGAAGTGTTTTTCCTATCAATAACACTTCTAGCCCAATCTAAGTCTGTGTACTCATGTAAGTCCAAGTCAACTCTCTCATACTAGAGCCCAAGGTTAAGAATGCCTTGTAAGTATCTCATAAAGTGTTTGACTGCAACTAGGTGGATCTCCTTTGACTCCCACATAAACTAACTTAAGGCATTAACAACATAGCAAATATTAGGTCTTGTATTTACCAGATATAGAAGAGGCCCAATCTATGGAGGGTGATTCTGTAGTTGCTTCCTTAATTTTGCATAGATTAGTCTCCATTGGAGAATATATATGTTTCTTTTGTAATCTTTCCATTCAGAAATGTCATGTTCACATCTATTTGATGTACTTTCCATCCCTTCGATGCCACAATAGTTAGGACTGCTCTTACAGAGGTGTATCTGGTTATTGGAGAAAATGTTTCTTCATAATTAATTCCCTCCTTCTAAGAGAATCCTCTGACTACAAATCTGACTTGATGCTACCATCAATAGCATGCTTGATTTTAAATATCCATTTAGAACAAACAACCAATTTTTCTTTTAGGCCTTGGAACAATTTTCCAAATATCATTCTCAATAAAGGATCGGTATTCTTCCGTCATAACATCCTTCCAAATAGCATTTTAAATATTGATGGTTCTAATTTAGATAAATCATTCATTTTGGTTCTGGTTTGAGAGTACTAAATTTAACATAACATCCATGATGTCACTTGTACTAGTATCTAGACATTAAGTCCATTAAGTACTAAATCGAATATCAAATCCATGATGTCATCTACACTGGTATCCGAATATCAAATACATGATATTCACCAAGTGCTCTGAGTACTAGTATGTAAATATTAAGTCCACCATGTACTTCATTCTTGAGTTCAAAAAATTCAAACTGTGGATTGCCACTATCCACAAATCATAAAAATATAATCACATGGATGAATTTAGCCATATATGGATACAAACAATATAGTCTATGTTATATTCACATATCAAATAAATAATCATGCATAAAAGAGGTTAGACTTTGCTAAAACATAGTCAATGATCATAACAACCACAGCCAATATTGTAACCTGGGCTAAATATAGTCTTAGCTAAATGCATAGCCCATTTTAAAAATATATGTAAAAGAAATGCATATACATATGAATCCCTAAAGGAGGATTTTATAATGTAAAACTAGGTAAAAGTAAGCCCATATATAAACTCTCTCTTAAGTTCGAGCATTTCTAAGGTGGATTCAATCCACGAATGCAAGTTCTCAATTTATCCAAGACTGTTATAAGTCAAACCAAATTGAAGTATCTGGGGTCCACTTAATGTGATCTACTCCCTTAGTGAAGAGTTTAGAAGTTTCCTATCTGCTCCCTCTGAAGTTTAGGTTAACTACTTTTGGAAGGACTCACTCTCAATATGAACACTAGAAGGTCCCCTCTTGTTATCTAGCCAAAGTTTATGAATAACTTCTCAAGAGATTACGAGTCATTATCAAACCATGAGAATTTTTGTTTATGTCACTTAATCCAAATTTATATTAGAATTATTGGTTTAACTAGTTTTAATTCTTTAACTAATACTTAGAAATGAATATAATATCATATCCCTATTGGCATTCAACCTTAAACAAAAAAATATTATGCTATGTTTAGAATGCACCTGGAAATGTTCGAACGCTTTTGGAAATTATTCCCTTTGACATTGGTGGCTTCCTCTATGTACTTTAATATCAATCCTCCTTTTCCTGCAAGAACATTCTCAGAGGAAAATATCAAGGGACATAGCTCAATTTAGCAATCATCACATTACTTTCATGTTTGAAGAGTAACTGCAATTCATATAGAGTAGGAGGCAGTTTCTTGTGGTGCCCACAGCAAGGAACATAGAACTCCAGAATCACATTCTTCCTAGAATCTATGACTATTTCTTGAAAAGAATCTGCCACAACAATTTTCACAAAATCATCATTCTTCTTAGGTATGGGCTCAGACTTTTGTAATCCTTTAATGTTCCATCAAAGTACTCCTTCAACCAAGATTCCATTTCTTCTACCTTAATTTTCTCCTCAAGAAAATTTTGATCTTATGTATCATGAATAAGAAGGATGGCACACCCTCAGGTTTGAGACCAAAGTACTTCTTGAATTTTCTTTGCAAAGCACCTTGACTAGCTTGAAGATCAGCCAGGAGAAATTTTACACCTTTTCCTTGGTGAGGCTTTGCCAACTCTTGATATGTAGATATATATGTTTCTGCATTGTCTCCAATTAAATTGAGAAAGAACATAGCCTTGGAAGCTGGAGTGTTGAAGAATTTCAACACATGAGGATGATTTGTAGGGTCTTTGGTCAAAGTCGCTACAAGAGGCATACTAGCTTCTTCAACAAACCTTTTTTAAAATTTTAATGCCTCACTATTGAAATCCTAAAAATCAGCATATCGCTCATCAACAGGCTTAAATAGCTGAACTATCGATGGTTCAATGGGAAAATCCTTCAAAGAAAGGACTGCAGAATCAATTTACGTGACCAAATTCATAATCTAAGATTCTTAACATAACTCCTCTGCAATAGTAATGAAATTTCTAAATTCGTCACCCTCCAGTTTAGAGAATACTCCTATAGTGAATAATTTTTTGTTACCAATAAGACTACCAAACTCTTCTACAGACTTGATTTCTACAAATGTTGGACCAACTTGCTTCTTCAAATATTCAACAATACCATATGCTTCATGAGGATGATTGT